>SJYQ01023113.1:33819-174525 GCA_006410935.1 Redunca redunca
GAGACCCCCAGGGCGCCCCGGCCCAGGCCCCGCGCGCTGAGGTGAAGGCCACGCGGGCGCCGCGGCTCTTTGTCGCCGGCGCGGCCCCTGCTCACGCCCCGCGCCCCTCACCCAGCGGCCCGCCCTTCCTCCTCCTGAGACCGCGGCCCGCGCTCACCGCCTTGAGGTCCAGCACGCCGTCCTTGGCCTCCTGCAGCAGCGACACGAACTTGGCGGTGAGCAGCCCCAGGCTCTTCTCGTGCCGGCTGCTGCCGGCCCCGGGCGGCGCGCAGCTCGCGGGCTCGGCCGCCGCCATCGCGTCCCCGCGCTCCGCCACCTGCCGGGCCGGACCCGCGGCGGCCGCGGCCGTCGCCGCCCGCCGAGGGCGGGACGAGGGGTCGCGGGCTCCCGGCAGCTACAGGTGCGCGGCGCCCACCCACCTGGCCTCCACCCCTTCCCTCCCCTCCCCAAGCCCTGGCCTGTTTCAGTTTTAGTTTTCCCTTCAGCATTTTGTAGGAATTTGGTTCATCAGACAGCAGTGATGACCAAATGTAGGTCATAAGAAAGCTTTTGCCAAAAAAAACAAGTTTTATTTCAGTATACAGCTTAACCAAGTACATAACTATACATGAAAACAACTGTACATAACATGGTACCCTTCAGATATCAGTGCATTAATTTTTAAATTTATTGATTGATTCAAAAGGCTAAATGAAAAATATGGACACTAAACAACATACAAGTTCAAAAAAGAGAAAATATTTATGGGAACATTTCCTTGAGGTCATGGAATTTGAGTTGGGCCCTGTAGGACAAATCATTTTATTTTTTCTTTTAATTTTATTTTCTCTTGATTTGAAGACTTCAGAATAGAGTTAGGAAACATTATCTTATTTCCTCGAGGCAACCATTATTGATATTATTTGATTTGTTTTTTTTTTACATTTTGAGGAGGTAAGAAACAAGATAGGACATTTTGTGGAGATATAAGATATCTCTGAATATATCTTTTTATACAACTTGAAATAAAAAATGTAAATAATATAGCCAAAAGTTAAAATGACAAAGCAATTCTAAAATGTTGAAAATAAATAGGCATGAACCTACATTTATTGCAATTGATTGACTCACAGAAAAAAAATGGCATTGGAATATAGTATTTTATCTGTGCAGTCTATATTAGTTTCCTATGGCTTCTGTAATAAAGTACCACAAACTTGGTGGTTTAAAACAATAAAAATTTGTTTTCTCATTGTTCTGGAGACTAGAAGTCAGAAATAAAGGTATTGGCAGGGTTTGTTTCTATTGGAGTTTTTGAGGGAGATTATATTCTTTGCCTTTTTCTTAATTTCTGGTGTTGCTGGCAATCCTTGGCATTCCTTGACTTGTGGCACCATAGCTCCAGTTTCTGCCTCTGTCATCATATGGCATTCTTTCTGTGTTTCTTTGTATCATCTTCCCTTAGCGTGTATTTTTCTGTGTCTTCTCTTCTTATAAGGAAACATCATATTGAACTAAAGACCCTTACTCCAGTATTATCTTAAGTAATTACATCTGCTGTGACTATTTCCAAGTCAGATTGCAGTCACAGGTCCCAGGGGGTTATACACCTTTCAGAGCTCTTTTCTCTCTCCCACAGTGACCAGCAGTGATGTTTTTCTACACAGTAACTACTTCATTCTGGGTCTGGGAGTCTGGGAGTGAGACTGATGATAACAGGTAGTAGAGCTCTCAGTCAATCTGAGGTAGACATATAGAAGGAGAGATAACACTTCATTTAGTTTGGGAGTAGGGTGAGGGTTGCTGCATCACACCACTTGCAGAATTTTAGTTCCCTGCCCAGGTACCAAATCTGGGCACCCTTCAGTGGAAGGCCAGAGTCCTAACCTACTGGACTGTAGTGAGTTCACAAATCAGTGATATTTTGGAGTTGTTTTTTACCCCAGCAAAAACTGGCCTATCCTGACTGACATACAGACAAATGTAGAATATAGCTCACCCTAGAGGACAAGTGACCTGGTTTCTTCAACAAGTCAGTGATGCAAAAAATGTTAATTAAGGAAGGGGGTCCACTCTAGATTCAAAGAGATATAAGAGGCCCCCAAAATACATGCCTTGTGTAAATCTTATTTGGACGCTAATATGAGCAAACTAATTGAAAAAAAAAAAGACATTTTAAAGATAATTTGGAAAATCTGCTTATGGATTGGGTAGTATTCATTTGCTTTTGCACGGATTAGGTGTGATCCTGGCTTTAAGATGATGTAAGAGAAGGCTCATATTTTTCAGATACATTTAGTAGATTCAGATACAAGTATGTAGGTTTATTACATGGTATCTGGGCTTTGCTTTAAAATAATTGAGCATTTTTTTAATAGGAGAAAAGTTTAGTTGAAGCAAATAGAGTAGTAACTTGGTGGATCTGGGTTATGGATATACAGGGCTTCGTTGTACTAGTCTCTCTAATGTATGCTTGGAATTCTTCATGATAGACAAAAATAATGTCACGGAGGATATCTTTGTGCAAAAATCTTTGCCTACCCTCAGATGATTTTTTTTTAGAAGAGATTCCCAGAAGGGAACTAGTCAAAGTTAAGAATAGTTCTAAGAGGCTTCCCTGGTGGCTCAGTGGTAAAGTATCCACCGGCAATGCAGGAGACCTGGGTTCGATCCCTGGGTCGGGAAGATCCCCTGGAGAAGGGAGTGGTAACTCACTCCAGTATTCTTGCCTGGAGAATCCCATGGACAGAAGAGCCTGCGGGCTACAATCCATAATGTTGCAAAGAGTCGGACATGAACTGAACAACTAAGAATGCATGCATGCACTGGTGGTTCCGTGGTGAAGAAACCACCTTGCAATGCAAGGGATACCAGTTCAATCCCTGGTCCAGGAAGATCCCACATGCTGAAGAGCAGCTAAGCCCACTCCCCACAACTACTGAAGCCCCTTTCGCCTAGAGCCTGTGCTCCATAACAAGGGAAGCCACTGCAACGAGAAGACCCCCCCCCACTGCAAAGAAGAGTAGCCCCTGCCTGTCACAACTAGAGAAAGCTCATGCGTAGCAACAAAAATCCACTACAGCAAAAAAAAGTAAATGAATACATCTTTTTTTTTTAAAGAAAAGTTTTAAGGCTTTTGATATTTTCTGATAATTTGCTTACCAAGATTTGTTGCACAAATTTACTCTTGGAAAGGTTACTTTTAGATAAATGGAGGAAGGTAGAAAAAGTACTTCAGTCATGTCGTTGGTGCCATCAGAGACATGAAGGTGTATTTAGAGAGTGATGAATATATATATATGACTGGGGCAAAGATGCCTGAAATGGTACATTACAGCCAGATCACAGAGAGCCTTTAATGCTTTCAGATATTTTCCCGATAGTCCTGGAGCCATTTAAGGTTTTTGAAAAGGGAGATGACCTAGAGCAATTGTGTTTGTGTTCAGTAAAATGAAACACTGAGGATCTTCTTTTTCCCAAACTTCCTAAACTGGAATGTCAATAAGTCTTCATTTAAAGAACACTGTGTTAAAGCTTACAGATCATGGGAAGGGATTTCTAGAAGTTATCTGAATGATCTGTTTGGCAGAGGCCTACTAAATGATCTTTAAGTCTTTTTTCTCTGTTTCTCTCCTGTGAATGCAGAGAATGAATTCTCAGTGTAGTGTTTGTAATACACTTCATGGTATTTGAAAACTGCATCCTTTAACCTTTATTTTCCTAGGCTTCAAAAACTCATTTTCACTGAGAAAACCACTCTCTTAAGTCTCAAGCAGTAGATAGACCAATATGTGGCTTTATCTTTTCTGTTTTTCACTGCTGAACCCCATTGTAGGAAAGGGGCAATTGGCCAAGATGGCAGTGTTCAGGCTCTCTCACCCCGTGTCCTCTTGCTCTCTCCCCCCCTTTTGTAAATAATGACTTTACATGGCTATGTAACAGCTGAGATCATTTATATCACTGCATACATGCATATAAGCACCACCTGTAAAGCTGTTGAGTTGCACTGCAGTGCGTTAGCCACAAGAGAATAAAGCATGTCTGCCTTGCTTCAAATGAAGCATGTCTGCAGTTCCTGTAGCTCCTCGCATCTTCTTCCAGGTTCATCTTATCTGCTTCCTAGCTCGCGCCTTGCCTAGCCTGGGTTCAGTGATCAGTGAGACAACTGGCAGAGTCGGCAGGGTTCCCAGCATCTAGAGCAGCCTGAGGCTCCAGTGGAAGGAGGAAGCCAGTGGCCACCACATAGCACATGGTACCCAGGGGCCGGGGTCCTCTCGGCATGGGCCCCGGTGGAAGACTGGGAGGTGGTGGACAGGTCAGTGGATAGCACTGAAAAGGCATTACAAGCGGTGAATTCCCATTTGCTGGACAAGGCAGCATGGACTGCTGCTGGCACCATGGTGTGGGTATTCCTGACTGCCCTGAAGGTGAATATGAATAGTGCCCTGCATGATGCCGTGCAGGTCCATGATGTGCAGAGACACTTGGAAGAGCTAGAGCAATGTATATTGACATAAAGCAAGAAGTACGTGGCCTTGAAGAACCCAGTGTTTCTTACAGTGAGGTGATAAGGGACAGTAATGATGAAGTCATGAGACTAAGAAACATTATGAGACCATGGGTTCTGGCTTTTTGGCAAGGCCTGTTGTGCAGCAGAAGGATGGGGCCAATAAGGCATGGAAGCCCTGGGACATCAAGGAGGCCAAAGAGAAGAGGAGCGGCACTGACTCTGCAGCCAGGACAAAGTCCAGGAAGACCAGCTAGGAGCAAGGACCAACCCCGGTGGAGAAAATGAAGAAAGGAAAGAGGGAAAATGAAACCACAGTGGAGAGTTTAGAGCTGGATCAGGGCCTGCTGAACCCACCTCTGCAGAGCCCCGAGTAGTCCACAAAGTCTGCAGACAGCCAGAAATGACACTCAGGACAGCAAGTGAAGTGCAGAAAATAAGGACCTGGACTTCAAGGTGGTGGATGATGATGGGGAAACTGTCCCAGTGCTTGGAGTCAACCGGACATCTGCCCTCTCAGCTCCTACACTGGCCTGGCAGGTGGAGGAGCCTCCAGATGACAAGTGTTTTACAGGTGGCGTACGAGACACCATTTTGAACACTGTCTCATCCACCTCTTTTGGTCCCCTAACTGCTACCCCAATGGTGGCAAGCTTGGGAGAAGTAGAGGGACGGTGGCAGGCAAAGGGAATTAAAAGTGTGAAGACCCTGCTTCGGGGGCTGGCTGGTAAAGGCCCCATCCGGGTTACGTGGATGAAAATGTGGGCTGATTTGTTGGCAGCGGCAGTTGACAGAAATAAAATTGATAAACAGCCTAACGCTCTGCTCCTAGAGCTATGGGAGGCAACTGAGACCAGAATAGCAGTTTGCCAAGTTTGGAAAGCACCCACAGCAAGAGATACAAGCAGTTCAGTTAGAAGATTACATGCCACCCAAGGATGTTCCTTCAGAACTGTAAAGGCTGTGACCTTACTTTTGGAAACTGGATGGCTCCCTGTATGGAGGTATACAGTAAAGTCTGTGCTATATGATGTGCTACTAATCTCTGATTCTCTTGCAGATTTAGAACAGTATGCACCAGAGCTTATAAAGCATTTGGAATCAAGTGGGTGGGCTGTGAACGCTGCAAAAATCTTTTTGAAGGAGTAGGCCCAACGCCTGTGAGAGGTTTTGCGGGTCTTTAATGAGAAACCCCTCAGGGATGGAGTTGCCCCTGTGGAGTTGTCCTGCTTCTTGTCACTGCACCTAAACAGCTGCAAGTAACAACAGACATTTTGTTAAAGCCTGGATACAGAACCAAAGGTAATATCCTGCTGCCAGCTCCAATCGGGATTTCATAAGGACAGATGGTGGACTTGACTCAGCCATGGAAGATAAAGGCGCTTCACATGCATTGGATGGCTTTTCTAGCCCCATGGGGGCAAGGATTGCTACATGAGTTCCAGGTTGTACCCCAGGTGACGAGTGCCTGGCCCCTTTGTGTGCAAGTCACCTGTCCAGTACCTGGCGTTGGGTTTTCTGTGTATTGGGGAATATATCTGTTGTAGCATCTACTGCTGTTGCAGAATGTGGGTATGTAACTGTTTGTTGTAGCCTTTACTGCTGTTGTGGGATGTAGTTCCACTGGCCAGTGTTACTCACCATAGGAATATCTCCAAAGGTGATCTGCACGTAGATTGTAAGGCGAGAGACCCTGAAGGAGTGGAAGGTAGGGAAGGGGCAATTGGCCAAGATGGTGCTGGTCAGGCTGTCTCACCCCATGTCCTCTCGCCCCACATTTTGCAAATAATGACTTTACATAGTTATGTAACGGCTGAGGCCATTTATAACACTGTGCATATGTATCATGACCCATATAAGCACCACCTGAAAAGCTATTGAGTCGCATTGTGGTGTGTTAGCACAAGGGGATAAAGCATGTCTGTTTTGCTGCTGTGAAGAAAGAATGTTTGCAGTTTAAGAAAGTGTCTTAGTGGTAGTAAGGAAGGAATATCAACAACCTCCAATATGCAGATGATACCAGCCAACTCACTGGAAAAGACCCTGAGGCTGGGAAAGATAGAAGGCAGGAGGAGAAGGGGATGACAGAGGATGAGATGGTTGGATGGAATCACCGACTCAGTGGACATGACTTTGAGCAATCTCTGGGAGATGGTGAAGGACACAGAAGCCTGACTGCAGTCCATGGGGTTGCAAAGAGCTGGACATGACTAAACAACTGAACAGCAACAACAGCCACTGTACTGGCAGAAAGCAGAGAGGAACTAAAGATCCTCTCGATGAAGATGAAAGAGGAGAGTGAAAAAGCTGGCTTGAAACTCAACTTTCAAAAAACTAAGATCATGGCATCAGGTCCTATCACTTCATGGCAAATAGATGGTGAAAAAGTGGGAAAAGTGGCAGATTTTATTTTCTTGGGCTCCAAAATCACTGCAGACGGTGACTGCAGCCATGAAATTAAGACGCTTGCTCCTTGGAAGGAAAGCTATGACGAAGCTAGACAGCATATTAAAGAGCAGAGACATCACTTTGCTGACAAAGATCCAAATAGTCAAAGCTATGATTTTTCCAGTAGTCAAAAATGGATGTGAGAGCTGGACCATAAAGAAGGTTGAGCACCGAAGAACCGATGCTTTGGAATCGTGGTGCTGGAGAAGACTTGAGAGTCCGTTGGATAGCAAGGAGATCAAACTAGTCAATCCTAAAGGAAATCAATCCTGAACATTCATGAAGGACTGATGCTGAAGCCCCACACTTTGGCCACCTGATGTGAAGACCCTGATGCTAGGAAGATTGAGGGCAGGAGGAGAAGGGGGCGATAAAGGATGAGATCACAGACTGCCTATGACAAGAGTTTGAGCAAACTCAGGGAGATAGTGAAGGACAAGGAAGCCTGGTGTACTGCAGTCCATGGGGTCACAAAGAGTCTGACAAGACTTAGTGATCAAACAAGAAGTTCCTTATAGTTTCTATCTCCAAATACAGTCACATTGGGACTTAAGGCTTCAGCATCTGAAGGGCGTTGCACAATTAAGTTCAGGTGGTGAGAAGGCAGCCAAAGCAGTGTGTGACTGAAGGGGATTTCTAGGAGTCCCATTGCAAAGGAAACAATACACTTAATGAGAGCATTCAAGACAACTAATGTAAATCAAAGTTGCAGGCTCCCCTAGCCTACTCCTCCTCCTTCTGAATCTGTGTTTCGACCAACAACTAGCCCTATTAAAGAAGAGTAATCTGAAAAGTCCCAGAAGTGGGTTGCTTTAGGTCTGGGTCTCTAGAAACAGAGCTTTAGAGAGGAATTCCCGTGAGAGTGATTTCCTGAGAGAGCGCACTCTCAGGAAGTGGGATAGATCATGGGAGAAAGTTAACCAAAGACGATTTCAGTTGAAGTCTGGCCTCAGACTGAGCCCACAAGGAGCTCTGGAGCATGGACACCAGGGAGGTATGCTTCCCACCCTTGAGGCAAGAGACCAGGCCTTTGTGCTTTCAAGTCCTTCAGTTGCTGACCATGGGCCACCCGAAGGGGAACATAACCTTTCAGGCATTGCTGAGTAAAGAAGCTTCTGTCACTTAGGGCAATTCTCAGGAGAAGCAACACCTGAGCCATAAGCTGCCAATATCACAGTAGCTGGCATATAGACATAAATATTTGGAAAAGAAATCTCGGCAGAACACCAATAACATTTATTACAGCAGTAGTTCTCAAAGTGTGGTACCTGGAACGGCAACTTCCTCCTTTTCTGAAACTTGTTAGAAATGCAAATTCCCTAGCCCAGCTCCAGATCTATGGAATCAGAAACTCTGATGGTGTGACCCTTCATGTCTAAGTTTGAGAACCATTGTGCTATAGGGACCTATGACTAGAAACTGTGAAACAAAAAGAGGAGAGGGGGCCATAAAAATAAGGCAGTTACAGAACATTCGTTGCAAGAGAACTTACACAAAGAATACATCAAGAATGGAGACCCATAGTTACCTTTCAAATAAGAAAAAAAGAACTCAAAAGAGATACAAAGATTTCAAGAAAAAAAGAAGTCACAGAAGATGGAAAGTGATCTGGCAGAGCTAAGAAAAGACATGGAAGAGAAAAAGAAAATTGATTCAGAGGTGAAAGCCATGTAAGAAGCAAAGGGACGATGATGTTACATAATTGTAGACGTCAGTGTTCAATTAGGAAAACTGAAATCAGTCTAGATACAGAGTGAAAATAGGGAAATAATGCATGGAATCTGTTACAAAGGTATTGAAATGGCTGGGAAAATAAACAGAAGATAGAAGTGTTGCCCAGAGTAGGAGCCTGTGAGCCACACTCACTGTTGACCAGTGGGAGCAGCATTACTGCCTCTAAGTAGAAGCCACTCTGCCACCATGGCTAGGGATCCCAAAGCAACTGGCGTGCACAGTGTCCTGCAATTCCTACAGCAAGAAGTGGAGAAAATGACTTCTCCCTTCTGTTCACCATCAATCTCCATCAGGGCTTCCCATCTGCAGAACCTGACCGGAATGCAAAGTTCAGGCCTCCCGCTCCTGAAATCCAGAGGACAGTGGAGAGAGTCAGAACCAAGCCATATTTGGAACAATAATAAACCCAACTTAAGGAGAATTGGGATCAGAGGAAAGAGCTTGAGAAAAATCACAGCATGGAATTGAAAAGAACAAAGATTTTAAAAGTTATGGAAAAGATAATAGTTATGGAAGAAAGAAAGGACCCAACATGCCCATCATTGTAGTCCCTAAGATAATGGGACAAAATGTAACAGGAAAGATGTTCAAAGCAATAAAAGATGTCCCTGAAATTTAAAAAGAAGAAATCTTAAGATCAAAAGAAGTTTTTGTATTTACCTTAGTCTGTTCAAGCTACTGTAACAAAAATACCATAGACTGGGGTGGCCTAGAGACAACAGAGACAGGCTTGCCTGCTGGCTTGGTGGTAGAGAATCCACCTGCCAGTGCAGGAGATGTGGATTCAATCCCTGGGTCGGGAAGAGCCCCTGGAGTGGGAAATGGCAACCCACTCCAGGATCCTTGCCTGGAGAATTGCATGGACAGAGCAGCCTGGTGGGCTGCAGTTTATGGGGTTGCAAAGAGTCCGACGCAACTGAGCACACACATAGTTGACAGAAATTTATTTCCTACAGTTCTGGAGGCTGGAACTCTGAAATTTAGGGTATCAGCAAGGTTGCATAAGGGTCCTTTTCCAGGGTTTCAGACTTCTTGTATCCTCAGATGGTGGAAGAGGGCAAACCAGCTCACAGGAGCCTCTTTTATAAGGGCACTAATCCCATTCATGAAGACTCCCCTCTCGCGACTTAATCACCCTCCTAGAGGCCCCACCTCCTGACCCTATCACACTGGGCTGTAAGGTTTGGCATATGGATTCTGAGGGGACACAAACATTCAGACCACTGCAGTATTCCAAGGAAAGTTTGACATAGAGCAATCAACACTGGACTAGGTCTTGGTGAAGTTACTGACCTTCAAACAGAAAGAAAGAATCTGACAAGTTTCCAGGTAGAACGAAGACAATTAAGTACCAAGGGAAATAAATTAGGCTGGTCTTAGACTTTTCCTCTCATGACTGCTGCTGCTGCTGCTAAGTCGCTTCAGTCGTGTCCGACTCTTAGCGACCCCATGGCTGCTAGACAACTGTAAAACAATGTCCACAAATCTCTGAGGTAAAAGAACTAAAACCTAAGATTCTGAAGCCCAGCCGGTATCCTCCAGGTTTGAAGGACAGCAATGGGTCATTAGTGGAGAAGGCAATGGCAACCCATTCTAGTACTCTTGCCTGGAAAATCCCATGAACGGAGGAGCCTGGTAGGCTGCAATCCACGGGGTCGCTAAGAGTCAGACACGACTGAGCAACTTCATGTTCGCTTTTCACTTTCATGCATTGGAGAAGGAAATGGCAACCCACTCCAGCGTTCTTGCCTGGAGAATCCCAGGGACAGGGGAGCCTGGTGGGGTTGCACAGAGTTGGACACGACTGAAGCAATTTTAGCAGCAGCAGCAGTGGGTCATTAGAGGCATATAGGACTTCAGGGAATACAGGATCCACATGCCCTTCTTCAGAAAGCTGCATACCTGAGACTTTGAATGATGCAATCTATATGGCCGATTGGGTATCCTGAACTCCTTCCCCAATCACACATGCTGGATAAAATATTTCAATATACCTTTGGAAACTGATGGCTGAGTTTACCAGAAATAAAGTTGTCTGTGGCCAGGAGCAATTGAGAGCCTGACTCTGGGCAGGTGAATAAACATTAAAGTCGTTGGGCCTCTCCGAGGGCATCTGCCAATTTCTGAGTCAGAGCCTGGGTTTCCTGGGCCTCCTGCCAGGCCCATAAGGCCAGTCTTGCAGCAGCTAGAACACAAGCTTAGAATGGGCGGTAGGCTCAGAGTCCTACATAAAGCCAGGTACCACAGAGGGCATCACCCTTAGAGCAGGGGTCCCCAGCCTCTGGGACCTAATGTCTGATGATCTAAGGTGAAGCTGATGTAATAATAATAGAAACAAAGTGCACAATGAATGTAATGTTCTTGCATCATCCTGAAACCATCTCCCCAACTCCCAGTCCATGGAAAAATTGTCTTCCATGAAACTGGTCTCTAGTGCCAAAAAGGCTGGAGACCGCTAGGGGGCTTAGAGAACAGGTGAACTAAAGGTAAATCTTCCCCTGAAAACAGACAAATAGATGGTGTTGAGAAATCTTCTTCAAATCAGTTGACATTCTGAATGCAACCTGTTCTTGGAGTGAAACAAGATATACTAACAAGCTTCTTTTACTTTACTTGTACTTTCCAATGCTAGTCAAGCAGAGTCAGTTCATTCTTGGTATCCAGACCCAGAGAGGTCACCTTCTAAGAGAAAAGACCTTTCTTCATCATAAATTAAAACTGAGCTCAAACATTTTGCAGTCTCCTGGGCAGGTTTTTTCCCCACCTTTGCCCACATTGTTTTGTCCACTTTAATACTGTTCTCCCTTCTCATGTTCTTTGGGCTCGCATCCCAGATTATAGACTTCCTGGGCATCTTTGAAGACCAAACTCAAAGGTTGCCACTTCCACAAAGCTTTCCTAGAGGCACCCAGCTCAGACAGACTGCTTTTTCCTTTGTGCTGTCTGAACTTTAGCCTTCCCCTCAGCTCTAATCGGGGCTTTCCCGGTAGCTGGTAAAGAATCTGCCTACAATGCCGGAGATCCCGGTTCAATTCCTGGATCAGGAAGATCTGTTAGAGAAGGGACAGGCAACCCACTCCAGTATTCTTGGGTCCCTGGCAGCTCAGATGGTAAAGAATCTGCCTGCAATTGGGGAGGCCTGGGATTGACCCCTGGGTTGGGAAATCCCCTGGAGGAGAGCATGGAAACCTGCTCCAGTATTCTTGCCTGAAGAATCCCCATGGACAGAGGAGCCCGGTGGGCTACAGCCCATAGGGTTGCAAAGAGTTGGACACAACTAAGCGACTGAGCACAGCACAGCACAACTCTAACCTGCCATATCTGACCCTGAATTATGGTTATTGCAGTGTACATCCACCCCGTCCCCCGCCCATCTCTCAGCACCCAGAGAAGAAATCAGGGCTCAATTGGTGTCTGAAGCATTATATCGAGGAAAATTTAATTGGATTGTTTGGGATCTGTTTTAGCTTTCTGAAAATTCCTTTGTTCCAGCTACTGTTATTTGTTTAAAACTGGGAGATTTCTAGGCGTTTATAGGTGTGAGTTGAAGGACCACCTGAAAAGTGATTCAGAGGAGGACAGCTTTATACTCTGCCTCTTTTTGTGGAATTTAGTGCTTAGGAAGGGCTTCCCTGATGGTTCAGCGGTAACGAATCTGCCTGCGATGCAGGAGCCTCCGATCCCTGGGTCAGGAAGATTCCCTGGAGGAGGAATGGCAACCCACTCCAGTATTCTTGCCTGGAAAAAAATCCCATGGACAGAGGAGGCTGGCGGGCTACAGTCCTAGGGATCACACAGAATCAAATACTGCTGAGAGACTAAGCAACGCTGCTTACCAAGGACAGTGCTCGGCTGTGCTTTATACCCACTGTTTCACAGCTACTTGTCCTCTCTGTCCTCTTACAAACTCACGCCAGTATCGGTCAGTTGCTTTGGCAGGATGAAGAGTTTCATTCAGTGCCTCTACTGTCCTGTATTTTTTCCCATCTCCCAGCACCTAAAAAGGGAGCCCAAGGAGGCAGTTGTAGAGCAGTAATGATAGCAACAATAGTAGCCAGCATTTCCAGTAGGCTGGCAGTTTCTCCAAGCCAGGCACAGTTCTGAGTGCTTTACTCATGAGTCCTCTGTGGGCAGTCACTGTTGATACCCTGTTTTGTACTTCAAGATACCAAAGCAGCTTTAACCAAAATCACACAGCCAGCAGGGAGCAGAGCTGGGATTCTGGTTTGAAGTTACAGATGAGGTTTGAATCTCAGCTTGTTGCTTACTGAGTCTGAGGCCTTCCATAAATTACTTAATTCTGAGCCTTGGTTTCCTCATCTGTAAAATGGGTCTAAAAATCTCCTCTTTGACTTGTATAGAGATTAAATAAGACTGCAAATCTGAAAGTGCCCGTGCCTGATAAATGATTAACAACTATTTTTAAAAGTTCCTTGGCAGGTAAGACAGAGACAAGAAAAATGTATTTTCATGTTAGAAAAATGCCTCCTAAATCTTTTCTATCATGTCTTGTTGTGAAGGTAATTTGATTTCAGTGTGGACATTCTCTAGCAAGGAGTTTATGAGACACAACCAGGTTAGACAGGTAACACATAGAGGCTGAGTGTCCTTCCCACCAAAGGAGGGCCTTCCAGCATAGGGTATTTTTTTGCTCATCAGATTAGATTGGTCTAGAATAAAATATAGAATAAGCTGACACGCATTAGAAAAGACAATGTAAAGATCACACTGAAGCCATCCAGAAGAGCCTGATAGTTTTTAATCATTCTGTGTTAGCTTGCTGCATCTTAAAACATTTTCTTTCAAATCAAGTCACAGCCATGTGTACTTTAGGCTGTGGCCGTCATGAACAAATATGAAAAGAGGCAGAGTTAAAACAGCTCATTACCAAAGGTTATCCATTAGTCTGAGGTAATCTAATGCAAATGACCTTTTAGGAGACTTGTGAAGAAATCAGAGAAACACGATTTCAGATATGAGTTTCTGTATAACTGAATGACAGCTCTGTGGTATTTGTTGTCTAGTTTGGTCAAGGTCATAGTGGTTTTAGGAAGCCAGTCCTCCCACCAAGCAGCTTGTTATAATTGAAAATAAAAGAAGATTCCCAGGTACGGAGAGCAAGACGTCTATGAAATATATTCAAAGGTGGTAAAGTGAGCACCCTCCTCTTCTACTGTAGAACTGAAAATATATTACTGTGAAAACTCACCCATCCCTGCCACCACCCTTTGTTTTAAATGTTTTGGCAAGAAAACGATTACCATCTGTACAGTCTGCTCCCATTCCCTTTGAATTCCTTTGAAAACCTGGAGTTCTCCCCATGCTTAGTTCTAAAAGCCAATTTAGTGTCTTAAATTATCAATTCTTCAAATGGTAAATTTGGTACAATGAATTTACTTCATTTAAGGAATGCCATATTAGAGTGGCTGGATACTCAGAAGGAAACGCAGCGTGTACCTGCTCTTGTTCTTAGAAGGCTGTGCAATGAACATGGTTTCCATGGTGGGAACAGTATGGAATTATACCTTCTTTAATACTCAGCTTACTTGTGGCTTCATTTTCTCATTGCAACCATTGTTTGCTTAGATCAGAAAAATCCAGGCTAGTGATTCAACTGGGAACACAGGTCAAGAGGTAAATGTCAGCTGGGATGGGGGTCAAACCAAGCCTTAAGGGGCCCTCATGTTGGGCACCTAGAACTGGGCAATCCATCCAGATTAACTGTGGAGCTTTTCCAGAACGGCACGAACTTCCTCTGGATGGTAGTTCCAAGGACCAGGTTTACCCTGCAAGAGAAATGAGTCAGCATTTCCAGATTTCCAACTTGCGGGAATATGTAGGTCGGGAGCTGAGCTGAGCTGAGAGATGTGAGCTGGCGACATCTTTGTGGAAGTCATCAGGATGGTACAGTCAAGGGCAGATGTCCATGAGACAGATGAGAACACCCAGGGAAAGCATGTGGAATGGCACCAACATGTAATGGGAAGACTGGACAAAGAAGCAGGAGGAAAGCCAGAGCAGGTAAAGAGGATAGTTTCAAAGGGAGAAAGGGATGTAGACAAATAAGCTTCTCTTCCACAACTGGACCTTCAGACCAGCCACCTCTCACATCAAGTTCTGCTCACTCGGCCTCAAACCACTTCTGCCTGTCTAATCCCCCGGCCTCAGTTCAGCCCTCTTCACCTCCTGTTTGGGCAACTACCACCCCAGCTCCTTCAGTCCATTCTTTCTTTTTAATTGGAGCATATTTGCTTTAGAGTGTTGTGTTTGTTTCCTCCAGTCCATTCTTCACCTAGTAGGCCATGATCTTTCTAAAGCAGAGATCTGCTTTGCGCTTCTCCCTGGCTCACAACTCTTCAGCGGCTCTTTGCTCTCAGATGGAGGCTGAACTCCTCAGTCCAGATTGAGCCTTTTATAATGGAAACGGCCCAACCCTCCACACCCTGCCCTAGCATACCTCAGTGCTTCTGTCTCTCCTTCCTGTATTTGCAATGGTTTTTACTCACCATGTTCACGTGGCAGCCTCCTTATCCTAAGCAGGTGTCACCTCCTCCGAAAAGCCTGCCCTTCCTAAGGGTTCAGGAAATTTATCGTCTGAGAGCCAAATCTATCCTGATGTCTCACACCCTTTCCTTTACATATTGTCTATGCCAGTTTTGTGCTATAATAGCAAAACTGAAGTGTTTCAGTGGGGCTTATTTGGGCCCCATGGAGTCCTATTTCCTATCTGGCCCTTTGCAGTCCCTGCCCTGGAGGCTCACAGGACCCAGGAAGCTTTAACACTCTATTTATGTCTTCTTATTCCCTGCTCCTCCAGTTGTGAGTACTTTTAAGTAAGTTGTGGCTCCTTTTAAACTTGGGCTTGTGTATCCAGTACTTGCTCAGGGCCTAACCCCAGGTAGGGACTCAGTACCCAGCTTGCCTCAACCAGGCCACCTCAGTACTGTGTCACAGGGGACGGGAAGGGAAGAAGGACTTGAACCCTCGTGCTGTGACCCTTAGCATTCCGAGAATGTATGTGCAGGTTGTTGCTTGTTTCACCGGCATGAGTAAGGCCTGCCTACCCACGGGCAGAGAGGCACCCCAGAACTGGGCTTCATATGCTCCCCCAGGTTTGAATCCCTTCTGCAGATGTAAAACCTAATTTCTATCCTCTCAAGGGAGACTAGTGATTCCCAGGTGGCACTAGTGGTAAAGAATCTGCCTGCCAATGCAGAAACCACAGGAGACACAGTTTCGATCCCTAGGTTGGGAAGATCCGCTGGAGAAGAAACTGGCAACCCACTCCAGTATCTTGCTTGGAAAATCCCGTGGACCGAGGAGTCCATGGGGCTGCAGAGAGTCAGACAAGACTGAGTGACTGAGCACCGCACAACACACAACAGTGGGGGCTCACAGAGCCCCCAGGATCAGAAGTTGTGCTCCCTTCCTCCACCCTCACCAAGCTGGAAGCATTGAAAGGGTACATGATCACCAGAAAAGCAGGCTGGGCTCAGTTCCTGCCTCAGCATTTGCCCTCCAAACTACGGAGGAGGTGGTCTTCCAGCCTCTACACCCATTCCAGGTTCAGGCCTGTCTCAGGGATTAGCAGCTTCAGACCCTCCCACTCCCATCCCATCCCAGAGGATTTAGAATTGAAATAGGAGCCTTGTGCAACTTGGCCTTAGGCAAGTCCATTTCCTCCTCTGAGCACTGTTCCGGAATGGAAACATTGTCTCTTAAAGCAAACCAGGGCTGGGCCAGTCTGCATTCAGAAGGCACCCGGGAAGCTGCAACACCAGTCCAAATGCTAGGGCCTTTCTTGTGCATTATTTCATCCCCTGTGAGGTGGGGGTCCATGTCTCCATGATAGAGAAGAAACTGAAGAGGGGAAAGGACTTGCCTGTGGTCACGTGGCTGGTAAATGACCAGGCAGCGATTTGAAACACAGTCCTCTCTCTGCCCTTACCCTGCCCTCCCTGGGTCCCCTGCCACAAGTCCCCACCTTGTACAGGATCCTGCCCTCCTGGAGCACATAGAGCCGCTCTGGCAGCGCTGCGTAGCACGAGCTGCTCTGGTTCTTCATAGTGTCTACCACCACGGGGCACTGGGGGCTCCTGTCCAGCAGCAGGTGGGCTGCCCGAAGGCGGTCCTGGAGATTCTGGTGATTCTTGATGTCCACGTTGTTCTTAAAAGCCCAGCCGTCTGTAACAGAAAGACCTGCAGGTCAGATACCGCCCCACTTTTAACTGAGGGTCCCAGATGGAGGACTTCTCAACTTTGGCACTACTGACAATTTGGCCTAAATAATTCTTTGTTGTGGGGGCTGTTTTGTGTGTTGTAAGGTGTTAAGCAGCATCTTTGGCCGCTACACACTAGATGTCCGTGGTGTCACCTTGCCTTCAGCTTGTGACAGCCGAAAATGTCTCAGACATTGCCAAATGCCCTCCGCGGGACAAAAATTACCCTTGGTTGAGAACCACTGCTGTCACACCATCTCCTCCAGGAAGCCTTCCTTGATACACTCAGCTGTGTGATATGGGGCAGGCTCTTTAAATCTTTTTAAATTCTCAGTTTTCCCATCTGCTAAATGAATTAAAAGAACTCGCATTTCAGTTGGCTGTAAGGCTTACCTGAGATAATTCTGTAGAATTCCCAGTATTCTACCTGGTTCATTGTAGCTGCTATTGACTTACCTTGCCGGACTGCTCCAAAATAGCAGACAAGTACAGAAGCCAGTTTTCATTCTTTTTTTTTTTTTCAGTTTTCACTCTCTACTACAGGTATTCTACTATTTTTCTCTGGAGATGCCCCACCCCCACCCTGAACCAAATCTGTTTAAGATTGCTTCACTTTAAATCAGCGGCCCCCAACATTTTTGGCACTAGGATCTGGTTTTTGGAAGACAGTTTTTCCATGGACTGGGTGGTGGGTGGGGGGATGACTTTGGGATGATTCAAGTGCGTAATTGTGCATTTTGTTTCTATTATTATTATATCAGCTGCAACTCAGATCATCAGGCATTAGATCCTAGAGGCTGGGGACCCCTGCTTTAAACGGAAGGGGATTTTCAATTGGCTTCACTGGCTGAGATGCCCATCTGCCAACTTAAAGGAGCTGGTCCTCATTAATGAGTGGGCCCACAGGTTGAAATAATATCCATAAACTGGTACTGGCCTTGCCCTTCTACTCTCCCCATATCTGGGAAGATTAGAACCCAGATAATGTGGTATGGGTTCTTTCAGAAGCCATGGGGCCTGCATTTATAATAGTTGCCTCCCAGGGTAATGTAAGCCAGCAGAACTGGCTCCTCCTTCTTGTGCTTCAAAGTCCTCTCAAAGTATTCTTCCCTTAGGAAAACCCAGGATCAGAAGAAATTCACATCCAGTTACAACAGCCTGGACTCAGTTTAAAGTATTTATTAACTGCCCCAAGACAGCTGAACTTTGCTGATGACAGTAACACCAACTTATGTGTGTGACATGTCTAGGCGGGCAGTCTTTTCCATCCATTAGCTCCCTGGCGCTTCACGGGATGTCCTTCTCATGCATCCCCACCCTGCAGCTGGGAATGCGGAAGCCCAGAGAGCAGCACCCCCTTTAACCGCCTCCCCACCTTTAACTGTGAGTTCTTTAGAGACAGACTCTGCATGTACCATGTACCTTTCATCTCTATGTGTCCCTTGGCCCAGCACAGGGCTGGACACATAGTAGGTACTCAGTAAATTCTGTTAAGTGGGTTATTCTGGGAGACGTGTGTGTGCATGCCCAGTTGTGTCTGACTCTTTGCGAACCTATGGACCGTAGGCTGCCAGGCTCCTCTGTCCATGGGATTCTCCAGGGAAGAATAATGGAGTAGGTTGCCATGCCCTCCTCCAGGGGATCTTCCCAACCCAGGGATTGAACCTGTGTCTCTTATGTCTCCTGCATTGGTAGGCGGGGTCTTAACCACTAGTGCCACATGGGAAGACTTGTTCTGGGAGATAGGTGCTATTATTCTATTTTAGTGGCACATAAGTGGGCATGGAAGGTAAGCTGTCCAGGTCACGTGGCCAGCACGTGATGAAGCTAGGGCGATCTTCCTACAATTGCTCATGCCTCCCTGTAATTTACCTTGACAGACACGTGGTATGTGGGGGAAAAGGAAGTCAACTGATTGGCTCAGACCTCCTAGGATTGGTGGACACTGGCTCTGTGCATTTTAGTTCTGGGATTCGGGCCTTACCTACTTCTGACTGATGGAGTGAGTACCCTGGGGAAGGAGTTAGGGAGGAAGAAGAAATGCTTGAACTAGGAATGGCACAGCACAGAGGATACACAGCACAGAAGCCAGTGTGGGTCAGGGCTGGAATAGGAAGCCTTTCCCTCAGTGGCTTGAGATGGACAGCCCTGGGTCCAGGAAAGGGTTCAACCTGCTCAGTCGGATTCCAGGAGAAAGCAGGGGAGGAGACAGGTATCAAGAAATTTCTGTGATGATCCAACTGCTCTTAGTGCACTTTGCAACTTGCTCTTTTAGAGACTAAAGCTGGATTCTCTCTACAACCTTATTACTCCAAGCGTGGTCCCTGGACTAGCAGGTTCAACACTACCTGGGGGCATGACTTAAAGCGTCGTCTCAGGCCCCCCCTCTGCTGCCCTGTGATCCAGAACTTGCATCTTAAGCTTACCAGGTGACTCGCGTGCACTTTAAAGACTGAGCAGCGCTGCCCCCAGAGTTAAATCAGCTTTGGCAGAGCTTCCACCATCAACTGTGCGAACATCAAGGCCTCGCCTCCTCTCAGCCACGGGGATCCTGACACCTGCAGGTGCCTGAGTTCTCTTTCCTTTCACTGATGGCTGCGGCTCTCCCAAAGGGTATTTAACAAAGAAACACATTGTTCTTGACTTTGCTCTACTGTTGCCTATGCTGTTTGTTTTGAATTTTATTTTGGAAATGTTCAAATATACATAAAAGTAGAGAGAACAGTTTAATGAACCTCCATGTAACTGTTACCCTATGCTAGTATTTTTAATTGCCCCAAAGTCTTCAATGAAGACAGAAGCTGCCAGTTAAATGAGCACAGTGTTAGGCTGAAAGCAGTTCTCCAACCTCTGGGTGCATATAAATTAAGATGCAATGGGCCTAGGGCGGGCCCTGGAATATGCATTTTCATATGCAACCCACATGGCTCAGACACGAGGGATCTAGAGACCACTCTGGGGAAAGGGCTAATGGAGCAGCTTTGCTGATAATTAATAACAATCTCTAAACACATGGATAAGCCCCAAGGCTAATACTGGTCTAAATGCTCACTTATTCACCCAACTTTCACTGAGCTCTGACTCTATAACATGGACTCTGCCAGGTGCTGAGTGACAGATGACTGAAACAGCTTCCTGGGGTGATGGGGTGAGTAAATAATTCTCATTTCACTCAGCCACATGAGCCTTCTTGCCTTCTCCAACCTCAGAGTTTGAGGCTTGGGCTAAACTCTTGGGTTCAGTTCCCATAAAAATCAGAAAGACAGGGATGTGTCTGATTATCCTGTAAAGTTCAAGAGGCTTCGACCAAGCTGTAGAAGTTTCAGGGAGGGACATGTCTGCCCGTGGTAAGGCAGGACTTTCTCACAGAGCTGTTCAGCAAAGGAACAAGATTTCCCATTAAATAATAAAAGATAAGCCAACACCTATTAGGAGCTGAAACAAGGATTGCAGCCTCAGCTAAAAGCTGGCCCAGAGCAGGGGTTCTCAAAGTGTGGTCCCCCAATCCACAGCTTCAGCATCACTCAGAGATGGTTAGAAATGTAAATCATTAGGCCCCACCCCAGGTTTAACTCCAACTCAGGGTGGGGTCCAGCAGTGTGCTTTTACCAGCCCTGGTGCTTCTGGCACTCACAATGCTTGGGAACCGTGGATGGAGATGAACCAGGGAGAAGCTCCCTTGGAGCTTGGAGAGCCTTAGGATGGATCTCACACATTGCGAGAGAGCCACCGTTTCACTTGTGACATTTCACAAGGTCTAAATTCCTTGTGATTGATTGTGCTCAGATGAGCTCCTCCCCTTGATTCCCCAACTTACCCACTCAGAATGTTAGAAGCACTCCAGGTTTCTGCTCTGTGTGACTAGCAGAGAGCACAGTCTATGGAGTTAGCGAGTAGCAGCGACTGAGTTAAGTCCTCAACAGATAGTGACTCCTTCTCTCTTCCTCTTCTTCCCGCCCCCAACCATGAGTGAAGGGGAGAGGGAAGGACATTTTTTTTACCTGATGCATGTGCTTCTTCGATGTAAATGATGAGAAAATCTGCTACAGAACCAAAATCTTCAATAAGTCTCCTGAATTGGTCAAATTTGAAAATAAATGAAGGTCAGGTGCAACTTCCAAAATTCAGCACCAAGGGTCTGTTGCCTAAAACAAATAGTACCATCATCAACCAATAATTGACACATAGCATTTCTTTTGCAAGCCCCGTCTTCACTCCTGCTTTCATTGTTACTTTTATTTCCTCTCTAAGATGGAGACGGCACGGTGCGGTGGGGGGGGCAGAAGCTTAGAACACATGATTTAGCAGAGGCTAGAGCCAGTCCTCTTGCCTGGAGAATCCCATGAGCCTGGTGCGCTGCAGTCCATGGGGTCGCTGAGTCGGACATGACTGAGCGACTTCCCTTCCACTTTTCACTTTCACTCACTGGGGGAGGAAATGGCAACCCACTCCAGTGTTCTTGCCTGGAAATTCCCAGGGACAGGGGAGCCGGGTGGGCTGCCATCTCTGGGGTCGCACAGTCGGACACGACTGAAGCGACTTAGCAGCAGCAGCAGCAGAGCCAGCTGACTCCTCTCCAGAATGAAGGGGTTCTATCAGGCAGTCTCAGTGGATCACCTGCACTCACTGGGAAGTAAATAATGACAGAAAGAGTCCCTTTCACGCAGTGATGAGGCGGGCATCCACCTGTCTGTCATCGATGTGATCAGTGTACTGCAAGCGGGTGATTTTTTACCCTCTGGCGTAAAGGCTTGTTGCATGTCACACAGCAGGTCAATGCTGGCGTTAAACCCAACATTCTGGCTTCCGGATTCTCGATACGGTGCTCTTTCTATTCAAAGCACCTCAGTTTCCTCACCCGCAAATGGACATAATAACAATACTTACCTGATAGGATTGTTCTAAGGATTAGGTAAGTTAAAGCAGATAAGGGCTTAGAATGGTGCCTACCCATAGTAGGTACCCAATAAGTGTAATATTGCTCAAACTACCACACAATTGTACTCATATCACACGCTAGTAAAGTAATGCAAAATTCTCCAAGCCAGGCTTCAGCAATACGTGAACCGTGAACTTCCAGATGTTCAAACTGGTTTTAGAAAAGGCAGAAGAACCAGAGATCAAATTGCCAACATCCACTGGATCATCAAAAAAGCAAGAAAGTTCCAGAAAAACATCGGCTTTATTGACTATACCAAAGCCTTTGACTGTGTGGATCACAATAAACTGTGGAAAATTCTGAAAGAGATGGGAATACCAGACCACCTGACCTGCCTCTTGAGAAACGTGTATGCAGGTCAGGAAGCAACAGTTAGAACTGGACATGGAACAACAGACCAGTTCCAAATAGGAAAAGGTATACGTCAAGGCTGTATATTATCACCCTGCTTATTTAACTTATATGCAGAGTACATCATGAGAAATGCTGGGCTGGAGGAAGCACAAGCTGGGATCAAGATTGCCAGGAGAAATATCAAAAACCTCAGATATGCAGATGACACCACCCTTATGGCAGAAAGTGAAGAACTAAAGAGCCTCTTGATGAAAGTGAAAGAGGAGAGTGAAAAAGTTGGCTTAAAGCTCACCATTAAGAAAACTAAGATCATGGCATCTGATCCCATCACTTCATGGCAAATAGATGAGGAAACAATGGCTGACTTTAATTTGGGGGGCTCCAAAATCACTGCAGATGGTGACTGCAGCCATGAAATTAAAAGACGCTTACTCCTTGGAAGGAAAGTTATGGCCAACCTAGACACATATTCAAAAGCAGAGATATTACTTTGACAACAAAGGTCCGTCTAGTCCAGGCTATGGTTTTTCCAGTGGTCATGTATGGATGTGAGAATTGAACTGTGAAGAAAGCTGAGCACCGAAGAATTGATGCTTTTGAACTGTGGTGTTGGAGAAGACTCCTGAGAGTCCATTGGACTGCAAGGAGATCCAACCAGTCCATTCTGAAGGAGATCAGCCCTGAATATTCATTGGAAGGACTAATGTTGAAGCTTAAACTCCAATACTTTGGCCACCTGATGTGAAGAGCTGACTCATTTGAAAAGACCCTGATGCTGGGAAAGATTGAGGGCAGGAAGAAAAGGGGATGACAGAGGATGAGATGGCTGGATGGCATCACTGACTCGATGGACACGGGTTTGGGTGAACTCTGGGAGTTGGTGATGGACAGGGAGGCCTGGCGTGCTACGGTTCATGGGGTCTCAAAGAATCAGACATGACTGAGTGACTGAACCGAACTGAATAAGTGTAAGCTCCCATCTCCTCTCTGAGCTGTGAAGTGGGAGCAGTGGAGAAGGCTCCAGAAAGAGTGAAATGTGGGGATTGGTCACATAATTGACTGGACCAGGGCAAAATGAAAATTCAAGACCTTTCATTCAAAAAGTGGGGGAAAGTGCCAATAAATATATTAAAATATAATTTTCTGGTACAGTATCTCTCTTGCCCTGGCATGCTGCTTTTTAGTTGCTATTTAATATTGGGTTCCCCTGGGCACTGAGATATTCATAGGGTGAATGTAGATTCTCACAGTCACCCAGGAGGCCCCAAACTCTGCATTCATGTATGTGTATTTGTGGCTGCTGGCCACCAGCTTTCCTTTCCCTCCAGCCACCAGACCAACGTACCATGCCCCGGCCAGGAGCACAGAAACTGAGCCAGACGTGTCATCCTCCCACCTGCCATCTCCCAAACCCACAGGGTATTGCAACTTCCATGCAGGGACATGCTCGGTACCTCGAGGAAAGGAGTGGAGGCAAAAGCCTTCTCCCATTAAGTCACCCCAGTCACTCGCCAAATGGATTCGTGGCACTGTCAGCGCAGGCTGGGGATGGCCACCTCCATGCCCTCCTGTGAGACACTGCAGGATGCCCACACCTGACCCTAACCTTTCCTATTCCTGGGTCCAGATCCTCTCTGGGCCTGAAGGTGGCAGCAGCCACTGGGTGGGAGCCAGGAGGTTGGATAGGGTGGGGCCCTGGGAGTGGAGGAGTGGTCCTGGGAGAACTATTAGGGGTGGGGGAGAGGGAGGCTGGAGGAAAGAGGAACCTGTGTGAGCCAAGGCTCCAAGTCCCTGAGGCATGTCCAATTGTCCAAAAAGTCTTCTCTTGCAAAATACAAATTAAAGATAAAACTATCAAGAATTTCAAGACAGTTCTGGCAGAGCGCTCAGTTCAGTCTGACTCTTTGCAACCCCATGAACCGCAGAACGCCAGGCCTCCCTGTCCATCACCAACTGTCGGAGTCCACCCAAACCCATGTCCATCGAGTCAGTGATACCATCCAACCATCTCATTCTCTGTTGTCCCCTTCTCCTCCTGCCCTCAATCTTTCCCAGCATCAGGGTCTTTTCAAATGAGTCAGCTCTTTGCATCAGGTAGCCAAAGTATTGGAGTTTCAGCTTCAGCATCAGTCCTCCCAAAGAGCGCTCAGCCCCTTCTGAATAAGCACCCTTTGTGATTCACTGGTCCCACACCCAGGAAGATAGCCCTGGGTGAGAGCCTTCTGTAACTCCTCCAGCAGGTACTGCACTGTGGCATGGCCAGTTCAGGTGTCTGCATCCCACAGTCTACTCACTGCCCCTGAGGGCAGGGCCTGTTCCTCATTCTTCCTCTCATCCGCAGCACTGAGTATACCCTCACTGCAATACAAGCATTCATCCAGGGCAAATAAGGTGCACAGTTCTCTACCACACACTGGGGATTCAGCACAGAGCAGAAGCAGCAGGTCTCTGCCTGTGTGCAATTAGAATGTGAAAGTGTTAGTTGCTCAGAAGTGTCAGATTCTTTGCAACCCCATGGACTGTAGCCCACAAGGCTGCTCTGACCATGGAATCTCCAGGCAAGAATACTGGAGTGGGCTGCTATTTCATTCTCCAGGGGATCTCGACCCAGGGACCGAACCTGGGTCTCCCGCATTGCAGGCAGATTCTTTACCGTCTGAGCCACCAGGGAAGCCCCCATGCAACTGAAGATCTGTTTAATGGGGAGACAGGGCAGGAAACAAGAAAATACATAAAAGAAGTCATTTCAAGTTGTGATAAGTGTCAGAAAAGAGACTATAAAGGAGTGACTTGACATTGGTGGGTCAGGGGAGGCCTCTGAGGAGATGCCATTTACCCTGAGAAATAGGAAAGAGCCAACCATGGGCAAAGGGAGAAGAGGGTCATTCCAGGCAAAGGGGCACCATGACCAAAGGCCCAAGAGGGACAGAGCTTGGTGTATTGAAAGATCTGCAAGGCCACTGTGACTGGAACCAGGCCAAGGGCAATGACAGATGTAACTGGAGAGGTAGGTAGGGCCAAAGCAGGCAGGCTGTCCTATGCCATGGCATAGAATGTGGATTTTCTTCCAGGTCCAAGGGGACATCATGGAGATAAAGCAAGGATGGTGGATATTTGTTGCAATTTTGGCTGCCCAGCCTGTAGCCTTCCTTCCTGCTTGGAATTCCCTATTTTTTGTACTATTAATAGGGGATTGTGCCCAGCCTTGCTCTATGGAAGAGAGACGGGCCAGGTCCATTCTCCCTCCCAGCAGCCAGGGCACAGGCTGGCTGGTTGGACCCTCCCACGTAGTTCTTTGATTCTGGAGTGACTGAGATGGCAGAACCCATCCACGCCCTAGTGGTAGAGTCCCAAGGGGGTGGTGAAGTCCCTTCAGTGGAGAGGGATTTCCCATGGCAACCACAGTGTCAGCAGCTTCCAGGCCCAACTGCTGAAACTAAAAGATTGTTCAGGGCCAGTGCTCCTGCTGTGATTGATTCTGGGGAGCCTGTAACATTTTTATAACACACATGGAAATGCGTGCGACTAAGAAAACCCGAGTGAGTTTCTGTTGCTTACAAGCCAAAACTCTGATTGCTACTGTAGGCTGTGAGAAGAAAAATGATAGGTTGACCCTTTAAAATGGGCCTGGCTGCCCAGTGGAGAAAGGATTGAGAGTGAGAACAGAAGAGGGGCAGAAGCAGTTGAGGGTAGTTGGGGAAATCCACAAGGGGGTTAATGGGAGTCTAGGCTAGTGTGTGTGTACAGGGGGAAGGGGCAAAGGTAGAACTGATGGGACTTGCTGAATGATGGGGAGTGGAGGACATTTTAACTTGCTTGTGATTTCTTTGGTTAGTTATTTCTTTAACTTGTTCCACAAAGGATTTAAAGGAGCTTACACATATAATAAAATACAAAATAAAAAATTTTAAAGCCATGGCCCTCCAGGAGGCTCAGATCTCAGATCTCAGATCTCAGATCAGATGCATTTGTTGTACTGCTGCTGCTGTGCTAAGTCGAGGCTGACTCTTTGCAACCCCATGGACTGTAGTCCGCCAGGCTCCTCTCTCCATGTGATTTCCCAGGCAAGAATACTGCACTGGGTTGCTGTTTCCTTCTCCAGGGAATCTTCCTGACCCAGGGATCGAACTAGAATCTCCTGCATTGACGGATGAATTCTTTACCACTGAGCCACCTGGGAAGCCCATGCATTCATTATAACTGAGCTAATATTGACGCTGAGTTTCCAGATGGCCAAGGAAAAGGAGAAACATGATTGCTTATATATTCCTTATTTTTCAGTACCTGAGGAGAAAGCAGGCCTGTTCCACTGGAGATACAAAGTTCTTGTCATCCTTGCCTCGCAGATGACCTCACAGGAGGCCCTAGGAGGCACTAGGAGGGCCTCAGCTGGTTGCCTCCTCACCCCATATGACAAGTTTGCTCAGGTCACAGCAGGGGAGGCTCACAGGCCAGTCATAGCCAAGTGGCTAGCTACTGGCCTCCAATGACCCCAGGGAGTCACACTTCAGATAAGAACTGAGGAGATTTAAGGTCAGGACCAGAGCCAAATATGAGCTGTCTGGAAATTTGTTTTTAATGGGATAAAAAATTTCAACATCCACTGATTAGGACGTGAAGAAACACAGTCATTTGTTTAATTATTTATAGTGTGGCTGGGTGCAGTGATCAGTATTGAGGGCAAAGTTTCAGCTGAGTTCCCTGCTTTTCTGGTAGCAGACGGAAAATGGATGGAGGCGACGGGGTGGCCAGACTGGGGACTGGCCCCCTGCCCATGTCCACAGGCCACACTGCAGAGGACACCAGTTCAAGAACATCAAGCAAGGACTGACTGTCAAGTCCAGCTAGTTTGTATAAGTGGGGAAACGGCTCTGTGGTAGCACTAGACTCAAACCTATCATTGGTTAACTTACTGGTCAGCCCCCAAACCAGTAAATTAATCCCCACACCAGGCTCTCTTAGCAGAGAAAACCAGCCCGTTTATGGTTACTAGATGACCCCTTATAAGTATACTTGGAGAGATTTTAGAAGATTTTAAACGGGGGGTGAAAGAAATCTAGTTTCAGATTAATGGCCAGGTTCCAAGAAAAGCAATCATCCAGATTTGCCTTCTACCCCAACATGGCAGTTATCAGTGTTGCGTGGGGTGTATGTCTAGTGTGTGCAGGTGCATGTACCTGCAGAGGATAAGAGGCGGCTGAGAGTTTCTCTGACCTTCTGATTTTTTTATCCAACATTAGAAAGCACACCAGCTGAGAGTCAGGAGTCTCAGGTTCTTGTTCGGACTCTACAAGAACTCTCTGTGTGACTCTGAGCAAGTCCTTCACCTCTCTGGGCCTTTGCATCTGAAAAAATGAAAGGGTTGCTTTATATGATCTGTAAAGAGTCTTCCCAAATCCCAAAGAAAGGCAATGCCAAGGAATGCTCAAACTACCACACAATTGCACTCATCTCACAAGTTAGTAAAGTAATGCTCAAAATTCTCCAAGCCAGGCCTCAGCAATACGTGAACCCTGAACTTCCAGATGTTCAAGCTGGTTTTAGCAAAGGCAGAGGAACCAGAGATCAAATTGCCAACATCCACTGGATCATCAAAAAAAGCAAGAAAGTTCCAGAAAAACATCTACTTCTGCTTTATTGACTATGCCAAAGCCTTTGACTGTGTGGATCACAATAAACTGTGGAAAATTCTGAAAGAGATGGGAATACCAGACCACCTGACCTGCCTCTTGAGAAACCTGTATGCAGGTCAGGAAGCAGCAGTTAGAACTGGACATGGAACAACAGACCAGTTCCAAATAGGAAAGGGTATACGTCAAGGCTGTATATTGTCCCCCTGTTTATTTAACTTCTATGCAGAGTACATCATGAGAAACGCTGGACTGGAAGAAGCACAAGCTGGAATCAAGATTGCCGGGAGAAATATCAAAAACCTCAGATATGCAGATGACACCACCCTTATGGCAGAAAGTGAAGAGGAACTAAAAAGCCTCTTGATGAAAGTGAAAGAGGAGAGTGAAAAAGTTGGTTTAAAGTTCAACATTCAGAAAACGAAGATCATGGCATCTGGTCCCATCACTTCATGGGAAATAGATGGGGAAACAGTGGAAACAGTGTCAGACTATTTTTTGGGGCTCCAAAATCACTGCAGATGGTGATTGAAGCCATGAAATTAAAAGACGCTTAGTCCTTGGAAGGAAATTTATGGCCAACCTAGACAGCATATTAAAAAGCAGAGATATTACTTTGCCAACAAAGGTCTGTCTAGTCAATGCTATGGTTTTTCAAATGGTCATGTATGGATGTGAGAGTTGGACTGTGAAGAAAGCTGAGCGCCAAAGAATTGATGCTTTTGAACTGTGGTGTTGGAGAAGACTCTAGAGAGTCCCTTGGACTGCAAGGAGATCCAAACAGTCCATTCTGAAGGAGATCAGTCCTGGGTGTTCTTTGGAAGGAATGCTGCTAAAGCTGAAATTCCAATACTTTGGCCACCTCATGCGAAGAGTTGACTCACTGGAAAAGACTGATGCTGGGAGGGATTGGGGGCAGGAGGAGAAGGGGACGACAGAGGATGAGATGGCTGGATGGCATCATCGACTCGATGGACATGAGTTTGGGTAAACTCTGGGAGTTGGTGATGGACAGGGAGGCCTGGCCTGCTGCGATTCATGGGGTTGCAGAGTCGGACACGACTGAGCGACTGAACTGAACTGAACTGAAAGAGTCTTCCAGACCTTCCAGCCTGGGGCTCCAAAATTAGTCTGGATTTATACCTAAAGCATACAGCAGAGCTCTTTAGTGGATTGATGGGTTTCCAAAGCTCTTACAGACTCTTTCTCTTTTATTTTTTTCCTTTTGAAAATTTTTATTTATTTTTTAATTGAAGGATAATTGCTTATGAATTGTGTGGTTTCTGCCAAACATCAACACAGAATGTCTTTCTAAAAAGTAGAACTGATTATGTTAACTCTGCTCAAAGATCCTTCTAAGAACTCACCAATACATTCAGAGTAAAGGCTCTTTGCTAAGACACAGAGGCCCCAGAAACTCTGATCCCTGATGACATCTCCAGCCACCTTCTTCACTCCTTCATGCTTCTCACACCCTACTTCTACCAAACTGACTGATGCCCCTCTGTGTATCAGACCTCTCCTGGCCCTCCCCTCCACCCTGCTCTGTCCACCACTCTCCTCTTCCGCACCCATCCCGAGGCTTCAGTGCTTACACCATCAGCTCACCATTCTATTCTTCAGGAAGCCCTCCCCTGACCATCTTCCCACCTGACCCTACTCCTTCCTG
Source organism: Redunca redunca (assembly GCA_006410935.1). NCBI lineage: Eukaryota > Metazoa > Chordata > Mammalia > Artiodactyla > Bovidae > Redunca > Redunca redunca. Next base: position 63,299 of record SJYQ01023113.1, read on the forward strand.
AACTCCTTGGTTCCCTCTACCCCTCCATCATCTCCTTCCTTGAGTAATGAGATCTTCCAGTTGTGTTGATTTCTGTATCATCAGTACCTATTACTTCAGGGGACTCTGGACCAATGTGCTGAAATTCTATTTTATAAGTTTTTTTTTCATTGCTCAGACTCCTTCTCTCTCCATCATCAATTTCAGGTGCAGCAGCAGGGAGCAGAGGCAAATAGAACAGTATTGAAAAGGTACACTGAGGACTTCCCTGGTGATTCAGTGGCTAAGACTGCACTCCCAGTGCAGGGGACCTGGGTTTGATCCCTAGTCAGGAAACTAGATTGCATGTGCCTCAGGTAAGCATTCACATGCTGCAACAAAGACTGGTGAAGTCAGATAAACAAAGATTTTTAAAAATAAAATGTACACTGGCCCACTGGAAAGTAAGCAGGTAAAATAAGCAAGTAAATGCTGTCAACTGGCCATGAAGCACGTTGGCGTTCATGGAGCTGATCACTAGACCATCAAAAGTCAGCAAATTGGCGTGGTTCTATCACAGGAGTTGGCACGAGGTAGACTCACAGGAAACATGAGCTGATTCTCATTGTTCTTATCAACAGTGGTCACTTAGTGAATGTTTGCTGAATAAACCAAGGTCATTTCTGCACTGCAGTTTAAGATCATGAGCAAAAAAGCTCTTACCCTTCCCTCTGATTGAAACACTCTTCCCTTTTCAAGCTACCAAAATCCTACTTATTTTTCAAGGCTTAACTCCAACACCACCTCCTCCAGGAAACCTTCCAAGCCCTGCAGGTGAAGTTTATACCTTTATAGTCTCCCTTCAGCCTCATGGAACTGTATGGATTTGTTATTACTTCTGTCTGTACCGTGAAACCATAAATTCCTCAAACAAAAGAGCAAGCTCTTACCCAGCTCTGAGTAGAGCCTGGCATCTAGCTGAGGATCTAGCTCAAGGGAGGTGCTTGTGAATGTCTGCTGAGGTACACTGGAAAAACGGGATGAAGAAGCCCGGATCCTGGGTCTGCCTTGGTCATGCGCTGGCTCTGCCACCTTTGCTCTCAGTTTCCTCCATTTCCCTTTTAAAATGAGAGCACTGGATCAGGCCAGCATCTCCCAGAGTGTGTTCTTTGGAACTAATATGACGATGATAGGATATCCCTCCAGTGGAGAGTGGGAAGTTGTATGTGTGTGTTAGGAAAATTAGTCAGTGCTCTGTTAAAGTTCTTCAAGTTTTTTTTTTTTTTTTTTTAAGCTTCAGGGCCTCTCAGAGACTCTTATGTTCATGCACATGATGAATTTCCAGGAGGAGAGGATGTACTGTGCTTAGTCGCCCAGTCCTGTCTGACCCAGGCCTCCCATATTGCAGGTGAATTCCTTACCATCTAAGCCACCAGGGAAACCCAAGAATACTGGAGTGGGCAGCCTATCCCTTCTCCAGGGGATCTTCCAGACCTAGGAATCGAACTGGGATCTCTTGCAGTGCAGGCAGATTCTTTACCAGATGAGCTACCAGGGAAGCCCAGAGGAGAGTATACTATGCAGGATTTCCCAAACTATTTTGACCAGGGAACACTATCTAGTAAAGCATATCTATGGGATTTCGTTCCCAAAGAACACACTTTGAAAAACACTAAATTAGTCAATAACCTCAGGGACCTTCTCTCCTCTGTTTGCTGTGTTCATGCCCTGGGATTTCCACAGCCATGTCCCAAGGTGCCCCCGCCTGGGCAGGAGGATAACACTTGTGCTTGGGCAGCCAAGTGCTGGGTAGGAAGGATCAGTGCCCAGGAGAGGTCCAGGCAGAGATCCAGGAGTTCAGAAGGGAGGGAGAGCGGGAGAGCTGTAGGGATCTGAGCTGGTGTCCCAGGGGAGGCCTGAGAGCAGACCCTGCTGATGAGGAACGGTGGTGATGGAGGGGAAGGGCGTCAGCGAAGACAGAGAAGGGAAAGCACAGGGATGTACAAGAGCCAGCAGTTCATCTGGAGGCAGTGTGATGAGGGGAAGCCTGCAGGTGACGTTGGGAAGAAAAACTGGAGTCAGTCCAGAGAGGACATGGAGAAAAGGCGGAGCCTGGGCTTCTTCCCGGATGCAGATGGGGCTGCTGAAGGTTGGTGAGCTGGGGTAGCAGTCAGCCAGGGATATGTTTGTGGAAGGATCATCTGGTGACCATCCTCAAGTTAGGTGGGAAGAGAGGGAAAGATGGGAAGGAGGAAATCAGGAAGAGCAGCTGTGAGGACAAAGGAGAAGCCTGAGCAGAGAGGCCTTTAAGAACCCAAACAGATAGAGGTGGTTTGTCTGGGAGAGGGAGAGAGAGCGATCTGCAACAAATATTTACTGGGCAACTGCCATGAGCCAGCAGCAGCCAGGGGGAGCCAACAGTGGGTTAGAGCACAGCCTCCACTTGCATAGAGCCTGCAGGCTAGTGAAGAGGACAGACAATAATCAAACACCCACACATTAATAATTATAAACCATGACAGGTGTGTAAAGAGAAGTTTAGGATATGAAGCGTAGAAGAGAGGTTTAACTGAGATCAGGGGACCGGGATCAGGGGGTGTCACTGAGCAAGAGTCTGAAGGATGAACCAGAGTGGACCAGATGGGGGCAGGGAGGTGGGGAGGGGATGGTGAAGACATCCCAGGCAGAGCAACTGTGCAGTAAGAGCAGTGCTCAAGGAGCTGATGGCTAGTGTGACTGGCTTGCCATTTGATTGCCTGGGAAGGTGGTGGTGTCACTTAGAAGAACAGAACCCAGGAGAAGTCCTTGTTTTCAGGAAGTGGGAAGAGGACAAGAAGCCAGAAAAGGAGCAGCTAGAGTAGTGGCATTCAGGCTTTCCACCCCACCTGCCCACCGCCCTCAAACACCCCCATCCAAGCACGTCTCAAGCTTGGACCAGCCATCTGACCTTGCATGAAGTCCCAAATGCTGCACCTCTCTCCTGACAGGCGGACTACAGGGCAGTTCGGGGCCAGACCCCCTTGTTCAGTCATGTCCTCCAGTCGCTGCCAACGGACCTTCAGGATAAACCAGAAATACTGGGCACTGAAGAAGGTAGGGATCCAGTTTTCATGGGAGAAGTGTGGGTTCCTGGTCATGCCAGTCTTCTCGCCCATGGCCAGGATGTTCTGCTTGACCCTCCCGGGAAATAGCGTCAGGAGCACTTTGCCTACGGCCACATGCAGGGCCACCTGAAAGAGGGTCCAGAGCCTCTTCAGCCATAGCCCTGGCAGGGGCGGCCCCATCACAACACAGCCAGAGCTGGCTCTGAGGCCGGCGGACAGAGAGGAAGCCTCCTGGCCACACAGGGCGGAGCTGGACAAAGGTGACGGAGGGCGGCAGCCAGCCCAGACAGGAGGAAGGTGCCGGACAGAAGGGGTTTGCCTTCCGGTCAATAGAATGGAAAATTTCAAGCCAAGGGCTAAAGGTCTGTTCTAATGGCCATTTCAGACTTTTTGCCTTACTTAACCTTTGAGAGATACCTGGATGGGAAGATTTCAGGTCCTAAATTCTCCCTCTGATAAAGTCAAAAAACAAAGGCTTTAAAAACCGGCACACTTAAAGGGACTCTGTGGTTCTTTAGAAAGGCTCTGTTGCAGTAAGTTCTACTGTTAATTATTTGTTTAATAATATAAATTGTCCTTTTACTGCTGAAGGATGTTTTCTCACTCACAGCTTCTAGCTAGTGGTTGTGAATTTCTGGAGGCCTACCCAGAGGATTTGGGTCTGGAAGCTCTCCAGGTAGAGACTGAGCTGACATCTGGGAGGAAACCTGGGCCTGCTCCTTCCCTCAGCACTGAGGGTAGAGTAATAAATACAATGTTGCTCTTAGGTGGGTGCAGTGCAGAGCAGGGAAGGGTCAAGTGGAGAGGAGTATCCTGCGTGTACTAAGTACAGAGAGGAAGGTTAAATGGGGCACTGGGAGCGTGGAGAGGGGGCAGCTAATTCTGTTTAGAGAGGTCAAGAGGAATTACCCAAGCAAGCGATGTCTATGCTGAAACCAGAAATACGGAAGCTGCTGCTGCTGCTGCTGCTGCTAAGTCGCTTCAGTCATGTCTGACTCTGTGCGATCCCATAGACGGAAGCCCTCCAGGCTCCCCAGTCTCTGGGATTCTCCAGGCAAGAATACTGGAGTGGATTGCCATTTCCTTCTCCAACGCAGGAAAGTGAAAAGTGAAAGTGAAGTCGCTTAGCGATCCCATGGACCGCAGCCCACCAGGCTTCTCTGTCCATGGGATTTTCCGGGCAAGAGTACCGGAGTGGGGTACTATTGCCTTCTCCAAAATACAGAAGAGCAAGCAGTAAACAGCCGAGTGGGGTCAGTGGTCCTGGTGGAAAGAACCACGCATAGAGGGGACTTCAAGCCAGAGAGTGCATGGCTCATGAGAGAAAGAGAGAAGAATCACAGCAGCTCAGAACTGGTCTTTTAGAAACCAGGTGTCAACCTTGGCCAGCAGCCCACTAACTTTATTTAGAGAAAGAAAAACCGGCTCCAAAAGATGTTCTCTTTCTGAGCATCTCAGTGCAAATACCACATGCTGCGCCCACAAAGTGCAAACACTTGGCTCTTCAAGCCATGATAACCCTCCTCTGTATATAGCATTTTGCCAGGTACAAAGCAATCTTTATCCCTGGTGTCAGTTGTTTTTTCTTATTGTTGTTTGTTTTAAATGGGCTATTTTGGGAGAAGTATTAGATTCACAGTAAATAAACAGAAAGTACAGTGAGTTCCCATATACCTCCTACTCCCACACATTCACAGCCTTCTGCAATAGCCATATCCCACCAGAGTGGTACATCTGTTACATGGATGAACCTATATTAACAAATCCTTATCACCCAAAGTCCATAGCTTACATTAGAGTTCACTCTTGGTGCCGTATTCTCTATGGGTTTTGACAAATATGTGATGTATGTATCCACCATTATGGTATCATAAAGAATAGTTTTGCTGTCCTAAAATCTTCTGTGCTCCACCTGTTCATTTCTCTCTCTCCACTGGCAACCATTCATCTTTTGAGTATTTCCATAATTTTGCCTTTTCTAGAACATCATATAGTTCTAAAGTCATACAGTATGTAGTCTTTTCAGATTGATTTCTTTCACTTAGGAATATGCACATAATTAGCATTGGATAATATTCCATCATCTGGATATATACCACAGTTTATCTGTTCACCTAGTAAAGGACATCTTGGTTGCTTCCAAATTTTGGCAGTTATGAATAAATAACTGAATGTTTGTATCCCCACAAAGTTCATACGATGAAACCTAATCCCTAATGATGGTATTTGGAGGTGGTGGTGTTGTGAGGTGATTAGGTAATTATAGCAGGGCCCTTTGAAAAATCAGATGACTATATTTGTGTGGATCTGTTTCTGGACTTTCTCTTCTTTTTATTGATCTATTTGTCTATTCTTTTGTCAATGTCATATTCTTTTGACTGCTATGTCTCTATAAAGGCTTGAAGTCCAGTAGCTTCAGTCCTTCAACTTTGTTTTTCTCCTTCAATATTGGGCTCGTTATTCTGGGCCTTTTGCCTCTTTGTATAAACTTTGAAATCAGTTTGTCAATATCCACAAAATAACTTGCTGGGATTTCTGTTGAGATTGTGTTGAATCTGCAGATTAAGTTAGGAAGTATCGGCATCTTGACAACATTGAATTTTCCTATTCATGAACATAGAATATCTCTCTATTTAGATCTTCCCTGCTTTCTTTCCATCAGAGTTTTATAGGTTTCCTTGTCTAAATCTTCCACATATTTTATTATTTTTATACCTATGTATTTCATTTTGGGGAGTGCTAACGTAAACGGTATTATGATTTTAATTTCAGATTCCAATTGTTCATTGCTGGTATCAGTTCAGTTCAGTGCAGTCGCTCAGTCGTGTCTGACTCATTGTGATTCCATGGACTGCAGCACGCCAGGCCTCCCTGTCCATCACCAACTCCCAGAGTTTACTCAAACTCATGCCCACTGAGTCGGTGATGCCATCCAACCATCTCATCCTCTGTCGTCCCCTTCTCCTCCTGCCCTCATTCTTTCCCAGCATCAGGATCTTTTCAAATGAGTCAGCTCTTCACATCAGGTGGCCAAAGTATTGGAGTTTCAGCTTCAACATCAATTCTTCCAGTGAACACACAGGACTGATTTCCTTTAGGATGGACTGGTTGGATCTCCTTGCAGTCCAAGGGACTCTCAAGAGTCTTCTCCAGCACCACAGTTCAAACACATCAATTCTTCGGTGCTCAGCCTTCTTCACAGTCCAGCTCTCACATCCATACATGACTAGTGGAAAAACCACAGCCTTGACTAGACAGACCTTTGTCAGCAAAGTAATATCTCTGCTTTTTAATATGCTATCTAGGTTGGTCCTAACTTTCCTTCCAATGAGTAAGTGTCTTTTAATTTCATGGCTGCAGTCACCATCTGCAGTGATTTTGGAGCTCCCCCCAAATAAAGTCAGCCACTGTTTCCACTGTCTCCCCATCTATCTGCCATGAAGTAATGGGACCAGATGCCATGATCTTCGTTTTCTGAATGTTGAGCTTTAAGCCAACTTTTTTACTCTCTTTCATAAACGTGAAAGACTTTTATCAAGAGGCTTTTTAGTTCCTCTTCACTTTCTGCCATAACGGTAGTGTCATCTGCATATCTGAGGTTATTGATATTTCTCCCGGCAATCTTGATCCCAGCTTGTGCTTCTTCCAGCCCAGCATTTCTCATGATGTACTCTGCATATAAGTTAAATAAGCAGGGAGACAATATACAGCCTTGACGTACTCCTTTTCCTATCTGGAACCAGTCTGTAGTCCATGTCCAATTCTAAATGTTGCTTCCTGACCTGCATACAAATTTCTCAAGAGGCAAGTCCGGTGGTCTGTTATGCCCATCTCTTTCAGAATTTTCCAGTTTGTTGTGATCCACACAGTCAAAGGCTTTGGCATAGTCAATAAAGCAGAAGTAGATGTTTTTCTGGAACTCTCTTGCTTTTTCGATGATCCATTGGATGTTGGCAATTGCTGGTATATAGGAGAGCAATTGACTTTTGTGTAGTAACCTTGTATCTTACAAACTTGCTATAATCATTTATTAGTTCCAGTAGTTTTTTGGTCAGTTCATTTAGATCTTCTACATAAACAACTGTGTAATCTACAAACAAAGACAGCTTTATTTATTTTTCCCTATATTACACACTTATTTCCTTTTCTTTTATTGCATTAGCTAGAACTTTTGGTATGATGTTGAAAGAGTGGTGAGAGGGGATATTGCAGAAGATCACTGAGAGGGCATGACTACTGGTTAACCTGTAAGCTGGACTTGGGCAATCAGATGCTCCTCACCTTCTCCCCTGTCCTTGGAGTCTGTGCTCTGCTTGCCTTCCCCATGCTAGAATCTACCCTAGTATGCAGCCTGAGATAGTAATATGGTGTTGAGACCATCCAGATGGTCCTTATATCACACAGCAAATTCCCACTGACTATCTGTTTTACATATGGTAATGTTCATGTTTCAGTGCTACTCTCTCAATTCGTCCCATCCTTCTCTTGAGGTTTCTTATTTAGCCTTGCGTTATTCAGAAGTGTTTTGTTTAATCTACAGGTATCCTGGAGTTTTCCAAGTATTTTTCTGTTTGATGCCACTGTGGTCTCAAAGCATATATGACTTTTAAAAATATTTTTTAATGTATGTTATATGACCCCAGATTTTGTCTATCTTGGTGAATATTCCATGTAAGCTTGACAAGAATGTATATTCCACTGTCGTTAGGTAAAGTGGTCTACAGATGTCAATTCCATCCAGTTGACCAATGGTGCTAGTGAGTTCTCCTACATCCTTCTGGTTTTCTGCCTGCTAGATCCATCCATTTCTGATAGTCTCCAACTATTAGAGTGGATTTGTCTGTTTCCTCCTTTCAGTTAATATCAGTTTTTGCCTCATGTATGTTGATGTTCTATTGTTAGGCACATACACGTAAAGCCTTCTTGGAAATTGACCCTTTTATCATTATGAAATGCCTTTATCCCTGATAATTTTCCTTACTCTGAGGTTTGCTCTGTCTGAAATTAATATAGCCATTCCAGCTTTCTTTTGATTAATATTAGCATAATGTGTCTTTTTCCTATTCCTTTACTTTTTTTTGGAAAGAGTTGTTATGTAAACAGTTAGTAGAATTACATGATCTACATCTACAATCACTGGTCCTATTACTTTTTTCTTTTTTTATTGTAATAAATTACACAAAACATAAAATTTACCATTATAACCATTTTAAGTGTATAATCCAGTGGCATTAATTTACCTTCATGTCGTTATCCTACCAGTCATCGCCATAAGTCTTCTCATCTTGTAAAACTGAAACAATACTCATTAAACAGTATCTCTCAATTCCCCTCTCTTGCTAGCTCCTAGCAACCACCATTACATTTTCTGTCTTTATGATTTTGACTTCTCTAAGTGCTTCATGTAAGTGTAACCATTATAGCATTTTTTTGTTTATGACTGTGTTATTTCACTTAGCATAGTCCTCAAGTTTCTTCCATGTTGTAGTGTGTTATGGGATTTCCTTCTTTTTTTGGATGAATAATATTCCATTGTATGTATATAACACATTTTGCTTATCCCTTCATCTGTTAATGGACACTTGGTTTCCTTCTACATTTTCAGTTCAGTTCAGTTCAGTTCATTTCAGTCGCTCAGTCACGTCCGACTCTTTGCAACCCCATGAATCGCAGCACGCCAGGCCTCCCTGTCCATCACCAACTCCCGGAGTTCACTCAGACTCACGTCCATTGAGTCAGTGATGCCATCCAGCCATCTCATCCTCTGTCGTCCCCTTCTCCTCCTGCCTCCCAGCATCAGAGTCTTTTCCAATGAGTCAACTCTTCTCATGAGGTGGACAAAGTACTGGAGCTTCAGCTTTAGCATCATTCCTTCCAAAGAAATCCCAGGGTTGATCTCCTTCAGAATGGACTGGTTGGATCTCCTTGCAGTCCAAGGGACTCTCGAAAGTCTTCTCCAACACCACAGTTCAAAAGCATCGATTCTTCGGCGCTCAGCTTTCTTCACAGTCCAACTCTCACATCCATACATGACCACAGGAAAAACCATAGCCTTGACTAGACAGACCTTAGTCGACAAAGTAATGTCTCTGCTTTTGAATATACTATCTAGGTTGGTCATAACTTTTCTTCCAAGGAGTAAGCGTCTTCCAATTTCATTTTAGGTATTTTGAAAAACCTGCTTTCCTTCTGGGAATCTGAAATTTAGGTACATGCTAGACAGGGTATGACCAACCGCCATTAGAAACCTTGGGCATTGATCTCTGATAGATGATATTTCACATGTGTTGTTACAACTTGTTGCTGGAATAGTTAAGTGTGTCCTGTGTGACTCCACTGGGAGAGGACCCTGGGAAGTTTTTCCTGGTTTTCTCTGGACTTTGACCTCGTGTGCCTTTTCCCTTTACTGATTTTGTCTTGTATACTTTCACTGTTATAGCACAGCTATATGAGTATGGCTATATGATAAGTTCTCTGAGACTTCCTACAAATTGCTGCACCTTGGGGTGGATTGCCAATACACCATGTTACACAAGCGGCCTATAAAAGTTTCAAACCTTTAGTAATTCTGTTATTTTCAGTGGTATTTCAACCAACACTTTGGAAGCTGACGATCGTTTATACCCACAAAGTAGGTATGTGCTTAGTTACTCAGTTGTGTCCAATTCTTTGCGACCCCATGGTATGTAGCCTGCCAAGCTGCTCTGTCCATGGGGTTCTCCAGGCAAGCATACTGGAGTGGATTGCCATGCCCTCTTCCAGGAGATCTTCCCAACTCAAGGATCAAACCCAGGTCTCCCGCACAGCAGGTGGATTCTTTACCAGCTGAGCTACCAGGGAAGCCCAGAGGAGAGTATACTATGCAGGATTTCTCAAACTATTTTGACCAGGGAACACTATCTAGTAAAGCATATCTATGGGATTTCGTTCCCAAAGAACACACTTTGAAAAATAGTAAATTAGTCAATAACCTCAGGGACCTTCTCTCCTCTGTTTGCTGTGTTCATGCCCTGGGATTTCCACAGCCGTGTCCCAAGGTGTCCCCGCCTGGGCAGGAGGATAACACTTGTGCTTGGGCAGCCAAGTGCTGGGTAGGAAGGATCAGTGCCCAGGAGAGGTCCAGGCAGAGATCCAGGAGTTCAGAAGGGAGGGAGAGCGGGAGAGCTGTAGGGATCTGAGCTGGTGTCCCAGGGGAGGCCTGAGAGCAGACCCTGCTGATGAGGAATGGTGGTGATGGAGGGGAAGGGCATCAGCGAAGACAGAGAAGGGAAAGCACAGGGATGTACAAGAACCAGCAGTTCATCTGGAGGCAGATTGTACTATACTAAAGGTATAAATTTATACTAAAGGTATCAGTTCAGTTCAGTTCAGTTGCTCAGTCATTTCCGACTCTTTGCAACCCCATGAATTGCAGCACGCCAGGCCTCCCTGTCCATCACCAACTCCCGGAGTTCACTCAGACTCACGTCCATCGAGTCAGTGATGCCATCCAGCCATCTCATCCTCTGTCGTCCCCTTCTCCTCCTGCCCCCAATCCCTCCCAGCATCAGAGTCTTTTCCAATGAGTCAACTCTTCTCATGAGGTGGACAAAGTACTGGAGTTTCAGCTTTAGCATCAGTCCTTCCAAAGAAATCCCAGGGCTGATCTCCTTCAGAATGGACTGGTTGGATCTCCTTGCAGTCCAAGGGACTCTCAAGAGTCTTCTCCAACACCACAGTTCAAAAGCATGAATTCTTCGGTGCTCAGCTTTCTTCACAGTCCAACTCTCACATCCATCCATGACCACTGGAAAAACCATAGCCTTGACTAGACGGATCTTTGTTGGCAAAGTAATGTCTCTGCTTTTCAATATGCTATCTAGGTTGGTCATAACTTCTCTTCTAAAGGTATAAATATGTATAGTTGAAATGTAGAAAGTGGTTCAGTATGTTTTGCCCTTCCTTTCCAATTGCAGATATGTGTTAGGAATTGGGATTCTTGGTGCTATAACATCAACACCAGAAGATAGAATCGTTTTATTATTCTACAAACTAATCCTTAATTTAAATGAATAGCAATGAGTCTGATATGTCTTCATTACTGATTGATCACAAGTTGTTCCTTTATCCTCACTGGAAAACTTCCAGATATGTATTTGTATAAATCAATCCATTATTAATTTTATATCTTATTATTTCTTAATTTTTAATAACTTTGATTTTCATTTTATTATCATAGTTACATTCTATTACTGGCAAGAGATCATGGTTTTCCATTCCATGGAGTCAATTCAAGTTTCTCTTCAAAACAAATGTGTTTAAGTTTTAAAAGTGACCTCACAAAATCATAAAAAGAAAGAAGAAAAGGGGGGATCAATGGAAAAACTGCAGTAAGTAAATCTGGGTGATGGTATGTGGGATTTCATCATATTGTTCTTATTTTGTGTGGGCATACTTGGAATTTTGAATAATAGAAGTTAGTTGAGAATCTAATTTCTGGCAGCATGTCAGACTTTTGCTCACTAAGCAATTAGCTGTTCCATGAAGTAACTATTTTAATGTACTGCTTTCATAAGAGTTGGGGCTTCCCTGATGGCTTAGACGGTAAAGCATCTGCCTGCAATGTGGGAGACAGGGGTTCGATTCCTGGGTTGGGAAGATCCCCTGGAGAAGGAAAATAGCAATCTACTCCAGCACTCTTGCCTGGAAAATCCCATGGACGGAGAAACCTGATAGGGTACAGTCCATGGGGTCACAAAGAGTTGGACACGACTGAGTGACTTCACTTCACTTTCATAAGAGTTAAAGGAAAATCCCCAAGCATTTACACATATGTATATACATGCACATAATTAATATCATTGGGTAAAAGCAAAACAGGGAACTGGGTAAAACAGTCCTGGGCAAATAGTTTAACAAAAGTTAGAGAAGCCCTGAGGGGAAGCGCCATTGTAAGCTCTGTGTTGGTGAATCTACGCTCTGAACCAGCTGTAGGATAGGGCAGCTGATTCTGAGATTCCTGTATTAAGATGGAGACTCCTAAAAGGATATTAAAGTGATCCCTTATCAGCAGTGACTCTGGAAGATTTTCTTGCTTCTGGAAGATGCAAGAGCAATGCATCTCTGAAGTATCCCCTGTATCTTGGTGTCAAAAATGCCCATGTTCTTTTGATAAAAGAGCCAGAACTTCACTGGCAGTCCAGGGCTTAAGACTCCATGCTTCCAATGCAGGGGGCATAGTTCCATTCCTGGCTGGTGAGCTAAAATCCCACATGCCCTGCAGCACAGCCAAAGTATTTTAAAAGAGAGTCAAGTAGAACTTTTTAGAAAAGACAACATATTTAGATGCTGAGAATTTACACTGATGAGGATGAAACTAATATGAGCTCATAAAAATTATCAGCACACAAACAAACCACCATGAGTGAGAATCAAGAAAAACAGCAATATTTAGATCTTCAGGAATTTCAGACATTAGAATTATCAATAAAAACTAAATAACTACAACTATGTATTAAAGGTTTAAAGCATTCATGGGCTTCCCTGGTGGCTCAGAAGATAAAGAATCCACCTACAATGCGGGAGACCTGGGTTCGATCCCTGGATTGGGAAGATCCTCTGAAGAAGGAATTGGCAACCCACTCCAGTAATTTTGCCTGGATAATCCCCATGGACAGAGAAGCCTGTTGGGCTACAGTCCACTGGGTCTCAAAGAGTCAGACATGACTGAACAGCTAAGCACAGGCACCTGGTGTACCTTGACAGCAAAGATCAGCTTCCACTAGCAAGTTATTAAATCATTTGCCTTCCTGGATTAAGAAAAAAAAAAAAGCATTAATAGGCTATCCAGAATGATTTTTTAAAGAGTCAAATGGAAGTTTTAGGAAACAAATACACAACTGTTGAATTAAAGGCTGGGGGAATATGTTAAACAGCAGACTAGGAGCTACTTGTTCAATAGGGTGGTGTATATATATATAATAAGCTTAAAAAGCTGATAAAAAATAAAATGAGTTAAAAGCAACAACCCAAATAAAATTAAATGAATGTATAACTTTGAACTAGCAAAAAAAGTAGCTAGTGAAAGAACGGCAAGAAGATATAAAAGAGTCAGGGAGGTAATTAAAATGAAAAAAGATGACTGAAGTGTCTACATATAAAAAAATAAATGCACTTAATATAAATGAGTTAGAAGCCCTTCTGAACTGGAAGAGTAGGAATCTCTGAAAATCCACTTCACAAAGCATGATGACACTGGCAGAAATTGTCAAAATCAACTTCTCTCAGTGTTCTGTAAATTAACCAAAGAAAGGTTTTTTGATCACCAGAGAAGTGTCTATTTAATAAGAACTGCTGAATCTTGGTAAGAACAGTGAGCTTTCTGGTGTTTTCATTTGCTCTAGTCCTATTCCCCTCTCCCAGCTCCAAGGCAGCCTTGAAAAATTTAGCTTTGCAACCACGGTTGTTGTGAAAATTAAGAATTTAGTAACCACTGGAAGAGAAGAATAGGTTTGGAGCCCTTCAAAAAGTCCCAGTTCCAGAGAACTGCCATTATGTGACTAGTCTGATATCTCCTTTGGAAAGCTCCATTCTCAGGTCTTGGTTTTATTTGACCTGACTCAGCTCACTCTACAAAAACAGTGCATTTGCCAAAATAATGAGTGGCAATTCTGTAACACTGCACCATCCTGAGATAATAATGCAAGGGCCAGCAGCTTTCTCCCTGAGATGGGTGTCACTCAGGGGTGTTAGAGACACTTTCAGAGCACGGCTTAATTGTGTGGTTGCCAGCTTTCCTCTTTGTGGAAAATCAGTGGATTCTGTCAGGGGGAGAAGGGGTCGACTGAGGATGAGATGGTTGGATGGATCACCAACTCTATGGACATGAATTTGAGCAAGTTTCCGGAGTTGGCGATGGTCAGGGAAGCCTGGAGTGCTGCAGTCCATGGGGTCACAAAGAGTCGGACATGACTGAGCGACTGAACTGAACGGACTCTGTTGGAATCATGTGCAGCATCTAACAAGGCTCCTACTTTTCAGACTGTCCCTCCACCGCAAACCCTGGCCATCACAGCAAGGCTTTCTCCTCAGTTTCCCTTCTTCCCTCATTCTTCCTCCATGCTATCTAGGTGAGGGTGGGGTGGGTTCTATCTCTCACTGGTTCATTCCCTGCTCAGACCAGTGTGTACGTCCATTGCTCAGGTGTGTCTGACTCTTTGCAACCCCGTGGACTGTAGCCCACCAGTCTCACCTGTCCGTGGGATTTCCCAGGCAAAAATACTGGAGTGGGTTGCCATTTCCTTCTCCAGGGGATCTTCTCCATCCAGGGACGAAACCCTAGTCTCTTGAGTGTCCTGCATTGGCAGGCAGGTTCTTTACCACTAGCGCCACCTAGAGAGCAGTAGAGGTCTAAACAGCATCAGCTGGGCTCACCTTCCTTACCGTATGTATTTGGACCAACGAGCGAAGGAAATATGAACATTTTGGGGTCAGATTTTTTCAACCTTGACACCACTGACATTTTGGTAATTCTTTGCTGTGAGGGGCTATCCTGTGCACTGTAGGATGTTTGGAAGCACACTGGCCAGTAACACCCCACAAGTGGTGACAATCAAAAATGTCCTCATGGGACCTCCCTGGTAGTCCAGGGGCTAAGACTCTGCGCTGTCACTGCAGGGGGCGCGGGCTCCATCCCTGCTCAGGGAACTAAGATCTCACATGTTGTGAGGTGTGGCCAAAAAATAAAAAGAAATAAAGTAACAACAAGAATAATAAAATAACTTTTTAAAGAAAGGAAAAAAAAAATCTTCATAAGTCAGGCAGAGAAAGACAAATATCGTATGACATCACTCACACAGAATCTTTAAAAAAAATGATATAAATGAAGTTATTTACAACACAGAGGCAGACTCACAGATTTTGAAAACAAATTTATGGTCACCAAAGGGGAAATGTGGTGAGAGGGATAAATTAGGAGCCTGGGATTAACATACACACGCTGCTGCTGCTGCTGCTAAGTCACTCCAGTCGTGTCCGACTCATAGCGACCCCATGGACTGCAGCCCACCAGGCTCCTCTACCCATGGGATTTTCCAGGAAAGAGTACTGGAGTGGGTTGCCATTATACACACACTATTATATATAAAATAGGTAACCAACAAAGGCCTACTGTTTAGCACAGGGAACACTACTCAATATTCTGTAATAACCTATATGGGAAAAGAATCTGATAAAGAATGAGTGTATGTATATGTATAATTGAATCACTTTGCTGTACACCTGAAACAAACACAACATTGTAAATCAACTGTACCCCAATAAAATTATTTTTTAAATGTCTTCAGACGTAGCCGAATATCCCCTAGGAGCAAAATAGTCCTCAGCTGAGAATTGCTGTTTTATGCTTGTTTCATTTTTAGCCAAAACTTACATATCATTATAATTAATATATCACTGCAACTTTTATTTCTATTTCTAAGAGGAGAAATATATAGTCTATGTATTATTACCTCTTTCCAACATAGCTGTGGGGTTGTTATGGCCATCTGACTGGTGAGCAGTCTGGTTCCAAAACTCTATCCTGAGGGCTGCTTTCTGGGACCACTCTTGGTACCAACAGACCTCACTTGTGGGTTCCTTATCTCATGGGAGTACTTTGTTGGCAAGTGTGAGTCCAAGGACCAGGAGTGAAGGATGAGAGTTATAGAACAGGGCGGGAAGGAGAGGTATTGCATTATCAAACCGGCCACTGCCAAAGGCATTTGGTTGTTTGATTCAAGCCAGTTTGAAAGCTGTATGAAATATCTGAGGAGAGCCCATCTGAGAGGAAAAAGAGAAACATGTACTCGGTTACTGATTCCATTGGTCTAAGATTTGTCCCATGAGGTGTAGACCGCTCCCCACTTACACACTTCTGGGCTGCACTATCCCAGTGCTGAACCATCCCCACAGTCCCATGACCCCATGACAGAGCCTTGATGCTGGAAGGGAGAAGCCTGTGATATGGACTTGAGGTGATGCCCACTCAGGTTATACTTGCTGAAGCTGGAATAAGGTCTGTGGTGGTGAAATTAGCAGCAGGGGCAGCCAAGAGGGTCGGACATGGGCCATAAGAGGTGTTTGAAACACTTGCACATATGAATTTGTGTGCTGTAATGCATTCCTGGTACCTATTCAACCAAAGTAAACTACACATACATACATGACCTCAGTTTTCTCTTTAGAAAATGAGGATAGTCTCCTTGAGCTTGCTGGCTTGTTCAGAGAATTAAAGAGCTGCATGTATAAAGCCTGATCACAAGGTTAGTCCAGTAAATACACTGTGTGTGTGTGTGTGTGTGTGTGTGTGTGTGTGTAATTATTTCATTAGTCAGGATCTTCCTGACCCAGGGTTCGAACCTGTGTCTCTCATGTCTCCTGCACTGGCAGGCAGGTTCTTTACCACGAGGGACACCTGAGAAGCCCATTAGTCAGATGTAAGTCATTCCAATGGACTGTGAAGGCCCAGCGTAGTGAGGCCAGAGTCAGCTTCCACCTTGCGTGAGCAGTGATGTTGGCTTACGCTGCTAAGACAGTCAGAACTCGATCGCTCTACAATTAACCTTTGGTGAGCAGATATCGTGTCCCTGGTTTTGGACTGCCCTGAGGACCCAGAGACCAGAATCATTCCTGATCCTTCCCTGCAAGTCACTCACAGGCCCGCAAAGATGGGCAAATAATAGCAACTGCTGCGATTTAGGCAAATACAGGGCACTGTGAGAGCAAAAGAAATCCTGGGAGGCGAAGGAGGGCTTTCCCTAGGAGGAACAAAGAGTACCCACATCTGAGCGACGTGTAGGTCTTAACCAAGCCAACACTGGGAGCAGGGACAAAATGTTTCTCACCACATCACTCAGTGCAACTTCATCGCTTACTGGGCTCCTGTGCTAGTCAAGGCGTTGATCAGATGCTGTGCGGGGGACACAGGGGTAACAGAGGCCAATCCCTACCCACCTCTCACTGCCCAGAGACCATAAGGCAGACCGTTGCAGGAGTGAAGAAACAAATTACACACATATGGAGGTGTCTCTATGAACAGACATCCTTCTGACCCAGATCATGGGCATTCAACCACTCAAAAAGTAATTGACTTCCATCTCCCTCCCTGGTTAATTAGACTTTTAAAATAAGTAAATAAATAATTTTCTTAAAGAATGGCCAAGAATGGGAGGATTGATGGTATTTTTTCCTTTTTACAATTGTTTTTCCTTAAGCTGTTCCATATTTCAATAAGAAAAGAGATATAACCAAATATAAAGGAAACCCCACTCTAGCGAATTCTCTGCTTCCCCTACCCCTGACCCCGGGAGCGGGGTGAGCCAAAGCAGACCCTCTCAGCATCCCCATCGCTCCGCCCTGGGCCACCTGCCTCTTTAAGAACCCGACCTTCGCCCTTAGCTGGGTGGCGGAGGGAGCGAGCTGTGGATGGTGCTGCTTGTTGAGATCTCGGGAAGTGATGTCTCCGGGAGCTGCTGTTTCTTTAAGGGGGCGGAGCTCTGCCCGGAGGAGGTGGGGAAGTTTTGCCCCCCGGATCTCCGGTTTCCGGCAACTCGGTGGGACCAGAACTTGAGCAGAGAATCTGAGGCCCCAGGCTTACCGAGACACGCTGGACTCCGAGCGCCCCCGAGGTGAGGCAGCGGGGTCTGCGGGGCCGGCCTGGGACTGAAAGACCTTGGGATCTATCCACCTGGGTCGCTGCGGCCCAGCTCCTCCTCCTAAAACACTACCCTTGCGTCTTGGGCAGCTCTTTCCCAGACCATCCTGGGCTCAGGGGGTCCCAGGCTGCAGGGTTCCCATTACTCCAACGCCTACTAATTGCTTCGCTGTGCACTAAGCGCCTCACACTCACTTGTCTCAGTTAATGGCACCCAACATCGTGTGAGTAGGTACAATTATAAACCCATTTTACAGATGAGGAAACAGGTGCTGAGGAGCCCATAGTCAAAATAGCCAGAAGCAGCAGAGTCAGGACTCAAACCCAAGTGTCCAACCCCAGAGCCTGTGCCCTTAACCATGGGCTGGGCTGACGGCCTTTGCTCTTCACTGCCCTCATAGCCATCTCTATCAAATGCCTGCCTCCCCTTTCTCATCCTTCCGTCTCCAGGCTGCACTTGGCCCGTAAACACCCAGGATATAAGTGAGATTGGATGGAGCCAATGGACCCTTCCTTGTTCGCCCCCCACCCTTAGTTTCTGTATAACATTTTTGATAGTATCTGATGCTAAATGGTTATCTTTGTATAAACCTATCAAATCCCACTAAAAAAGGACACAAGGGAAAGCAACACCATTTCTAACCCTAAAATAAGACGTTTGCAGATATTTTATTATGGTATCCAATGAAGTGTATTTACTTTTTCCTTTTAGACCTCTGCAAATTATCTTCCTAATAATTGGGAGACGACCCACTGACTGAATGGCAGCGGTAGATGACTTGCAGTTTGAAGGTACATCATTTGAGTGTCCACCTTTTGTGATTAGCATTTCTGTAATAAAAGCAGTGGATTTCTGTTGGTATACTGGCACATATATTAAAGAAGATTATTTCAGACATCTTCATAAAAGAATGTTTGCCACAACAGGTTATTCCATTTGTCTGTATTAGCTGTTCTTTTTTTGCCAAATAGCCGTTTAGGTTGGTAATATTGTAAATTTAGTGCAGATTACAGAAATTGTTTATAGAGTTCCTGCTTTAGTTAAACATGCATTTATTGAGCACCTATTTGTGGTTAGAACTCTAATAGATACAGAAGATCAAAAGTTAAAGGGGATTTTTTTTTTTACACTGCTGAGTAGGTGAAAGTATAAAATGATTATTATGATGAAACATAATCAGGTCATTCCTTCATTAAATCAATAAGTCTTTCATGAGTGTGACCATTGTTCTCATTATCAGGGTAGAAGAGTGAATAGTCAGTGTCTTCCTTTATAAAGCCCTCAGTCTCGTGAGGGAGACATTCTTTTGTTAAATGATCTGTTAAATACATATCTACAAATTATTAGCCCTCGTAGCTCAGTTGGTAAAGACTCTGCCTGCAGTGCAGGAGACCCTGGTTTGATTCCTGAGTCAGGAAGATCCCCTGGAGAGGGAAATGGCAACCCACTCCAGTACTCTTGCCTGGAATATCCCATGGACAGAGGAGCCTGGCAGGCTACAGTCCATGGGGTTGCAAGGGTCAGACACGACTTAACAACTAAACCACCAAACTATTAAAGTAATGAAAGAAAAGTTCATAACTCAGCCCAGAGCCTGACATAAGCTAGGGATTGAATGCTCATTTTGTCTTGTAATCACTTGGCGCGCACGCGTGTGTGCACGTGTGTGTGTGCACTCAGTTGTGTCCGACACTGTGACCCCATGGACTATAGCCCTCCAGGCTCCTCTGTCTTTGGAATTCTCCAGGCAAGAATACTGGAGTAGGTTGCTATTCCCTTCTCCAAGGGATCTTCCTGACACAGGGATTGAACTTGAATCTACCACACTGCAGGTAGATTCTTTACCGTCTGAGCCTCCAGGGAAGCCCATAATATTTCCTAAATGGCAGATACTGTTCTAAGTGCTTTACAAATAAATCCTTTCATCCTTATGTCAACTTTATGAACTAGTTATTTTACTCTCCCTATTTTACCAATGGGGAAATTAAGGTACAGAAAAATTAGGTCATTTGCCTAAAGGTTATAGTAAGTGGTAAAGAAGAGTTTGAACCCAGCATCACAACCTATGCTAGTCCTACCTAAGGAAAAGAAAAAATGTTTGAAGCAAAATCCACTTTATCAGCCAATAGTGTCAACACTGCCTTCAAAATACATCCAGCACCTGACCACTGCCTACCAGCTCTACCATTCTCCTACCATGCCCAAGGTCACCATCACCTCATGTCTGGATTATAGCCCTTTGCTTCCTTCAGATCTTCCCGCATCTTCCCTTACCTTTCTGCAGTCTTTGTTTTGCATCCAGAGTAGTCCTTTAAAACCAAGTCAGATCATGCCATTCCTCCAAAGCCTTTCAGTGGCTCCATCTCACTGGGAGTGGAAGGTGGAGCCCTTTCTGTGCTTAGGAGGCCCTCATGATCCAGGCCTCCTCTGCCTCTGATTTCATTTTGTACTACTCTAGCCCTTTCTCTCTGCCTCCCCACATGGGCCTCGTCACTGTCCCTCCTAGACATCAGGTACACTTAGGGCTTTTGTGCCATCTTCCTGCTTAGGACATTCTTACTGCAGATAGCCATATGACTCGTTCCCTTGCTCTGCTCAAATCTCACATCATTCCAGAGGCCTTCCTTGATCATCCTATCTGGGAGCACAGAGCATGAAAGTTCAAGTCTAAAGAACAGCCTGTGCAGAGTACTTGAGAAGAGTGGGAGTGTGTTTCATTTTTTTCCCCAAGGAATTAAAAGAAGGCCAATGTACCAGAGCACGAATGGTGGGGGAGGCTGTCATAAGGTCAGATTTGAGGGGAGGCAGAAGCTAAGTCACACAGGACTTAATTGCTGTTTGAAAGAGAACATGGGATGCTGTGGGGGTCGTGGGAAGCTTCTCTGAGGAGGAATGGTGTTAAATGAAAAAGTGGAGGTCAGGGTCCTACAGATGGGAGACGTGTCAGGAAAGGAGCAGAGGCAAAACACAGCAGAGAATGTAGAAGCAGGTGGTGTTGGTGGAAATAAGCACACCCGTCTTGCCCTCAAGGGGCTGAGATGGACAAGAATGACTACTACTACGGAGCAGAATGTGTGAACAGTCATGTGCGAGGCACACACACCCTACACTCAGATCAAGCTAGGCCGTCTGCTGTTCTTCACACACGGGACACGTTTTTCATCTTCTGGGTCTTGCTCATCCTGTACCCCTTGGCGTCAGTTGCTGTCCCCACCGCTTCTGGCCACCCTTCTCACAGGGCAGCTCGAGGAGTTATCTCCCTCCCTGGAACCTCTTTGGAGTTGGTACCTCTAAAGTGACAGTCTCCGTTCCTCCTTCTGGCATGTCCTTCCTCTGGTAAACGACTGCTTTTTAAATTATGAGACTTAAATATATCTTCCTTGGTCTGATTCTCTCAGGCAAAGTTATAACCGTTTTTTAAAATGTCAGCGTCCTGCCCAGTCAGTAAATGATAGCTATGAAAATATTTATTGTTATCTCATATCATCCTCAACATCTCTGTAAGATAAGTGTTATCTACATTTTATAGTTGAAGAAACCAAGACTCGGAGATGTGGAGTAATTTGCCCAAGGTCATGGAGTGCTAGTTTACCCTAAACAAAGGACCCAGAGCCTCATGCGGCCAAAACCCTGGAGACGGAAACTTGAGTAATTGTTATATATCAGCCACCTCCTTAATCTCAGTCACTTTATTTCTCTCCCCAGACTATTTGCATAGCTGAAAGCCAGTAAGATTGGGCTCGGTTATGCAAGCACCCCATCCCACCGCCATGCTTGTAGTGTTAGAGTGGTGCCCTGCTGATACCCTTCCTTTTGTTGTTGTTGCTGTTTCGTTGCTAAGGTTTATCTGACTCTTTTGCAACCCCATGGACTGTAGCCTGCCAGTCTCCTCTGTCCAAGGGATTTCTCAGGCAAGAATACTGGGGTGGGTTGTCATTTCCTTCTCCAGGGGTTTTCCCAACTTTTCCCTAGACCTGTCAAATTCCACAGCTACCCTGAATTTTATCTGAGTGGCTAAATAAAGTTTGTTAGGATGCCTGGAGATAGGAAGTCATGGTCATTGCTGGTGGACATGAATGGGCAAGGTTCTTTTGGAGAGTGGTTTAGCAATATGGCTCAAGAGCCTTAAAAATGATTTGCACCCTTTGACCTAGTGATCACGCTGATAATGTTCATTGTTGTTGAGTCACTCAGTCATGTCTGACTCTTTGCAACCCCATGGATTGCAGCACGCCAGGCTTTCCTGTCCTTCATCATCTCCCGGAGCTTGCTCAAACTCATGTCCATTGAGTCGGTGATGCCATCCAGCCATCTCATCCCCTGTCGTCCCCTTCTCCTCCTGTCTCCTCCTTCAGTCTTTCCCAGCATCAGGGTCTTTTCTAATGAGTCAGCCCTTCGCATCAGGCGGCCAAAGTATTGGAGCTTCAGGTTTAGCCTGAAGCTATATAATGAATATATAGGATTGATATATATATATATATATAATGAATATATAG
This sequence comes from Redunca redunca, assembly GCA_006410935.1. NCBI lineage: Eukaryota > Metazoa > Chordata > Mammalia > Artiodactyla > Bovidae > Redunca > Redunca redunca. The sequence continues at coordinate 85,529 of SJYQ01023113.1, forward strand.
GATTGATTTCCTTTAGGATTGACTGGTTTGATCTCCTTGCAGTCCAAGGGACTTGCAAGAGTCTTCTCCAGGACCACAGTTCAAAAGCATCAAATCTGTGGCTTTCAACCTTCTTTATGGTCCAAATCTCAGATCTATACATGACTACTGGAAAAACCATAGCTTTGATTATAAGGATGTTTGTTGGCAGAGTAATGTCCCTGCTTTTTAATATGCTGTCTAGGTTTGTCATAAATTTTCTTCCAAGAAGCAAGTGTCTTTTAATTTTGTGGCTGCAGTCACCATCTGCAGTGATCTTTGGAGCCCAGGAAAATAAAGTCTGTCACTGTTTCCGTTGTTTCCCCATCTATTTGCCGTATGATGGGACCGGATGCCATGATCTTAGTTTTTTGAATGTTGAGTTTTAAGCCAGCTTTTTCACTCCTTTTTCACCTTCATCAAGTGGCTCTTTAATTCCCCTTTACTTTCTGCCATAAGGGTGGTGTCATCAGCATATCTGAGATTATTGATATTTCTTCTGCAAATCTTGATTCTAGCTTGTGCTTCATCCAGCCCAGCATTTCTTGTGATGTACTCTGCATGTAAGTTAAATAAGCAGGGTGACAATATACAGCCTTGGTGTACTCCTTTCCCAATTTGGAAGCAGTCTGTTGTTCCATGTCTGATTCTAACTGTTGCTTCCTGACCTGCATACAGCTTGCACAGGAGGCAGCAGAGGCAGGTAAGGTGGTCTGGTATTCCCATCTCTTGAAGATAGTGTTCATACTAAGGCAATAAGCCCTAAAACTTTCTCTGCACAGATACTCTTAACAGTGTTATTTGTTCTAATAAAAGTGGGAAGCAACCTAAACATCCAGTAGCAGTGGAATAGTTGTATTAACTTGTGGTGTCTCTCTCCTAATCTTCCTACCTCCAGCTCAATGACTACTATGTAGACACATAAATGTTCATTATAAAGACTGATATAACACGAAAAAATCATTTTTGTATAATCCCCAGTAGACGGAGCAGCATACAAAATTGTTGCCATAGTATGCTATCACATCCTAAGTCAGTATTTGGCGATTGTAGGCATATAGTAAATATTTGTTGAATGAATGATCATCACTGGTATGAATCTACTGTACAGAGAAAAGGAAATATACCAAAAGTTGATAGTGTTAGTTTTATATGGGTGGGGCTAAGAGTGATTTTGGGGAGCTTCCTGGGTGGCTCAGCGGTGAAAAAAAATCTGGCTGCAATGCAGAAGACACAGAAGTCACCAGGAGTTTGATCCCTGGGTCAGGAAGATCCCCTGGAGGAAGGCACGGCAACCCACTCCAGTATTCTTGCCTTGGAGAACCCCGTGGACAGAGGAGCCTGGCAGGCTACAGTCCATAGCGTTGCACAGAGGCAGGCACAACCGAAGCGACTAAGCATGCACGCACACAGGAGTGATTTTTATTCTGTCGTTTCCACTTTCATTTTTGTCTCCATGTTTCCTGTAGTGATCACATAGGACTTATTGGAAAAAATAACTTCCATTAAATTTTTTTTTGAACTTGAATCAAAGAAGAGAGAGGTAGGTTGGTTACTTGCTATGGGCTAGGCACTCTGCTGAGGACTTTACTCTGCTGAGGACTTTACCTAACTTTCCCCCAATTCCTTAAATATTATTCTCCCTGTGGAAGAGATGGGAACACTGAAGCTTATCGAGGTTAAGTTACTTACTCAGGCTTGAATACTTAGTAATTTAGCCAGGACTACAGTTCAGGTCTGACTTCAAATTCTGGTGTCTTTATGATCATTTTTCTGTGTCAGTTTGTTTTCTGTGAGATGTTTTTCAGAGCCTTTTGCCATTTGTCTCAAATAGGGTCTACAGCAAAGCTGAGGTTGTAACAGCTCGACTTGAAATTAATAGTAAGGTCTCTGATACCCTTGTGCTCTAATTGATTTCAGAATTTGGTGATACAACCACTTCCCTAGCAGCAAACCCAGATGCCACCACAATCAGCATCGAGGATCCTGGTGAAACCCCAAAGCATAAGCCAGGACCCCCAAGAGGCTTGGGGAGAGAAGAAGATGATGAGTTACTAGGAAACGATGACTCTGACAAAACTGAGGTTTGGACTTGTGTTTGAAATTTTTTTTTGTTTTAACTTTTAAAAACCTCATCCATGCATTTATTGCAGTTTCCTGTGTGCCAGGAACTTTTTGGCCAGCCCAGTAGTATTTCTAGTAATATTTTATAAGTGGATCATGCTTGTGATTCACTAGAGGAGTACTTGATTTGTAGCAGTGTGTTCACAGGCTTATGAAACAGTGGAGTGCCGGGTGTGCTTTGTGGAACTCCATGAAATATCAAAACAAGTACCAAAGTTTATGCCAAATTAAATACCATTATGTACTAGATATCACAGCAAGAGCTCAGACTTAGGGGCCTGAGTTTGAGTCCTGGTCTGGCCAGTAGTAATAGCTCTGTGGTCTTGGGTAAGATATTTTAATTTCCCTAAGCCTGGATTTCCTCATCTGAAAGTAATACATTGACTCTTATCATTATAATCACAATAGCTGACATTTATTCAGTGTTTACGGAGAAGGCAATGGCACCCCACTCCAGTACTCTTGCCTGGAAAATCCCATGGGCAGAGGAGCCTGGTAGGCTGCAGTCCACGGGGTCGCTATGAGTCGGACACGACTGAGCGACTTCACTTTCACTTTTCACTGTCATGCATTGGAGAAGGAAATGGCAGCCCACTCCAGTGTTCTTGCCTGGAGAATCCCAGGGACGGGGGAGCCTGGTTGCCTGGGCTGCCGTCTATGGGGTCACAGAGTTGGACACGATGAAGTGACTTAGCAGCAGCAGCAGCAGCATTCAGTGTTTAATAGCTGCCAAATATCATTTGAAGTTCTTCACTTGGATCATCTCATGTAATCCTCAAAACAAACCAATATGCAAGGACCTATTCTTACACTCATTTTATACTGGATTTTGCCAACAGGCCAGGAAGCAGTCATGTACTCGTTTTATAAAAGAGAGACCCGAGGCACAGGGCTTAAGTGACTTGCCCCAGGACATGCAGCTGGCAGGTGCAGAGGGAACTTGAAGCTGAGGCAGTCTGAGTCCTTCTAGACTTGTTGTTTAGCTGCTAAGTCATGTCTAACTCTTTGCAACCCCGTGGACTGTAGCCTGCCAGGCTCCTCTGTCTATGGGATTTCCCACACAAGAGTACCAGAGTGGGTTGCCCTTTCCTCCTCCAGGGGATCTTCCCAACCCAGGGATCAAATTTACATTTTCTGCATTGGCAGGTGGATTCTTTACCAACTGAGCCACTGGGGAAGCCCCAGTAATTAATCTAATCCTCCCTATAACCCTATAAGGCAGATCTGTTAGCTATACTTTTTTAGATTAGGGAGACTGTGATGAGTCTAGTGATTTGATGAAGCTGCCCCCTAGTGGAGGGACCAGGATTTAAAACCTGGTAAGACTTCAAAACTGATGCTTATTTTATGTCACGCAATGCCAAGAAGTGAAGAGGAACTAAAAAGCCTCTTGATGAAAGTGAAAGAGGAGAGTGAAAAAGTTGGCTTATAGCTCAACATTCAGAAAACTAAGATCATGGCATCCTGTCCCATCACTTCGTGGGAAATACATGGGGAAACAGTGGAAACAGTGTCAGACTTTTTTGGGGGCTCCAAAATCACTGCAGATGGTGATTGCAGCCATGAAATTAAAAGACGCTTACTCCTTGGAAGGAAAGTTTTGACCGACCTAGATAGCATATTGAAAAGTAGAGACATTACTTTGCCAACAAAGGTCCGTCTAGTCAAGGCTGTGGTTTTCCCAGTGGTCATGTATGGATGTGAGAGTTGGACTGTGAAGAAAGCTGAGTGCCAAAGAATTGATGCTTTTGAACTGTGGTGCTGGAGAAAACTCTTGAGAGTCCCTTGGACTGCAAGGAGATCCAACCAGTCCATTCTAAAGGAGATCAGTCCTGGGTGTTCATTGGTAGGTCTGATGCTGAAGCTGAAACTCCAATACTTTGGCCACCTCATGCAAAGAACTAACTCACTGGAAAAGACCCTGATGCTGGGAGGAATTGGGAGCAGGAGGAGAAGGGGACGACAGAGGATGAGATGGCTGGATGGCATCACTGACTCGATGGACGTGAGTCTGAGTGAACTCCGGGAGTTGGTGATGGACAGGGAGGCCTGGCGTGCTGCAATTCATGGGGTCGCAAAGAGTCGGACACGACTGAGCGACTGAACTGACTGAACTGAAGAATTGGGTGTGGCTATGGTAAAAGTGATGGATGAATATAGAAGAGTTTGGTCTTTCGTATTTCTCGAGTTTCTCTTAGATCCTCTCTCTCTGTCTGGGTGGCTAGAATAAGGAAATTCTGTGTTCATTATGTTTTATTTCACCTCTGACAGTTACTTGCTGGACAGAAGAAGAGCTCCCCCTTCTGGACATTTGAATACTATCAGACGTTCTTTGATGTAGACACTCACCAGGTCTGTAAACCAGTTTCACCTTTCTGTTGATGTATGATGCAGACTTAGTTCTTCTGCTGTTAAACAGTCAAGTAATGTGACAGGTATTGCATGCTGGATATGGTCTGCAAAAGTAAAGGGTTATTGGCACTTGAAAATACTAAATGAAATAATAAAAAGATAATAAAAGCTCTAATAATTGTTTCAGTTTTGCAGTAGTTAAACTTTACTGAACTTTAAGAAGAAAATCATCTGTAGATTTACCGCTGTGCTCTTTTGCAGGTCTTTGACAGAATAAAGGGGTCTCTTTTGCCAATACCAGGAAAAAACTTTGTAAGGTTGTATATCCGCAGCAATCCAGATCTCTATGGTATGTGTAGCACCGTTTTGATTCTTTTTCATGTACCGGCTAAATGCAGATGAGGGTGTGGGTTGCCTCAAAAGCTGGCGGAGCACACTGTTGGTGGGGCATGAGCGTTTTGTTTGTCTCTTCTGAGCTTCAGTAGCAGCTCTTGCAAAGAATTTTGGAGAAAATGCAATTGCATGTTTGATTGATGCCATGATGACAAGAATAGTGTGTCCTTTGAAAGTCTTCAAATGACATTACAAACCTGGGACAAATTAAGGCACTTCATATAGAGGAGATTATTGATTTTGATTTTAAGGATTTGGTGGTTGGGCTGAGTGTGGAGGAGGCTCTCTTACACTTACTCATTGATATGCTGAGTTCCAGCTCTGCCCCTCAGACAGGCTGGCTTCCCCTTGGGAGTTTGTAAGGGGATGAGCCTGGGGACTGGTGTCATCCCAACCTCCCTGCTGTCTGAGGAGGGGCCGGAGGTCCATCGGTGCTTCTGAGGGAAAGGGTTCCAACACTGGTGACCTCTGTGTTTGCGGGGAGAAGAGAGCCAGAGACTCAGTGCTTCTGTGTGCAGATGCCCTGTGCGAGACTTGGTGTATGTGGGCACAGCTAATTCTTTCAGCGACCTTTGAGGTAGGTGTTATTATCCCCATTTTTCTAATGAAGAACCTGATGCTCAGTGGTGTTCAGTAATGTATATGTTCAACCCTAAATGGTAAGTATTAGAGCAGTTATACGTGTTGATTATAAGAGGAAAAGGAATTCATGAGCATCTGTTGTGTACCAATCAGTACATACACTCTTTAATCCTTTCAAGAGGGCTATGTATTAAGTGCTATTATCTCTGTTTTCCATGTGAGAAAACTAAGGTTAGAAGTCAAACTAGGAACTCCCATTAGCAACATTCTGGATGAACTGGGAGGGTATTATACTCTAGTTCAATAAGTCAGACAGAAAAAGACATGCTGTATGATTTCACTTATATGTGGAATATAAGAACTAAAACTGGTGAATCTAACAGAAAAGAAACAAATCCACAGATATAGAGAACAAACTAGTAGTTACCGGTGGGGAGAGGGGAGGGAGGAGGGGCAGGATGGGGGTAGAGGGTTAAGAGGTACAAACTGCTTATGTATAAAATAAATAAGCTATAAGGATGCAGCACAGGGAATGTAGCTAATATTTTATAATTAAAAATGCAATATAATTTTAAAAAATTATGATGCACTATGTACACTTGAAACTTATGTAATATTGTATAATAATAAATCGACTATTTATTATAAATAGTTAAAGCAGAACTGGCACCTAGTTTGGGCTTCCTAAGTGGTGCCAATGCAGGAGACATAAGAGATGTGGGTTTGATCCCTGGGTGAGGAAGATCTCTTGGAGGAGGACTTGGTAACCCACTCCAGTATTCTTGCCTGGAGAATTCCATGGACAGAGGAGCCTGGTGGGCTAGAGTCCATGAGGTCTCAGGGAGTCGGACAGAACTGAAGCGACTACACACTCGCAGGACCTGGTTTAGTGTTAATATAAAGCCCCTACTTACTCTATTAAACTGGTGTTTTTAAGCTCCAGAAACTTTTCATCAAATGTTATGGATGTTATCCAACATTTAGAACCAGTTAAAGTGGAACTTGGACTGCAAGGAGATCCAACCAGTCCATTCTGAAGGAGATCAGTCCTGGGATTTCTTTGGAAGGAATGATGCTAAAGCTGAAACTCCAGTACTTTGGCCACCTCATGCGAAGAGTTGACTCATTGGAAAAGACTCTGATGCTGGGAGGGATTGGGGGCAGGAGGAGAAGGGGACGACAGAGGATGAGATGGCTGGATGGCATCACTGACTCGATGGACGTGAGTTTGGGTGAACTCCGGGAGTTGGTGATGGACAGGGAGGCCTGGCGTGCTGCGATTCATGGGGTCACAAAGAGTCGGACACGACTGAGCGACTGAACTGAACTGACTGAAAGTAGAACTGCTCTAATGGACGCTGAGGAAAGTCTCCTTTCCACTCACCTTTGATCCTGAAACATTCTTCTTTACACAGCACTATTAACCTCCTAAATTCATGTTGTTCTAGTTGCTAAGTCTTGTCTGACGCCTTGCAACCCTACAGACTGTAGCTCAACAGGCTCTTCTCTCCACAGGATTCTCCTGGCAAGAATACTGGAGTGGGTTGTCATTTCCTCCTCCAGGGGATCTTCTGGACCCAGGAATCTAACCTGCGTCTCCTGCATTTTCAGGCAGGTTCTTCACCACCTGAGCCACTGGGGAAGCTCTCATGAGCTCATAGACATGCTTAAAAAAAGAAAGTACAGGATTTCTCTGGCAGTCCAGTAGTTAAAACTCTGCACTCCCAATGCAGGCAACACAGGTTTGATCCCCGATCAGGGAAGACCCCACATACCACATAGTGCAACCAAAAAAAAAAAGTACAACTAGAAAAAAGAAAGTTTTTTAGAAGAGAGGGCTGACCTTCTCTTGGGGTGGGTTGGTGGAAGGTGGTCAGGGGCAAGATAGCAGAAGAGCCAGTCTGCAGGATCTGAGGGAAAGATGAATGAATTTGACTACATTTACACCAAAATTTAAAATTTCTACACCACAAAATAAACCATAAACAAGGAAAAATAAATAAATAAACCACAGACCAAAGATAATATTTCAGAGCACATAACCCACAAAAGATAAAAATCAAGAATATAGGTAGAGTGCTTACTAAATATAAGAGTAAACCCAATTATAAGTGCTAGCAAAAAATAAGCAATTCACAGGAAAGGAAAACCGAATGGCCAGTCAATACATGAAAAAATGCTTAGCTACACCTGTAATGGGGCTTCCCAGGTGGCACTGGTGGCAAAGAACCCGCCTGCCAATGCAGGAGACCTAAGAGGTGCAGATTCGATCCCTGGGTTGTGAAGGTCTCCTGCAGGAGGGCATGGCAACTCAAGTATTGCCTGGAGAATCCCATGGACAGAGGAGCCTGGCGGGCGACAGTCCATAGGGTCGCAAAGGGTCAGACACCACTGAGGTGACTTAGCATATGCCTGTGATCAGGGAAATAAAAACTAGAACAGGATATCATTTCTGTGCATCAATTTAGCCGTCATACAACTTGGCTTGTCTTCGTTCATTCATTCAGTTAACAAATACGGAGCATGCACTATTCTAGGTGCTGGAGGTACAGCAGTAATAAAAACAGACAAAAGTCCCTGCCCAGAGGCAGTTTATAATCTAAGTTTAACAATAGACAAAGAAAATAGGTAAAATACACAGTATGCTAGTGATAAATGCTAAGGTAAAAATTTTAAAGCAGAGAGACAGTAAATGTTTATGTAGGTGGGTGGATTTGAAATTTTTAAAAAACTTAAAAGGTGGATTCTGAGTAAACACCTGAAGGAATTGGGAGCAATGCAAGTAAGTATCTCAGAGAAGAGCATTTGAAAAACAGAGTTCTGGGACCTCTCTGATGGTCCAGTGGCTGAGACTTTGTCCTCCCTATGCAGGGGCCCCACTTTGATCCCTGTTCAGTGAATTAGATCCCACATCCGTAACTATGACCCAGCACAGCCAAGTAAATAAATAATGTGGAAGAGAGAGCTCAGCATGTACAAAGGCCTTGAGGCAGGAACTTGCCTCGTGTGCTCAAAGAACGGTGAAGACACTAGTGTGACTGGGCTGGAGTGAGCAAGGGCATCTCGTAGATGAGGTCAAAGGGGCAGTGTGGAGGGACACATGTAGGGTCTTGGAAGCAAGTAAAGACTTGGGCTTTAGCTTGAATGAGATGCCATTGAAGGGTCTAAACAGAGAGAAGCGATAACTCTTAAGTCAGCTTTTCATAAACATTGGTATCAAGTGTTGCCAAGGATATGGAGCCATGGGACCTTGTGTAAAATGTGGGTGGGTATATAACTGGTACCACAAATTGGAGCAGTCTGAAGATGCTCCTGCCCTACAGCTTAGCAGTTCTCCTCCTAGATAAATAAGAAGACATATAGAAGAGCATTATTCTTCATTGCCTCCTCATTGCTTGTAGTTAGCAAATATTTGGAAATGACCAAAGTAAATATGGTATGTTCATATACAGAATTCTGTAGGTTTTAGAAATGGATTTGATCTATAAGCATCAACAAGGACACATCTCAGAACAGTAGTCGATGAAAAGAAGCATGCTGGAGAAGGATGTGAGTAGGACCGCAGCATTAGAAAGATTTGAAAAATAAGCATGATGAGTGCACCAGTGTTTGTTTTATCATTTTTTGGGCTTTTCTGTCTGTTAGAAATATTTGATAATATAAAAATGCACAATGCAAGCTAAGTTGATGTTTCCTCCCACCCCACCCCATAATTGGAGTAGGAATTTGGCAGGCATGAGCAAGAGAGAAGGCAGTGTGGAGCCTCGTGGCAGGCCGGGGAGGAGCAGGTGGTGTGTGTCTCTGGGGGCCACGCCTCCTGTGTGCCTGAGTGCAGCAGACCCAGTGACTGTGTCTGTCACACATCGCTGTGTCCCCAGCACCAGGGCCCAGAGGAAAGGAGGTAGTTAGTAAATAACAGCTGACAGGGCAGCCTCTGCTTCCTGTCTACGAGTACTCTAGTATTCTGGTCACTTGTGGTCGCCTGCTTCGATGGTCTCAGCTCATCAATAACACATGGTTAGTTTTGTTCATATGTTCAATAAAGCTTTGGGGGATTTTTAAATTATTGTTACTGGTGGTAAGGGTTTTTTTTTTTTTGGTTGTTGTTACACTGTTTATGTGCTAGGCATGCAGAATACTGCAATGAACAGGATCTGATCCTTGGCTGTAACAGAGCGCCCGCAGGCTAGTGAGTCAGCGACGCTACTTGGGAAGCTGATGTTGGTGACTCTTTGGAGCTTCCCAGTCAAGTGCTTGTTGTGAATCCTTTCCCACCTTCCGGAACCAACTTGGCCTCAAAAAGTGCTCATCCATTTCTGCCAGTCATCTCCCCGAGCGCAGTAATTTTCTTAATTTTGTGATATGTCAAGGTGCCTACAGTTATCCAAAAGAAAAAAACCCTACAGAATATTACTGAAATTGAAAAAGGAAATTCTTAAAATCTATTAAAATCTCTAGATTTATAAATTGTATTTGTTCAAATAGTCCTTTTTCTAGATGGGGAGAAACAAGAGTGGTCATGAAATCAAGGAAATGATCAAAGGGACTTCTAAAGCATGGTGTACTCATTCACTTAGTGAAATATTTTATGACCATTAAAAAGAATAAGCTGAATTTTATGGGCTTCCCAGGTGGTGCTAGTGGTAAAGAATCTGCCTCCCAATGCAGAAGACATGAGACATGTGGGTTCATTCCCTGGGTTGGCAAGATCTCCTGGAGGAGGGCATGACAACCCACTCCAGTATTCTTGCCTGGAGAATTCCATGGACAGAGGAGCCTGGTGGGCTACAGTCGATAGGGTCGAAGAGAGATGGACACGACTGAAGTGACTTATAAATAGCTATAGTAGAATCGCCAGGACTTGATAAGGTGGAAATACATATGCATGTTAGCATTTCTTTAAAGCACACACACACAAATATGCATTTGCTTTTATCTGTATAGAAATCTCTGGCAGGGTTCACCAGAAACTGGTTATGGTGATGAGTTCTGTGGAAGAGAATGAATAGCTAGGGAGCAGAGAGGAAAGAAGGTTAATTTTCTCTGTATCCCCTTTTGTGCCTTTTGAACAATGCACTATGTGTGTGTATTATTTTTTCATTAAAAAAAAAAGAAAGCCTTATATACACACTCACATACACAGACATCCATGGTGATTTGTTAGATTAAATGAACTCTTTCCTAAAGCTTGCCCTTGGGGTGGGAGGTGGGAGGGGGGTTCAGGATTGGGAACTCACGTACACCCATGGCTGATTCATGTCAATGTATGGCAAAACCAATACAGTATTGTAAAGCAAAATAAAGTAAAAATAAAAATTAAAAAAATTAAAAAAATAAAATTAATATGAAAACAAAAAAAAATAAAGCTTGCCCTGCTCTTCTGTTTAGACAGCAAAGGACCTATATAATTTTAATTACTTTTTTCTCTGGCATTAACATTTGATACTTATGTAAAGGAAGTAACCTTTGCTTCCTGTATCCTCCACAGGTTTGTTAAACCTGTGAAGTTTTAACAAAATGTCCGTGAATTTTTTTGGATGATCTTCCAACAAGAGACATATAAACAAATCAGTGTCTTCGTTCACCTAATTGGGGAAGGTGTTTTGTTTTGTTCATTTCAATCCCCGCTGTCTTTAAGGCAGCTAATTACTGAGTTGTGTATTTGACCTTTTAAAAAGAAAATTCCCACTTAATAAATACTGATTCCATCTAAACTTCATTTTTCATTGCTTCCCTGAAGCTGGTTTGTCATTTTCTTGTCTGAATTTTCTGGTTTGCTTTGCAGGCCCCTTTTGGATATGTGCCACATTGGTCTTTGCCATAGCAATCAGTGGGAATCTTTCCAACTTCTTAATCCATCTGGGAGAGAAGACATACCACTATGTGCCCGAATTCCGAAAAGGTTGGTGAATAGCTTGAGTTATTTGGAATGCTGTCAGTTGCTGTGAGTTCTTGGACCCCTGTCTGTAGGTCCTGCAGCCCATTTTCCTGTATAAGGGTTCAAAACTAATCATCTGTCCATATAAATCCACATAGTCTTTTTATCTTTTGTTTTGTTGAAATAACCTAAAATGTTCCATTTTAACCATTTTTAAGCGTGCAATATTGTGAATATTGCAATATTCACAGTATTGTGAATCTGTGTACTCTTCTGAAAAACTGTAAGGCAAGGCCCCATAGCAATCAGAATGTCTCCAAAGAAAAATGTACAAAATAAGTAAAAAGCAGTGTGTAGAAAAGTCTCCATTGTAGCGTTATTTGTATTATCCAACTGTTAGCAGCAGTAGGGGCCTTGTTATTTAAGGCACGATGACTCAGCCAGCTATGTCTGTAGCCATTAGTTATGAAGCACTTGGAACAACGTGGAGAACTCGTAATCCAGACTTGCACCAGTGCTGTTAGCAGTTTTGTTAAAGAGAAGTCTGCAGACGGTCAGGGCCGCGGAGGGAGAATGCAGAGGTGAGAGTGTCTTAGTGAAGACGGGCCTGTGGATGATATTCTTGTCTTAAAACGTCCTTTCTAGGGACTTTCCCGGTGGCCCAGTGGTTAGGATACTGTGCCTCCACTGCTGGGGGCCTGACTTTGATTCCTGGTTGGGGAACTAAGATCCTACAAGCTGTGCAGCACAGCCAAAAAAATAAACAAAACTTCTTTTCATGTGGCAGTATTGGATAGCTGGGGGCAAAAAAACAGCTTTTAGGGACTTGCAGATGACAGCCACCCAAGGTAGGAGCGATTGGCTGTGCAAGATTGGCCTGTGCTCCGTTCTCTGTCCTCTCCTTCCCTCACTCTGTCCCTGACGACCCGCTCTCCTGTTGAGAAGCTGTGTAAGAGCATGGCCTCGGGCACCCAGCCATCGGCTTCTGCCTCCATCTTTACTCACCAGCTTCTACCTTGTTGGACAAATGATTTCATCTCTCTTGACCTCAGATTCCTTGTCAGTGAACTGGGAGTAAGAATATCTATATTATAGGGCTATTGTAAGAATAAAGAAGTGATGTCTCTAAAGAGGTTAAAATAGTTCCTTGTACAAAAAGGATTCAGTAAAAGGAACTATTGCTGTATATGTATGTACACATACCTGTGTGTCTACGGAATGATGTTTTTGCCTGTCTGTGTGTCCATGTGGCCTTCCTGTCCTCCGCTCACTCTCTGCCTGTCTGCCCTTCTCTCCTCCACTATGGAGTCAGCCCCAGCTGCATTTGTTAGGTGACCTTGGTTTAAATTTAACTCAATCATTGTTATCCATGAGCTCTCAATCTGCCTTCAAGTAGTTCAGTGGTTAAGTAAAGAAAAATAGGTAAATGGATATTGCTGTAATAAATGGCTTGTGTTAATTTCTTTATCAGAGGTCTGTAGAAGTATATTGACAGAGAAGAGGAGTGAGTCACCTTACCTGGGGGTGTGGAAGCTGGGAGGGAAGCAGGGAGGGCAGGGGCGGGGGTCCTTGTCTGTTCTTATTCCTGTTGGACTGGGCATCCCAGTGTCAAGGTGTCTTGGGATATATATGCTAGTGAGGTCATCGTTGACTCAATCAATGTTTTTCCATTTTATGTAAAGAGTATAAGTGACATATCCAAGGTCAGATCCTGCTTCCTACTTATTAATTATTTGACCCTAACCAGACCACTTAGCTCTCTGATCTTATTTCCTCATCTCTAAAGATATAGTTTATATGAAATATTGTATTTACATATCAGTTAAGAGTATAAAAAGCTTATTCTTGATTGGGCATTTATTATTTATCAGTCAGTGTTCTAAACATACCTGTTTTTACTCATTTAATTCTAGTAGTCTTATAAGGTAGTGTACTGTTATTATTCCCATTTTACAGATGAGGATACTGAGGCAGGAAGGTTAAGTAACTCACCACTCATCTATTAATATCAGTGACAGAGCTGGGCTTCCAAGGTGGTTCAGTGGTAAAGAATCCACCTGCCAGGTAGGAGATCTGAGTTCAATCCCTGGGTTGGGAAGATCCCTTGAAGGAAATGGCAACCCACTCCAGCATTTCTGGCCTGGGATATCCCACAGATAGATCAGCCTGGCGGGCTACAGTAGTCCATGGGGTGGCAAAGAGTCAGACACAACTTGGTGACTAAACAGCAAGCGGCAGAGCTAGGATTAGCGTCTATACATACAGTCTGTAGCTCTGATTGTTATACAGTGTCACCTCTCAGTAAAGCACTCAGTGTAATGCCGGACACCCAGTGGACAGCCTCTTCCTTTCCTTATTCAAGAAGAAGGCGGTAGATCAGCAAAATTACGTTTGACTTAATGACAGAGTTACTTATATGAAAAAACTCTGGGAGTTGGAGGATGTTTTGGACAATCACGTATCTTACCCAGAGCCTGGCCATAGTTGCTAGGAGTGCTTTTGTTCTGGCCAAGAGCATTTGATGGGTTACCTGCTGATTTTCACGTGGGAAGGGCTGGTGTTGTGGACTGAGCCACAGTTAGGATCCTCCACTCCAGAAGAGTGAAGCCGAACCCTCTAGGACATGCTACTGCTGGGAAGGAGGAGGGACGGACCCTAAGTAACGCGGTGAACACTGTGGCTCTGAGGAGTCACTCGGTAGCATTTCCACCACAGAGACAAGAATTATTTAAAGAAGAAAGTGGAACTGGAGAATATTTTAAGCAATACATCAATGAGCTGAAGCTCCCTGTTTCAGAGACAGAAGGAACTCTAAATAGCACACAGAACAAGTTAATCTGTTCCCAGGGTATTTTCATAAATTTGCTAAAGAAATCAGTGTCAGCTTTTGTTATATTAGGAAAGAGGACGAGTTCTTCCAAGGGGATAGTTGACTTTTATTTGATTGGAATGCTCCGTGTATTTAAATACTTGTAGTATGGTCCTCGGAAGTCTTTCAGGACATAATTCAGTCATTTAATATTATTAGTTGTTAGTTATAAAGTGAATTATAGAAGCCATAGGAGAGACTGCTAGTCATCATCACAAAGACAAATGCTGAAGGAACATGGATTCGGCACATTTATCGAGCATCTGCTGCTTATATCGGGTACCTTGCCAGGCTCAGGGACCGAAACCAGTTAAGACATCATCCCCTGACCCAGTGAAGCAGATGGACACCCCTGCAGAAAGTGAGTCCAGTGGGTCCCAGAAGCACCACGACAGTGGAATTGCAACTGTGTCTTCTTGCCCTCAGTGTCCATCGCAGCCACAGTCATCTATGCCTACGCCTGGCTGGTTCCTCTCGCGCTCTGGGGTTTCCTGGTATGGAGAAACAGTAAAGTTATGAGCATCGTTTCCTATTCATTTTTGGAGATTGTATGCGTCTATGGATATTCACTCTTCATTTATATCCCCACGGCAGTAAGTACCACACTTACTCTGAGTGAGGCCACAGTTACTCGGCTGGCATCATTATTTCTAACCTAACACTGATGTGCATCTGAAAAAATAACCCCAGAATTTAGAAATTTTGTGGGAATGGGGGCTAGGGAGCCTAGTTCCTTCCGTGCGTCTTGGGCCCTTCCTTAGGGAAGCGTTCGCCTCGGTCTGCGCCAGGTGGCGCTTCTCTGGGCTGTGCTGGGAAACCCGAGTGGCAGCAGGGGCTTCTCTGCTGATGGGCTCCCAGGCCTTTGTGAGCACACGCGCCTGGAGTGAACAAAGGCCACGAGCAAACCTTCCCGCCCTCCTTTTCTTTCAGATACTGTGGATCATCCCCCAGAAGGCGGTCCGCTGGGTTCTAGTTATGATTGCCCTGGGCATCTCGGGCTCTGTCTTGGCAATGACCTTTTGGCCAGCTGTTCGTGAGGACAACCGACGCATCGCCTTGGCCACAGTTGTGACGATTGTGTTGCTTCACATGCTGCTTTCTGTGGGCTGCTTGGTACGGTCTCATTCCGATGCTCTTCGGGTGCGCTTTAGATGCCATGCTAAGACCTCAAACTGTTAGACACCATGGTTCTTTAAAAGCTGGCTCCCTGGAATAAATATTGTTTTGAATAGACTCTGCTGGAGGAGAAATAGTAGTCATGAGAATTTGGTTGTAATCTCTGACTTCACCTAATTTCTTTTGTTTTCTGACTTTACCTGATTTCTGAAGTTGGGTTGAGATTTGGTGTCTGGCTGGAGGAAGTAGGGATGAATGAGTGTCTTCACGTAAGGCTGGGGAGCAGGGGTCCAGGAGTCCCACCTCTGGATGCCTTTGCTGGATTTTTGCACATACTCAGATGGAGAACTTGAGAATGAAGTCAAAATAGAAAAGAGAAGTTATTTTTAAGATGAACAACATTTAAAACAATGTTTAAGTTAATGTGTTTGGGTATCTTTTTAGGAAGAGCATGTACTTTTTGAGTCAGACACACCCAGGTTAAAGATCAGCTCTATCACTCACCAGCTGTGTAAACTTGGGCAGGGAACCTAACTTCTCTGGATCTCTTAATCTGTAACATGGGTATCATAGTTCTTGCCACAGAAAGTTGTTTTGAGGATAAAATAATACAGATAAAGCACTTAACCTGGAACTTGTCCCATAAATGCCCATAAATTAGGTCCATTTCCTTTGATCATAAGGAGATATGGTTTTTTAATTTCTGTACACACTGTGTACAAAATTTGCTGCCAATAGCCTTAACCAGGCCTGGTATAGGTTTTTTAAAAATTTTGAGTCCAAAAATGTTAAGGTCGTTGATGCCCGTAGGAAGATGTCCACATAACACATGGCCAGGCTTTGCAACAGGATATATCTTTGGCACTATTGGATCTTTAATATTTTCTCTAGACAATCATAGTCTCATTGAGTGCTTTAATAAGATCCCAATACTTTATCATTCAGCAAGTCTCCTAGAAAGTGCCAAGTTCTGAAACACAGGGTTGGTTGACATGCATTTTACATGTTTCGAAGCTTTAACCCCTTGAGACAGAGGACTCGCAGCAGAGTGACACTCTTCATGTTTGGTACTTGGAACCTCTGGACTGATGCTTCCAAATGCTGTGACCCTCCTGTCTGCTGAGGAAGAGTGTGCTTTTCATTGAAACTGACTCTCTCGATGTAGCACCTCTCCCTGGCATCTTCCCATTTCTGTTTTGAATTTTGTGTGTGCGTTACGTTCCTTGTTAAGAAGTTGGTGAAGGAAAGGAGGCAGGAGAAAGGTATTGCCATGTTCAGTTCTGTAAAGAATAGAGCGGAGCAAGGCAGACGGGGCTGCAGAGCAGGGCGGTAGTGCTAACACGTTTAATCTGGTGCCTGCGGCCGGGGTCTTTTACCTCCCAGGCCTACTAATCCCTCTTGGGGTAAATGACACTGAAGTTAGGGTTTACCTGCCCATCTTACTACTCAGCAGTTTTCTAAAAGAGAGCATCATAACCAAGTAGAAAGAACACTAGACTGGATATCCTTGGCTTTGAGTGCCTGGGCTTCCCTTTCTGTCAGGGAGATTTATGTTTCATGGACTTTAGTGAGACTCAATGAAATGGCTATGGAAACCCCTCACATACTGTGATAGTTTTTTCAGATGTAAAGAAGTTATTAAAAGAGGCTTGGGTTATCAGAAATTGCCGGGGCCACACTGGGGACTGTTCTGCTGAGTCCCCCACTAAGAGTGGTCCCAGGTCACAAAAAAGGGCAGTGCCCTTCCATTAATGCCTCTCCCTGGTGGCGTCCCATCTTTCTCCTGAACTTCTTACTCATACACAGAGACACACACACACCCAGGCGCACACACACACACACACACACACACACACTCACATGCCTGCTTGAGAAGTTGGAGGGGAGAAGGAAGCAGGAGAAAAGGCATTGCCCTGTCCAGTTCTGAGGGTTCTGAGAAATGGGGCAGGTTGGACGGTGGAGTAGGCAGCTAATCGCAGGTACAGGACTTCTTGGAGGGGAGGCACAGTTTTCTCTCCTCGAGGAGGCCACCGTGCTTGGGGTTCTGTTGTCCACCCTGGAGACGGCCTCCTCCGTTCTCTTCTGGGGGAGATGCACAATGCATGAAGGTGGAGGCAGACATTAGGAGACAGGTTTTAGTCTCAGCTCCATCACTCCTTGCTTTTTTGCTTATTAGTTCGCTCCTCTGGACCCTACCTCCTCACTTAGAAGAAGTAAAGATGTGGTAACATTTCTGCTGTTGTAAGGGTGGATGATGCATGCAATTATCATCATTGTATGGGAGAAAAAGTGTCAGGGGAGTTGTTTGAGCTGAGGGGCACCGGCTTAACTGGACAGCTTGGCCTTCTGCTCTCCAACAGCAAACCTGAATTGGTGTGTGTGCCTCAGTGCAGTGAAGTGTATGACTGCCCTACACCTGCCGAGGGCTCCTTGGCGCTTGTACCTGGACATGATCTAAGTTGATTCTGGAATACACCTGGCAGAGATGACTAAGGAGGCACTAGAGTAGAGGGTGCGTTCTTGGCTGGTATGTTTGGAGATGCCCAAACCTATGTTTGGCCCCTCTGCAGGCTACCGTCTATAGGGTTGCAGAGTCGGACGTGCCTGAAGCCACTGAGCATGCGTGCAAGCCTATATTTGAGGTGGTTACAGCTACGGATAGAATGTCTGTGCCCTGTTGTTTGTGAAATTAATTAGGGATTATTTTTACAGTCTTTCATTCTACGGATAAGACTTTTCCAAAGTCATGGTGTGAGTTCCTAGCAGAGCCAGGTTTAGAACCTGGGCTTCCCGGCTTGTTCTGTCTGGTGAGGGTTTCCTCCAGGAGCCTGGAAGAGAGTTGCTGTTCTTAAATCCTGGGGGCATTTTGGCCCAGAGCGTGTGCGAGAGAACTGGAGGGACCAAACATGAGCAACGTGGCCTGGCCTCTGCTCGGGTTAGTGCCATTCTTCTCCTTCTTTAGAAAACAGAGCTGCTGCAAGGGGCCCTGGGGAGGAAGGCTTTCAAAACTAATAGCATTTCTCCAGGGACGTGACAAACTAGAGGGAGTCTGCAGCTAAAACTTTTTGAAATGGACTGTTGAAGCGATAACTTGAAATAGAAAGTGCCGTGGGGAAACTGGAAACTCCAGTGCGGTGTATTGGCGCCCCCTTCTGGCTGATAGGGGGTAGAGCTGGTGAGATGGTTCTTAGTGATTTTTTATCTTTTTCACCTTCCTGAGGTCCCTGCTCCAGGCAGGAATGAAGCGCAGGCAGTGGTCACGGATTTATTAATGGGTTCATCTGTCCTTTGAACAACCCTCATTAAAGGCTATGAGACTGGTATTTTCCTGGGCTTACATTAGGCTTCTCAGACACCAAAACAGGTGGGAAGATCCTCCTTAATGTTTTCCAGTCTTCCACTTCCTTCTGATTTTTGACAGTTAAATTGTAGATGGTGAGTGGAAGCACTTATCAAACCTTTCATTTCCAGGCTGAAGAATTAAGAGGTAAAGGCTGCCTAGCACTTTCTTTGAAAGGTCTTTAGAGGGAGCCGACTGGTTTAGCAGCAGCCTGTCTTGGTTCAGTTCATTAAGTATTGATTGTCTACACAATGTACCAGGCCCTACATGAGGGGCTGGTGATGCAGAGACAAGAAGGACATGGGCTTTGGAGGAGAGACTGTGGTGGTTAACAACTTGAGCTTTGCAGCTGGAAAGACGGACCGTTGAGTCCTGCCTGCATCTCTTGCTGCCATGTGAGCCTGATCGAATGACAGCCTCCCTGAGCCTCAGTTTCTTCATCTGTCAGATGAGAGTAATGAGAACAACCTCACCAGGCTGTTATGAAGATTGAGTCATAGGTAGCAAGTGCTTAATAAATGGTAGCAAAAATTTAGAAGGCATGCAGTCGAGTACAAGACAGAAATAGAGACAGTTCAGTGATGATCAGAGTGGTGGCGGAAATGTAGGGGCCACGAGAGCCCAGAAGAGCTCTTAGCATGGAGTCTAGGACATTGACCTGGACCATTATTTTTTAACTCTCCTCCTGGGTCTCCTTTTCCTGCAGGCCTACTTTTTTGATGCACCAGAGATGGACCATCTCCTAACAAGCACAGCTGCCCCAAACCAAACAGTTGTAGCAGCCAAGTCCAGCTAAAGAGGAAAAAGCAAGAAAGTATCTTTCATCTTCTCGCTGTGAGGTACAGTAACAAAGGGCAGGGACGTCAGTCCTGTTGTTAACATCAAACATCAAGAGGCCTGGACCCTTTTATCCATCAGCATGATCCAGTGTGGTGTGTGTACACATGCATGTCCGTGTGTATGTCCCTCTTGCTGAGGCTTCAGTGGGAAAGTCTACTCATCTGGCTTTATCCATTTGGGAAACTTGACTGAGCGACTAACACTTTCACTTTCACTCATCTGTCTTTATCCATTTGGGAAATTCTGTAAGAGGAGTTCCTGCTTTTTGGCTCCAGCATCTTCTCTACTCCCTGTCCCCTCCCCAGCAGCACAATATAGATTTTTCCATTTGATTACAGTCTGATGGTTCTCTCCAGTTTCTCTGTGACTTGTCAGGCTGGCCTCAGACCCTGAGGATGACCTCCCTTTAATTACTCATGCAGTTCTCTGAAGGTTACCAGTTCTCATGCCTGGTTTGTTTTCAGGGCCTCTTTGATGATTCCATTGTCGGTGGTTAGCCTAGGGTGTCAGAGTACAGGAAGAAGACCCTGATCCTCCTCGGCTGGCCTCTTGCCTCCCCGTCCCACTCCTCAGTATTCCGAGCCTGCAGCCTTTCGGAATTGCTGCCATCACCGGAATGCATCCTGCCTTTGCACTAGCCGACCTGGTCATCTGAAGTGTTCCTTCCCTTCCAGCAGTCATTGCTTACCTTATGATCCCATTACGTTCTCTATTATATGTCACTTTTTTTAAAGATTTTTTTTTGACCATTTTTAAAGTCTTTATTGAATTTGTTATAATATTGCTTCTGTTCTGGATTTTTGGCCACAAGGCATGTGGAATCTTAGTTCCCCGACCAGGGATCAAACCTGTACCACGTGCATTTTGAAGGTGAAATCTTTTTTTTTTTTATTGGAATACAGTTGCTTTACAGTGTTGTGTTAATTTCTGCCATGCAGCCACGTGGATCAGCTATACATATACATATATCCCCTCTTTTTGAAGTCTGTCTGCCATAGGCACATACGTGCAGTGATAGGTGTATATTTGAAGCATTTACAACGACTGTTGTCAATCCATATAAGTAACTATTAAAGCTTAATTCCTTACTTTTTGATGAAAGAGAAATATTCATAGACGTTCTAATATTTTCCTTCCACTACCTCAGTGGGTTGTTTTTTGGAGCCCACTGCCTTAGAAGGAGCATGTGGTAGCTTGTTTGCATAACTGTTTAATTGTCTGCATGCTTGTCCAGCTCATCCTGCAAATGGACTCCTGCCTCAGGGCAGGATCTGAGGTCCACGGGGGAGGGACTCTTGTTTCACTCACACTCCCGGGTCTTGGCTTAATGCCCACCTGGCACAGACAGAGCAAATGCTTCATTACTGTTGAGTAGATGGAGGTGACTTTGTAGGATACAGGCAAGAGTCAGGATATGGGCTTTTACCCAGAGGTGTCTTGGCTTGCTGAGTCCTGGATCACCATTTACACTCTCACTCAAAGTTTATTTGAGGCACTGGGGACCTAGAAAATCAGCTACAGTCTGCCTCAAGGCACCTTGGTCCATGGGTAAAACAGCTCATCAGATAAAGACCAGGCGGTGGGCCAGGCTATGTGAGAAGTGCCATGGCCAAGCTATTAGTCGATAGGCACTGTGGGAGCACAGAAACACTGACTCACTTGGCCTGGGGGAAGACTTCACAGAGAGAGTCTTGCTTGAGCAGAAGCAATTGACTGCCCGTTTTTCTGAAAAGAGCAGTCGGCTTCCTGTGGTTTTTGGGAGAGTGAAGATGCAGGCCATTCACTGAGACACTGAGATGTGCTGTGGACTCACATCACCTTGAACAAGAAAACCGGAGCTCAGCTGCAGAGGGACAGAGGTGGAGGACACATAGCTGTCTGGCTGTCTGCCTTGCCTCAGAACACCTGATTTCAACCTGGAGAGGAGCTCTCGCAGCCTGCTCCTGGGCGGGGACTTCAGTTCCTTCCATACAGTTTGGTTATGATGTCTCCAGACCAAGTGTCCCAGGTGCTGTCAACCTTAAGAGAGTCAGAAACTGGCATCTGGGAAGAGCCTAGCCCTCAGGGCCCTTGCTGACCTCCCATCCTGATTTTCACAGGTTTGGTGTCTCTGGGCTTTACTCACATCGATAAACTTAGGTGTCAGTGTTCCCATTTGAGTGTCCAGTCTCTAATCACCTCTCAGTCCTCTGCTCTACCAGCTGACCTATCGAAGGGTGCTGGTGTCAAGTCTCTAAATGAGATAGTGACAAACAGTTTCTTTGGAGCCTCCCTGCAGAAGCATCAATTGCTTTGTCAATGAGAAGGGCTGCCCAGAGCCCTGAGCCCTGCAGATTTATGAGCTGACTGTGCCTCCCACTGTAATCTCTGGACTCCCAGCTTTCAGGAAAAGGAATGACTTTTTATCTTGCAGATAACCTTCCTCATGTAAATCTGTGGATCAGAGGGCTTAGCCTGAAAGGAATTGCTGGGAGAGCATTAACCCCTTCTCTCCCTGGAACCTCAGGATCATAGAGGAACCTCTGATTACTTGTAATCAGGGATGCTACCCCTACATAAGTCACTGGGATATTTTAAAGAACATTTTACTTTCTTCTTTCCTTCCTTCCTTCCTTTGGTCTTTCCTTCCTGTTTTATACATATTTATCAGGTGGCTCAGATGGTAAAGAATCTGCCTGCAATGCAGGAGACCTGGGCTCAATCCCTGGGTTAGGAAGATCCCCTGGAGGAGGACATGGCAACCCACTCCAGTATTTTTGCCTGGAGAATCCTCATGGGCAGGGGAGCCTGGCGGGCTCCATGGGGTCACAAAGAGTTGGACATGACTGAGAGACTAAGCACACAGCACATCACCTTAGAGCCAGTGCCATTTCTTCTCTGAGCCAGGACCCTGGTGAACCTAGGGAATCTTACTTTGGCTTGAGGGGTGGAGTGTCTGAAGGACCGTATCCAGACTGGGACTGCCTTCCCAGGGGCAATGACAAGTGGTTCTATCCAGAGGAGGGCGACTGGCATATAATTATACTGCTGTGTGATATGGGCTTTACTAAGAGATGAACAGAGGGCTTCAGGAAACTCCTTTGTAATTAAAACCCTCCTGATTTGATACCCAGGGTTTATATGCAATTATCCTTTCACTCACTCACGTCAAGAGTTCATTTCATAAGCCAAAACTTCAAATGTGTTTATATCCGTTCTTTTATTCTGAAATCAGCTTTAACTCAGTGCTATAATCCCCTTTAACACAGCATCCAGACTGCATGATTTCACAGCATAGCTAACACTATTTTTTACAGCCCCTTATTCTTTTCCACACCACGTGTGTAGTGTCCCTTCCCAGAGAACCCATCTTCAATGCAGGGCTATTTCTTTCTCAGTTTTCTTCTTTGTTCCCTTTCTTTGAGGAAAATTGGAAGAACCTGCATTGGCAAGTGGGTCAACACAATAACTTTTTATTCTTTTATTTGATTTACTTAGTAGAAAAGGTGTTTTTGTTGTTCAGCCACTAAGTTGTGTCCGACTCTTTGTGACCCCATGGACTGTAGCACTCCAGGCTTCTCTGTCCTCCACTGTCTTCCCAGAGTTTGCTCAAATTCATGTCCACTGAGTTGATGATGCTGTCTAACCATCTCATCCTCTCCCGTCCCTTTCTTCTTTTGCCTTCAATCTTTCCCAGTGTCAGGGTCTTTTCCAGTGAGTTGGCTCTTCATGTCAAGTGGCCCAAGTATTGAAACTTCAGCTTCAGCATCAGTCCTTCCAGTGAATACTCAGGGTTGATTTTCTTTAAGATTGACTGGTTTGATCTTGCAGCCCAAAGTACTCTCAAGAGTCTTCTCCAGCACAGCAATTCAAAAGCATCAATTCTTCAGCTCTAAGCCTTCTTTATGGACCAACTCTCACATCCATACATGACTAATGGAAAAACCATAGCTTTGGCTATATGGACAACCTTTGTTGGCATAGTGATATCTTTGCTATTTAATATGCTGTCTAGGTTTGTCATAGCTTTCCTTCCAAGGAGCAAGTGTCCTTTAATTTCATGGCTGCAGTCACCGTCTGCAGTGATTTTGGAGCCCAAGAAAATAAAATCTGTCACTGTTTCTACTTTCTCCCCTTTTACTTGCCATGAAGTGATGGAACTGGATGCCATGTTCTTGGTTTTTTTTAAGGTTGAGTTTTAAGCTGGCATTTTCACTCTCCTCTTTCACTCTCATAGACTGACTTGTATAATGAATCCCTAAGTACCCCTCCCCTATTTTACTTTCAACAGTTGTCAACTCACAGCCAGTCTTGTCTCATCCATATACCCATATATTCTCCATCTCTTTCCCCTGTATTATTTGGAGGCAAATCTAGAACCTCCTGTTCTTTCATACATAAACATTTATGTTCTGTGTCTATAAAAGATACTCTTTTCAGGGACTTCCCTGGTGGTCCAGTGGTTAGGATTCTGTACTTTCAATGCCATGAACCTGGGTTTGATCCCTGGTCAGGGAACTAAGATCCTACAAGCCACATAGTGTGACCAAAAATAAACGTAAAATAAAAGGCTGAAACAATTGCGTTTAAGTGCCTTTTAAATTATAGAGTTCTGTTCCATCTCTCTCTTTCTTTTTCCTTTTGCCATTTATTTGTTGAAAGCTCATTTATTGTGGATTTTGCTGATTGTTTCTCCGTGGTATCATTTAACATATAACTCTGTCCTCTGTTTTCTGTGAATTGATGGTTGTATCTAAAGGATTGATCAGATTCAGATATGATTTCTTTGGCAAGACTACTTGATGTGTGCTGTAAAATTCTTCCATCCATAAACTCATAATGTCCAATTATCTCTCTTTTTGCTATTAAAAGCCATTAATAAGCTATGCTTAGATTCATTGAATCAGTAGGGGTTTTAAAACAGTGATATTTCAATTCTATCTTTCTTCCTTTATTAACTAGAATATTTCTTTAATAAAAGTTTCTTTTCATTTGTTTGGGTGTCCATTGATACAGTTTATGTATAAGAAAAGCAAGATAAATGATTATTTTCTTTTTTACCTGCTTTCAAAATTGTAGTTGGTTCCCTAGGACTCTGTACCAATGACCAATTAGTTTCAGGCCATTGCAAATATTATGCTTACTGATTCTCAGATTGTCCTATATTTGGACACCAGTTGGCCCCTGGGTCTTGTTGGCACAACTCTAGGAGTCTCTCTTAACTGCCTTGCTGTCTGTTATAACCAACTGTTCTCGGCTCATTTTTAACTTTTCGTGTTCCAGATCCAGACTGAGCCATTTCTTTAAGGACTCCTGGTTCCATTTAGTGGGGAAATAGTATTTTCAGGTCACAATCTGGTTGCTACTGTTGCTCATTGCAGTTGGCTTGGTCATTGTTTTCAGGCCTTTTCAATGTGTATGATTGTTGTTTGCTTGATAGAACATTTGTGAGTTCATACTGATACTTCCAATTCCTGTTCAGTACTACAGAGTTCTTACTGAATTGCTTTCATCATATATTCATGTCTCCTTTCTCCTGTGTGGAGGATTTCACTTCTCACTGATACCACAGGTGATAGAATTGGACTGCCACATAAGTGTGTGCTCAGTTGCTCAGTCGTGTCCGACTCTTTGCGACCCCGTGGACTACAGCCCACCAGGCTCTTCTGTCCATGGGATTCTCCAGGCAAGCATACTAGAGTAGGTTGCCATTTCTTCCTCCAGGGGATCTCCTGACCCAGGAAATGAACCCAAGTCTCCTGCATCTCCTGCACTGGCAGGTGGATTATTTACCACTGTACCACTTGGGAAACCCACCACATAAGTACTTACCTGTTTCATCCACCGTGCACTCATAATAATCTAGTAATAAAAGTTCCAAACTACCTTTAATTACTGGAAATGTTACTTTAAAATCTTTGAAGGGAATTCCCTGGCAGTCCAGTGGGTAGGACTCAGTGCTTTCACTGCCAGGGCCCAGGTTCAATCCCTGGTTGGGGAAGTAGGATCCCACAAACTGTGCAACATGGCATAGAAAAGATTAAAAAATTAAAATAAAATCTTTGAAGATTTTTTTTTAAGTTCTAGAGTATGCTTTTTCCTCCCTTGTCTGCTTGGAAACTTCCTATTTATTCTTCTAGGACCTACTTCAGATATTCTGTCCTTGATGAAGTTTTGCTTTACTTCTCCAGATAATATTACTTAGTTATTTCTCTGGGCTGTGGTAGAGCTCTTTGTATGTTTCTCTTTTATGGCCATTTTCTTATTAATCGTGATTTCATAGACTGAGAGTTCCTTGAGGTCAGAGATTTATTTACCATTATAGCCCCAGCACTCAGCAGGCATTTGGGGAAAGCTTGATTTTGAACAAGGGAGGATTATATACATACCACCCACATGGTATTGAAAACTTGAATCACTTGCCAAGTTGCCTGGAAACTCGTGTTCTTCTTTGAGGGTTGGGCCACTAGTGAATAATGGAGATAGGTCCTTATCTTCCCAGATTTTACAGCCCAACTTCTTGTTTTTATAATTTATTTGGCTGCTCCGAGTCTTAGTTGCAGCACACAGGCTCTTTGATCTTTGTTGTGGCATGTGGGATCTAGTTCCCCGAGCAGGGATTGAATCCCTAGGCCCACCCTCTGCGTTGAGAGCAGGGAGTCTTAGCCACTGGACCACCAGGAAGGTCCCCTACAGTCCAACTTTGTGTCTCCTGCATCACACAGACTAGCAGGCCTTGCTAAGTTAAAGAGAGAATCGTGACTTTGGGAACTTCTGGTTGGAATACCTCAGATGAGGCAGCTGTCTGACATTGTCCAGCTTGGATGCAAGGATGGGGCCAGGAAGGGAGCAGGGCTTGCCACAGAGGGGCTGCCACAGTGGGAGCCAGAAGTGACCAGGAGTCAAGTCTTAGGCCTGGAAGTGGTGAAGCAGCCCTGGCTGATAGTGACATTATGGACCACATCTGGCCCAAAAGGTATCTTACTTGCTGTCCTCAGCCTAAGTGCCAGGAATTCCAGCCTCTGCCCCACAGGCCACCGAGTAACAGTTAGCAGTGGGAGGAGGGAATTTTCTGTCTTCATGTTGTTGTCCAGTCTTGACATTAATTTGGAACAGACAGCTAGAAACATGAGAAAAACAGAATTTTTCATGACTTCCCCTGGGCTGGCTTGTCCTTACCTTTACTTGGCATTTCAGAACCTAATGCCAATGTTTACCAGAAGGCCAATCAGGACTTTAGGTTCTGGCCTTCCATCACATTATACCATCAACCCTTCTCCAACTACTTTTCACAGCTATTTGGTTGGCAACTCTTCCCTTTTCTAGAGCAGGTAGATTTAGGCAGATTTCCCCTGCCTCAGCATCACCTTTGTGGTGTGCTTAAATACTGACCCTGATTGTGACATTTCCCCTGATGAGGTCCTCAGGGAGGCCTGGCTCATTCTCTTAGGAGGAAGGCCATGCATTAGGAACCCCTCTCTGCCACATTCCTTCATCTTTCCTGGGTTTGACCATATCTCTACTTCTCTTTCCAGTTCCCATTTCTTGCAAATCCTCAACCAAGTGTACCAACAGATGCCACAAATTCATCATGTTCAAAACTAAACTCATCTGCCCAACAACCAGATCTTCTTACATTTTCCTGTCTTAATGAATGGCACTACCATCCACTCCTGACTCTAGACTAGGTTTGATTCTTTACCATGCCCTTTTATTGTACTTGGCTTCCCTGGTGGCTCAGATGGTGAAGCGTCTGCCTGCAATGCGGGAGACCTGGGTTTGATCCCTGGGTCGGGAAGGTCCCCTGGAGAAGAAAATGGCACCCCACTCCAGTACTCTTGCCTAGAAAATCCCATGGATGGAGGAGCCTGGTGGGCTACAGTCCATAGGGTCGCAAAGAGTCAGACACTACTAAGTGACTTCTCTTTTCATTGTACCTTGCATGAATTATGTTTTATATATTTGCTTATCCTGTAGTTTCCCCTGCTGGACTGTTAAATTTCTTCAGAGTTAGAACCATGTTTCCCTTATTATCATTGTATCCAGTGCCTGGCACATGAGTCCTCCATCAGTATTTGTTGGATAAATTAAAAAATCTATGGAGGAATTTCCTGGTGGTCCAGGGGTTAGGACTCTGCACTTTCACTGCTGAGGGCCCAGGTTTCAATCCCCAGTCAGGGAACTAAGATTCCATAAGCCACAAAGCATGGCTGAAAAAAAAAAAGAAATCTACCTAGCCACTCAAGCTAGAAACCTCAGCATCAGTGTAGATTCCTTCCTCTTATCGTCCACATCTTATCTGTCAGCAGGACTTGTCTATGCTACTTTGGAAATATTTCTCAAATCTGCCCAATTAGTACCATACCCAGTGTTAGGGACCTGATCATCTCACATCTAGACTATGGTAATAGTTTGATGGGTTTCTCTGTCTCATGTCTTTTCCTCCTTCTGATTTATCCTATATGTAGCTCAGTCGTGTCCGACACTTTGTGATCCCATGGACTGTAGCCATGGAATTCTCCAGGTAAGAATACTGGAATGGGTTGCCATTCCCTTCCAGGGGATCTTCCCGACCCAGGGATTGACCCAGGTCTCCCGAATTGCAGGCTGATTCTTTACCTGCTGAGCCACCGGTATGTGTTATGTAGCTATGAGGGTCTTTAAAATTTATAAATCTGACTGAGCCTTTGACTGCATCACTCTTCTACTTAAAAACTAATGTGGTTTTTTTTTTTTTTTTGGCCTTCTGTCATCTAAAGAAGAAAACCCAAACTCCTGTATTGCCACAATCTATCCCTAATCTACTTATCCTGCCTCATATCCTGCCATTATCTCCTGAATAGCCTTACGCTTGTTGTTGTTCAGTTGCTTAGTCGTGTCTGACCCTTTGCGACAACATGGACTGCAGCGCACCAGGCTTCCTTGTCCTTCCATCTCCTGGAGCTTGCTCAAACTCATGTCCATTGAGTTGGTGATGCTATGCAACCATCTCATCCTCTGTTGACCCCTCTCACCTTGCCTTCCATCTTTGCCAGCATCAGGGTCTTTTCTAATGAGTCAGCTTTTCACATCAGGTGGCCAGAGTATTGAAGCTTCAGCTTCAGCATCAGTCTTTCCAGTGAATATTCAGGGTTGATTTCCTTTAGGACTGACTGGTTTGATCTCCTTGCTAGCCAAGAGACTTGCAAGAGTCTTCTCCAGCACCACAGTTTGAAGGCATCAGTTTTTTGGCTCTCAACCTTTTTTATTGTCCAGCTTTCACATCTGTACATGATTACTGGAAAAACCACAGCTTTGACTAGATGGACCTTTGTTGACAAAGGAATGTCTCTGCTTTTTAATATGCTGTCTAGGTTGGTCATAGCTTTTCTTCCAAGGAGCAAGCGTCTTTTAATTTCATGGGTGCAGTCACCATCTGCAGTGATTTTGGAGCCTAAGAAAATAAAGTCTGTCACTGTTTCCACTGTTTCCCCATCCATTTGCCACGAAGTGATGGGACTGGATACCATGATCTTAGTTTTCTGAATGTTGAGTTTTTAGCCAACTTTGTCGCTCTCCTCTTTCACTTTCATCAAGAGGCTCTTCAGTTGTTCTTCCCTTTCTGCCATAAGGGTGGTATCATTTGCATATCTGAGGTTATTGATATTTCTCCTGGCAATCTTGATTCCAGCTTGTGTTTAAATAAACACAGTCATCTCTCAGCTCCTGAATCTTTTTCTGTCCCTCCATATTTGTTTTTATTTTCTTTTTGACTGTGTGTGCAGCATGTGGGGTCTTAGTTCCATGACCAGGGATCAAACTTGTGTGCCCTGCAGTGGAAATGTGGAGTCTTAACCACTGGACCACCAGGAAAGTCCCTTCCATATTTTCTTTTATCTTTTCTCCTCTAGCACCAAACAGAGCAGTCATAAAGAAGAGTTTGAGGAGACTGGGTGAAGGTAGCTTTGGGATCTGTGTCCTAGGAAGTCACTGGGTTTCCAAAGAAATGGAGAAAAACTTTAAAATGTCATCTCCGAGCTAGCAGTAAGTCTTCCCTGTAACCTGTAAGTCAGGACTCAAAGCTCTAGGTTTGGCGAGCTGGTGGCTGCAGACTGCTCTGGTGTTGAAGTTCTCTCTCTGAATCCTTCCTGTATGGGGGAATCTTTGTCTTGAGAGTGACTCTTTTTGCCCTTCAGTTCTCTTCGATGGGTTTGGAGTGTGGCTCTTTTGGACATGGCATCCGCTGCAGAAAAGCAGAACAACCAAAGGCATCAGGAAGACAGATGGAATGGACCCAACACCCAACATCTGGGTGGTGCCACACTGAAGCCTAATCATCTCCTGTTTAACAAACAAGAGTTAAGTGTGGTTGAGTTGAGACCCATGTCATTCAGCTCTTCGTTATGCTGTTGGTTGTCATTGTGACTGTGCACTGATTTGGGGAGAAATACAAGGGGATGAGAGGCTACTTTGGTGCCTGGCATTTGCCTCTCACAGTCACGTGGTGTGCTTCACATTAGGCACGCCCTTAATCCCTGAGATGGTTCCA
Organism: Redunca redunca; assembly: GCA_006410935.1. NCBI lineage: Eukaryota > Metazoa > Chordata > Mammalia > Artiodactyla > Bovidae > Redunca > Redunca redunca. The sequence goes on from SJYQ01023113.1 coordinate 115,548, forward strand.
TCCTAATGGGGGTGCTTTTCTTTGGATTGTGTACAGATTACCCAGGTGAGTCTCTGCTCCCCTTGCCATCCTCAAGTGGCTAAACAGTGTGAACTTTGGTTTGGATCCATAGTGAGTCTGAAAATTTGTCTTTGGTGACCTGACTGTGGGCAGCTGAATCTAATGGTTGCAAAATAAATACAAAATGCAAATAATAATAATAATGTCTGTGTCTATACTTCATGACTTTGGCCTCACCTTCTTCTTTGATGTTTTACTGTCAGCCTGTGGTGTGCTACTGGGAGTCTTGACTTCATGTGCTAACTTTTGGGGTGTTGGGGTTAGAATGAACATCAGAATTTTTCCTCCTCTAAGTATGCTAAAGCTGAAACTCCAATACTTTGGCCACTTCATGCTAAGAGTTGACTCATTGGAAAAGACTCTGATGCTGGGAGGGATTTGGGGCAGGAGGAGAAGGGGACGACAGAGGATGAGATGGCTGGATGGCATCACCGACTCGATGGACGTGAGATTGAGTGAACTCCGGGAGTTGGTGATGGACAGGGAGGCCTGGCGTGCTGCAATTCATGGGGTCGCAAAGAGTCGGACACGACTGAGACTGAACTGAACTGAACTGAAGTATTGAACAGTGCTTACCAGGACTTTCCTAGTGGTCCAGTGGCTAGGACTCCATGCTCTCAGTGCACGGGGCCCAGGTTCGATAATATCTGGTCAAGGAACTAGATCCCACATGCCTCAACTAGGGGTGAGCATGCTGCAACTGAAGATTTCATGTGCTGTGACTAAGACTCGGTGCAGCCAAGTAAATAAATATTAAAAAAGAAAAGAACATGTTTACCTATTACCTATTTTGACATACACATTTTGGAAAATTCTTTTAGAGCCCTTTGAGCGCCTCTTCCAGGTGGCATTACTTCCTGGCTAGAGTTCATGAAAGGGAGAAACCAGTGACACCTCAAAGACACTTTTTTTATACTTTGTGTTCAAAACGCATGCCATCCACACCTGATTTCTGCCAGGTCAGGACTGCTGATTGCCCTCTGCTTCTGTTGTCTTCTTCAGCACCAGAGTTCCCTGTGTATTTGTGTGTTGTGTCATGTGTCTGCGAGACAACTGCAGAGACGCATTTAGAGTTAAAGGGTGATAATGCAGGTAATCTCCTTGGATTGTAAGGAGATCAAACCAGTCAATCCTAAAGGAAATCAACCCTGAATATTCATTGGAAGGACTGATACTGAAGCTGAAGCTCCAGTACTTTGGCCACCTGTTATGAAGAGCCAACTCACTGGAAAAGACCCTGATGCTGGGAAAGATTGAAGGCAGGAGGAAAAGGGGGTGACAGAGGATGAGGATGGTTGGATGGCATCACTGACTCAATGGGGATGAGTTTGGGCAAACGCTGGGAGATGGTGAAGGACAGAGAAGCCTGACGTGCTGCAGTCCATGGAGTAGCTAAGAGTTGGACATGACTTAACAACCGAGAGCAACACAGAGATAAAGGAAGCTGCGCACAAATTCAGGTTACCATTTAGCTGATTAAGGTCACCTTGGCAAACCTCCTATCAAATGCTGAATGTCACCCCCATTACCTTATTCAACAAGTATACATATATTATGCACCTACTGTGTGCTGATCACCTTTCTAGGTACTGGGGCAGTGAACAAAACAGACATGGTCCCTGATCCTGTGGATCACTGGATCCATGGTCCCGTGATCCCTACTCAGGGGTCACCAGCCTCAGCCTCACCAAGGCAGCCGTTCCTCCTGAACCGCGCAAGCTGTGAGAAAGGCCTCTTTGGTTTTCACTGGTTGATCCTAGCGCTAACCCTGGGCTCTCAAATCAAGTCTAAGCTTCTTTCCCTTTGATAACTTCAGATGTTTGAAAGCTGCTATTCTGTGCCCCCTGAGTTTTCTCCAGCTAAATATTTCGTCTTCAAGTACTCTTCGAAGAACTTGGCCTTCATACTCTCCAGTCACTCTCTGAACTGGTGCCCTGGCTCACTCTTTCTTGAATACCTAATTTCTGCTGCCCGAGGCAGTGATTCTTACCTGTGGAACCTGTGAATTCCCCTGTACAAGCCATCTGTCACCTCTCCTTCCTCTCTCTTACCAAAAGTGACAGGATTTTTCTCTTATTGAAGACCAGAAGCATGTTGTAAAATAATATTTATATATATTATATATGTCGGTTTCTGTCCCAGTTTCTGACAGAAACCCCTAAATTAGCCCTTGTGAATAGGGGTACTAGGAGAATCTGTCCTGATGTTTGGTCTTTGGCACCAGTTCCTGACAGAGAGCCCCTGAGACCCTTGTTTCTTGAGCTATAGAAGTATCTGACAGAACTCCTAAATCTCTTGGAATTTCCTGGGTAGTAGAGCATTTTTGGTTCCAATTAGGAGACTTGGGGGCCCCTGGATGGGGCTGGTCACAAGAAAGCAAGCCATGATCAGAAGCCTGGAGCTTTCCTCCCTAACCCCCATTCTCCATAGAGAGGAGAGGGACAAGAAACAGAGTTACTGATCAATCACTATCAATTCATGTCAATCTTCATCTATGAATGAAGACTCCATAAAAATATCCAAAGAACTGGGTGTGGAGAGTTTCTGGTTTGGTGAATACATCCATGTGCTGGGAGGGTAGTGTGCCCCCAAATCCAGGTGGACACAAGCTCCTGCACTGGGGACCCTTCTAGACCTCACCCGATGTGTCTCTTTATCTGGCCGTTCATTTGCATCCTTTAAAATGTCCTTTGTATATTAGCCAACAATAGTAAGTTAACTGTTTTCCTGGGTTCTGTGAGCAAATTATCAAACCCAAGGAGGGGATTGTGGGAACCTCCAATTTGTAAGCTGAGTCAGGCAGAAGTCATGGGTGTAGAGGCCTATCCTAAGGCCACAGGTGCAAGGCCTTGCATCAAGGCCTGAGAAGGGGAGCCCAGAACCAAGGTCACCTCCAAAATTGACTGAGCTCCTTCATAACTGTTGCCAAAAGTCCCCTGATCATCACCAGCAAGTTTCCTGACCTAATGTGTGTGCATAGTCATTCTGTCATATCCAACTCTGCAACCCCATGGATTGTAGCCCACCAGCCTTCTCTGTCCTTGGAATTTTCCAGGCAAGAATACTGGAGTCGGTTGCCTGCTCCAGGGAATCTTCCCGACCCAGGGATCAAACCTGAGTCTCGTGTCTCCTGCTTTGGCAAGTGGATTCTTTACCATTGTGCCACCTGGGAAGCTCCATATTATTCAAAAATGCCCAGCCTAATACTCACTGTATAGCACCCTAACCAATCACCTAATGCTAACCTTCCAGCAGGAATTTTCTTTGTCTTGAGGCTATAAAAATTGGCTACTAACCCACCAAAAGCTTTAGCTCTCCTTTGAGCCAGCCTGGTGTTCTAACAGTGTCTGGTCAACTTTCCCTGGTCTCAGGAGGTTGGCCCTCTGTGCTTTCAGTGCCCACATCATCTCTGCTGTTTGTTCTTAATAAACTCACTCTCTTCTGAAATGCTGTGTCTGGAAATTCTTCTCCAGTCTGCCCTCAGACTGCCATGACAGTAGGTAACCTGGGGACCCACTGCTTGCAGTTAGCATTAAGACCCTTAAGCTGTAGATCTGCACTAACTCCAGGCAATTAAGGTAAAAATTGTTTAATGTGGAAAACCCACACATCTGGTCACAGAAGTGTGGTAAGTGTTCAAGTAAAGAAAAACAGTGAGTTTTTTTCCAGGCAGGCACATATAAATATCCAATTTTGACAGGCAAATTAGTTACTACTAAGTATTTTTAAGTATGATATGACTTAAATACATTTTTCCAAAAATATGTTTAGAGATTCATTATACAGTGGTCAGAATTTAATTTTTAAGTAAGGATTTTAGACATAACCAGCATCTTAAATTAGCACCATCATCTTATGAAAGAGAGGACATTATAATATCAAAGGATCTGGAAGGGCATAGTCTCAGTACTAAAAACTTGAATAAATTTCCTTTATGAAAAACTGACTACATTGTTTATTCTTTCTCACCTACCAAGTACCAGTGAAAACTTCATGAACCAACCAGCATCACCCTTTAGGAAGCCTCTGCCCTTGGGACCCCCATGTAGCCCTTAAGAATTGCATTCAGCTGTAAAAGAATTCAGAAAAACAGTGGCTTAAACAAATGAGCAGTTTTATTTTTCTCATGTAAATAGAAGTTGGCGATATGGCTGCTCCATGAGGCCATCGCAGACTCTGCCTTCTATCTTCTTTTGTTCAGCAAGCTTTAGCACGAATTTGTTATCATCTTATCCCAATATGCCTGCTTCCTTTTCCAGCAATTTGGAGGAAGTGAGGAGTCCAGCTCTAAGCCTAAAATCTGTGTGTCGTATTTCAGACCCAGCCATAGACAATTACTAATTCAAAGCTTTACCCACAGCTTCATGGGAAGGTAATGAGCCTGTGCACTGCACCCTCTGAGGGGATCTGTAGTCAAGGGCTCTGGCCTCACTCTACCATCACCCCAGCCTTAGCCCAGGCTTCCTGTTGGGGGAGGGGGGACCTAGCCATGGCCTCTCTTAGGTGTCTCTGCAGAGACCAACTTACTGGCTGTGGGGGGGCGGGGGGGCAGGGAAGGGGGCAAGTGTGTGGCCTTGAAATGTTTCCTCCACTCTTAAGTGTGTAGTACTTTTCCACTCTCAGCCCTTCTCTGCTCCCTTCTCGCTGCCTCCGGGTATGCAAAAAGGCAGGAGCCTTCTGTTTAGGGATCCTTCAGCAGTGAGACAATCCTGATTGTCTGTACTAATCCATCTGACTCTTGCCTGGCACTGTAAAATGGACCATTTGGGGAGCCAGCACTTTCTCCTGTTTAGTCTCTTGCTTATACTGTCACAGTAAATGAGTCAATCATTGACCATTAGTTTCATTTTTACTACTTTACACAGATACTTGGCTGCTCAGTTCTTTGCAGCTCAGCTCAGCTTTTGACAGGTGAAAAGAAGGGCAAAAGGGGTCTGTTGGCCTGTTGAGCTGACCTGACTTTTGGTGACTTTCTCCAAAGTCCCACTGCTTGTATCTTATTGGTCAGAACTGGATTACATGGTCATCCCTAGCTGCAAGGGAGGCTGGGAAGTGCTTCTTAGCTGGGCACACTGCCACCCTAAGTGAAACCAGAATGAGTTTTAGATTGATAACTATTACATCTCAGAATCTTTTACTTTTAGAAAAGATCATGGATGGTGGTTTGCCCATTGTCTGATTTCACTGGTTGGCATTGTGTAAAGAATTGAGAGAAAAGAATTCTGGGAAGATGGCAGTGATATTTTTTAAATCTCCCTGAATTCCCTCCTTAGAAACAAAGCAAAACAAACAAAAAATAGAGCAACTGGGATAGTAAAACCAAAAACTTTTATGGACATCTGTAACAAAACTGGGAAACAAGATAGCACCACAAACCCCAAAATTCGTGTAGGTGGAAACTGCTGATGTCTTGAAGACTTGCATGATATCAGCATTTTTGTGGAGAGAAGGAGAGGGACCAAAGAGTGTCTGAGAAATCTGAAAAAGAGAGCCCCCAAATAGTCAACAGGTATACCCTGGAAAGTACAAAGGACCAATAGAATAACAGCAGCTGGAACTGGGAGAGAGAGGTTATACATCACAGTTTGCGGCTGATGGGTAGAAGGGGTCCAAAGTAAGGACTGAAGAAGCTGGAGCAGCCCAGGTGCTGTGAACCCTCAAAACCAGCCAAAGTGTCTTTCCAGGATACCAGACTAGAAACTGCAGGGAACAGACTACAAATAGGGTAGGCCAGGGATATTTGGGACAAAGGAAAGGGAAGGCCAAATGAATAGGGGAGGGGAACAGGGCCAGAAGATCTTAGAAAGTATAGTATGAAGCCATTCATTTGAACACTTAATGGACACAGAGACAAGGAAACTGTAGAGCCTTGAATTTAGCAAAGCTATGCTAACTCACTCCTCCCTGCTAAATATGCAGGAAAATTAACTTCATATAAAAAAGGAACAACAGAGAGACTGCAGTCAAATCTCATAATGAAGTTATAAGAAAAATGAGAACATGGAACAGAAAAACATCCTTAATGAAATGAAAGCGTTCCAGAAAGACATCCCACAAAACCAGATAAAAATTGTAATTTCAGAATGAGCAAAGGTAAATTAAGGAACTAGTACAAGATATGAAAGACAAGCACAAGTCAGAAATAGAAAGCAAAAATTAGGTATTCAAAGTCAGTAAAGAATTGGAAATAAAAGGGAAAACTCATTTCACAAGTGAAGACTGAACTAGAAGGAATATAAGACTAACATAGTTTTTGCACAAGAGATAATGCCTTAAGGGAGTAAAAAGTGAAAAGAAGAAAAAATTTAAAGTGAAGAATGAATAAGGAAAATCTGAGAATTCAGAGTCGTAAAAAGTCGCAAAGTTCGCAGAGTCAGACATGACTGAACTGAACTGAGAATTCAAGAGAAAATGACAAATAAAGAAGATAGGCAGATTTACTATCTAAATTTGTAGTATACATGTCCATGTAGGGAAAAGAATAATGGGGCAACGGAGGAGAAAAAGTACATTTTTAAAAAGTTATATAAAAAACACTTCCCTAAAAACAAATTAAAAAGACTCAAGACTGTGAGGCCAGATCAACACTGAGACATAGTAAAATTGGTGGATTTTTTTTTTTTAAGAAAAAAATACTTGGGGCATCCAGGCTAAAAGACAAATTCACTCATAAGGGAAAGAAAATCAGGTTGTGATGAGACTTGAAAACAGTGCTTTATGTCAGGAGACTATGGAGTAACAATATGTCTAAGATACCTGAAGAAAGGAAGGGTAACCTAAGGATTTTACATTCGGCAAAACTGACTTTCAGGTATGAAGGCCAAAGACAAAACGTTATCAGCATGGAAAAACACAGGGACCGTTCTCATGACCTTTCTGAGGCATCTTCTAGGGAACATACTTCAGACAGCCAGACTAGTGAGACATTGACTTAACAGGTGGTAAAAGTGAAAGTGAGGTCGCTCAGTCGTCTCCAACTCTTTGCGTCCCCATGGACTGTAGCCCACCGGACTCCTCTGTTCTTGGGATTCTCCAGGCAAGAGTACTGGAGTGGGTTGCCATTTCCTTCTCCAGGGGGTCTTCCCGACTCAGGGATCAAACCCAGGTCTCCTGCACAGCAGGCAGACGCTTTACCCTCTGAGCCACCAGGGAAGAGCACTGAATATATATTTACTTGTATAACTAATGATAAGTGATGGTTATAAGGGAGAGAATATAGGTTTTAATGCTTATGTGTCTTTAATATACAGTAAAACTAACAAAATAGAGAATGGGGAGAACATATGTAAGAGGCAGACAAAGCTTGCTGATTGCCTTACAGTTATTAACCAAAATATTGCTTCCAACCAGAGGCTGAAGAAGAAGTGAAGGAAGAAGTTACTAGATAATATTGCTCATAAGAGGAAAAAAATCGATAATTGCCCTCCCCTATAAAGGGGATTAAAAATATAACAGGAAATGGTTAGAACAAAAGTACTGCTGCTGCTGCTGCTAAGTCGCTTCAGTCGTGTCCGACTCTGTGTGACCCCAGAGATGGCAGCCCACCAGGCTCCCCCGTCCCTGGGATTCTCCAGGCAAGAACACTGGAGTGGGTTGCCATTTCCTTCTCCAATGCATGAAAGTGAAAAGTGAAAGTGAAGCCGCTCAGTCGTGTCCTACTCGTAGCGACCCCATAGACTGCAACCCACCAGGCTTCTCCATCCATGGGCCTTCTCTGAGAATAAAAGTAGAAACTTTCGTAAATATTCAAACCAAAAAAAAAAAAAAGAGTGAGCAAGCACATAAACAAACCACAGAGTGAAAAACTATTTATATAACAGAGTTGAAATTTTCACACAGATGTGGGTGTGAATCCTTGCTTCACTTTCCTCTCCACTTGGCTGCCTCAGAAAGAGTCTATATATATGTATGTAGACTTAAGTGCCTGGGACCGCACTGTGTGTGTGTAAAACTGATCTTGAAGGGCAAGTGTGAGAATTAAATTTACATAGTATGATTTGCAGTATTCAATAGGTATCAATAATAAGCGTTCAACCAGAGCAAGATCTGTAGCCTTCTCAGCAAGGGAGGGGCAAAGCTAGGACTTGAAAGTAAGATTGTCTGGCTCTAAAGTTTGCTGTTTCTCTTCTGTGCTACTCAAGGGCACACGTATTCACTGAATGCTGGAATTACAGGAATTTTTAGAAGGAGAGATTCGATAGCGAAGGCTTCATGGAAGACATGGCAGTCCATGTCCAGTTTAAGCAACTCTGACAGTAGCAACTTCACTCTGATTTACATGCCTGGGACCCAGCACAGTGCCTGGTCTACACTCAACCTATGCTTATTAGGTAATTGCATTTATTGGTTCACTATTTGTATCATTTGGGATAGGTTAGATTATTCTACAATAATAAAGCAATTCAGACTTCCCTGATGGTCCAGTGGGTAAGAATCCACCAATGCAGGGGACATGGGTTCAATCCCTGGTCAGGGAAGATTCCACATGCCTCGGGGCAACTAAGCCCATGTGCCACGACTACTGTGCCCATGCTCTACAGCCTGTGCTCCACAAAAAGAGAAACCACGCGATGAGAAGCCGGGGCACCACAACGAAGAGTAGCCCCAACTAGAGAAAGCCCTCATGGGAAGGAAAACCCAGCCAAATATAAATAAATTAATTTTAAAAAAAGTTCAAAAATTTCAGCAGTTTAAAACAATGAAGTTTTATTTCTTGCTCATGTTACAAGTTCATCACAGATTGGCAGGAAAACTGTTCATTGTAGTCACTCAGGCCCCTCTGGGTTGTTGGAATGAGCACTTCTCATGTAGGGTTGGTCACTGTGCCAGAGGAAAAAGCTCTGGAAGGTCTCGCTGCTGCTGCTGCTGCTGCTGCTGCTGCTGCTAAGTCGCTTCAGTAGTGTCCGACTCTGTGCGACCCCATAGACGGCAGCCCACCAGGCTCCCCTGTCCCTGGGATTCTCCAGGCAAGAACACTGGAGTGGGTTGCCATTTCCTTCTCCAATGCATGAAAGTGAAAAGTCAAAGTGAAGTCACTCAGTCGTGTCCAACTCTTATTGACCCCATGGACTGCAGCCTACCAGGCTCCTCTGCCCATGGGATTTTCCAGGCAAGAGTACTGGAGTGGGTTGGCATTGCCTTCTCCGGAAGGTCTCACAGTGACAATTAAATCTTCCACTTACAAGTGATACATGCCACTTCTCGTAATTCACTGGGCAGAAGTATCACATGGTCACACCTAACTTTAAAGAAGACCACCAAGTATAATCCTGCTGCTGCTAAGTCGCTTCAGTCGTGTCCGACTCTGTGCGACCCCAGAGATGGCAGCCCACCAGGCTCCCCCGTCCCTGGGATTCTCCAGGCAAGAACACTGGAGTGGGTTGCCATTTCCTTCTCCAATGCATGAAAGTGAAAAGTGAAAGTGAAGTCGCTCAGCCAGCCGTGTCCAACTCTTAGCGACCCCATGGACTGCAGCCCACCAGGCTCCGCCGCCCATGGGATTTTCCAGGCAAGAGTACTGGAGTGGGGTGCCATCGCCTTGTCCGAAGTATAATCCTACTATATGCCTAAAAAACAAGAGACCTGAAATGCTTGGTGAGCAGTATTAATGACTATCACATTATCTGAAGGTGGGTAATGTGGGCTCCATTTACCTAGGTAGATAGATTGAAAGAAGGGACAGTGTACACTACACATTATCCTCCTTTTCATAGTTGAGGACACCTGTGCACTAAGAGCGTGAGTGATTTGCTCACACTAACCTATTACCAAGGTGCTAGGATTCAAACATGCTTTTGTCTAACTCTAAAGCTTTTACCTATTGCTTACCAGGAACTTATCCTGCTTTTGATCCTGTCTTTCCTCACAGGGCTTCCCTGAGAGCTCAGTTGGTGAAGAATCCGCCTGCAATGCAGGAGACCCTGGTTCAATTTCTGGGTCGGGAAGATCCACTGGAGGAGGGATAGGCTGCCCACTCCAGTATTCTTGGGCTTCCCTTGCGGCTCAGCTGGTAGAGAATCTGCCTGCAGTGCGGGAGACCTGAGTTTGATCCCTGGGTTGGGAAAATCCCCTGGAGAAGGGAAAGGCTACCCACTCCAGTATTCTGGCCTGAAGAATTCCATGGACTCTATAGTCCATGGGGTTGCAAAGAGTCGGACACAACTGAGCGACTTTCCCTTTCCTCATATACTTGGAGACGAGGCACCAAGTAGCCTCACCTTCCTTCACCCACAAATTCCATTTTACTCTCTCTGTCACTGGTAGAAGTTTAAATCAGACTTTGCAAACAACTCAGGCCAGTTTAAAGGAAGAAAAGGAGGTCACCTCCGAAGTCTGGATTACATACTTTGTTATATTGTGTGGATTTTCCCTCAAGGATCTGCCTGTCCCTTCATTGTTCTTTCCTTTGAAATCTAACCCAGCAAACAGCCATCAAGACTAGCAGCTTGGCTCCAGAGTGGGGTTATCAAAGGAAGGAGGAGGAGCTTGAGCCTCATTTTTAACTTGCTGAACCTTTCAAATTCTCCCTCAAGGCTCCAGTTTGGTAAAAGAAAAATAATAATGACTTATGTTTATCCTGGGGAATATGTGTTTTCCATGCCCTCTTAGGAAATATCATCCATGTGTTTCAAATTTATTTTTTGCTTGACTCATCAAAATACTGTTGCACAAGAGACTCTGGATGTCCAAAGAGTTGTCTTTTAAAATAAATGTCTTTAATTTTGTCTTTGGAAACAGCTAATCACATTTTATCAAGAGTCAGCAGCCTTCTTTCTTCAAAGGATTGAATTTAACACTAAAAAGGTTACAGATGGGGAGAAAGAAGGGTTATTTGCTACCACCAACCCCTTCCACTAACAGGCTATAAGATGCCAAGGACTATACAATGTGAAGGTTTTGAAATGAAAACTCTACGGAAATGATAGCTCACTTAAAAATATTAGCAAAAAGTAATTTCCATATCCCTTACCTTGTTGGGAGTGAGTTGAGGTTAAAAATGAGAGTCCAGATTCTTCATGAACTCCAGTTATTCATATGTTAGATCTTTGCCTAACATCTCTTATTTATTTCTTAAAAAAAAAAAATCCTTTTTGTTTGAAAAAGTCCTTCCTTTCTTATGGCATTAGTCTCCTGTTTCTTTGCTCTTGAGTTCCTCCTAGTTCAACCTCCATTTCTACAGTGATTGTTGCTATATTTCTATTTCTTTCTGGCATTCAATGTAATAATCCTGAGTTTTTCTAGTACTAGTTAGTGCTATCCTTTCATATTTTATATGATTTTCTTAGTTTTATTTCATTTTGGAAGACTAGGTTATAGTTTCATCTGTTTAGTGTACATGTCTTTCTGGTATGCTTTAGTTGTCTGTGAAAGTGAAAGTGAAGTCGCTCAGTTGTGTCTGACTCTTCATCCATGGGATTTTCTAGGCAAGAGTGCTGGAGTAGATTGCCATTTCCTTCTCCAGGGGATCTTCCTGACCCAGGAATTGAACCCAGGTCTCCCGCATTGCAGGCAGATGCTTTAGTTGTCTATGAAGTGAAGTGAAGTTGTTCAGTCGTGTCCAACTCTTTTCGACCCCGTGGACTGTAGCCTGCCAGGCTCCTCTGTCCATGGGATTCTCCAGGCAAGAATACTGGAGTGGGTTACCATTTCCTTCTCCAGGGGATCTTCCCGACCCAGGGATCGAACCCAGGTCTCCTGCATTGCAGGCAGACGCTTTAACCTCTGAGCCACCAGGGAAGTCCCTTAGTTGTGTATAGAGATGCTTTTAAATCTTTTTACAAAAGCCAAGAAAGATAAAGTGACTTTCCTGAGATGAAACAGCTATTAAGTGGCAGAGCAGATGTTCACACCCATGTTTATCTGACTCCAAAGCGTGTAATCTTCTTACTAATCATACTTATCATATATTGAAATTCTACTGTGTGGCAGACAATTTATAAACAAAATCTGATCTAATACAGCATCTTACAACATCTTTTTATTATTGATGAAGAAACAAAGGCTTGGAAAACAACTGCAGATGGTTGTGGGCACTTGTGGTAGTTTCAACAGCTATAGGCTACTAGCTCCTTAGTTTCAGAAGGTAAAGGCAGATAGCCCACAAATAGTATGATTGCTCCAAGTAATCAAGTTTTCTTTTAGCTCAGTATTTAACTTTGTCTAGAGTCTGACCTTCTTCCTGTGGTTCAATATGGCAGGCAATACATCCAAGTTCCATGTAGCTGAATGGAGGAAGGGATTAACAAGGGTCAAAGAAGATGAACTAGCTCTTTCTTAAGCAGGGGTTTTAGGAAAGCTACTATGCAATCACGATGGTGTGATCACTCACCTAGAGCCAGACATCCTGGAATGTGAAGTCAAGTGGGCCTTAGAAAGCATCACTATGAACAAAGTTAGTGGAGGTGATGGAATTCCAGTTGAGCTATTTCAAATCCTGAAAGATGACGCTGTGAAAGTGCTGCACTCAATATGCCAGCACATTTGGAAAACTCAGCAGTGGCCACAGGACTGGAAAATGTCCGTTTTCATTCCAATCCCAAAGAAAGGCAATACCAAAGAATGCTCAAACTACCGCACAGTTGCACTCATCTCACACGCTAGTAAAGTAATGCTCAAAATTCTCCAAGCCAGGCTTCAGCAATACGTGAACCGTGAACTCCCTGATGTTCAAGCTGGTTTTAGAAAAGGCAGAGGAACCAGAGATCAAACTGCCAACATCCGCTGGATCATGGAAAAAGCAAGAGNTGATGCTGGGAGGGATTGGGGGCAGGAGAAGGGGACAACAGAGGATGAGATGGCTGGATGGCATCACCGACTCGGTGGACATGAGTTTGAGTGAACTCCGGGAGTTGGTGATGGATAGGGAGGCCTGGCGTGCTGTGATTCATGGGGTCGCAAAGAGTCGGACACGACTGAGTGACTGAACTGAACTGAACTGAATGTTTGTACAGCATTTTAGTACATCGTCACATCATCTGATGCCCTCTGTATTTTTATCCTTATTTTATAGGCTCAGGGAGAGTCAAGATATTCCTCTCAGCAAGAGGTAGAGCTGGAACTAGAAAACAGATCTTAGGAAACCAAAGGTTTCTCTAGGGAAAGACAGTTCTTCATTTCAGTAAAATTAGTTATCTTTGTGGAGAGGCCCACGGCATCCTTTGATTTCACTGTCAGACAGCAGATAAAGTAAGATCGAAGGAAATGAAGGCAAATCATTTTGCCAGTTTTTTGTAATTATAGAACTCAGTCAACACTGCGACTAGTAGCGGCTTTATAAATGACTACGATTCCCAGGATGTCACAAGGTACGGCAGGCAAGACTTCGACTCCCAGCATGCTGTACTCTGGAACTTCCAGTCCCAGAATGCAACGCTCCTCCTTGCTCCCAGAGGTCCATGAAGACTACAATTCCCGGCACGCAGCGCCGCCCCCAGTTTCTGGCGCCCCGCTGGACCCTGCTTCGGAGAGACCTTTTGGACTCCAGAGGGCGTGCCCTGGAGTCCCTGCCCCCTCTGGGGGCAGTGTCTGCGCGGCAGTTCTGGTCCGTTGGGCCTGTCCAGACGAAACCTCGAAGGGATGGGTGGGGGCCTATGCCGGGCTGCTCCCAGGCAGCGTTTGAGGCAGCCCCAATGGGGCCCTCCGGGGGCCTTCCTCCCTTTGAACTGCGGTGGCGGGCGGGCTCGCTGTATCCTGCACCCCTCAGAGTAGGGGCCGCCATCACCATGGCCACGGCTGCGAGTCGGCCCTGCCCCGGAGGGTCGCGGGACATCCTGTGGCGCGTGAGTGCTGCGCGCACCGTGGCAGGCGTTCGTTACCTGCGGGGGTCTGGCTGGTTTGGGGGCGTCGGTCGCGCGTGCGCCATGGGCGGGGGAGGGGCTGGCTCTACGGTAGCGTGGGGAGCGCGTGGGGAGGGGGGAGACCCGAGTGAGTGGTTTCGGGGTTGTGCGGCGCATCCTGAGTGGAAGCTAGCATAGTAGGGAGGGGCGTGCTAAGGAGAGTTGGTTACAAGGTGTGTGTCTGTGCGGGACGTCCTGAGTGCAAACTTGTTACTTTGTGAGAGAGGGGTCTTGAATGGAAGCTGGTCACGATGGGAAGGATGACCTGCCTGGGAATTGGGGCGGCGAATGGGAAAGAGTTGTATGCCAGGGAGGTGTACCTACTAAGTGCAAACATCTTTAATTTATTGATTACTTGGGATAAGAAGCGGGAAAGAATATCCGGAATCGGAAAGACAACAGCTGGTCTTGGGGTCTGGGTAAAAGCAGGACGGGTATTTTGTCAAATTAGAGAAATGTGGACACTGTGGGGCGGAGGTGAGGAGGAACTTCCTTGTGGAAGTTTAGTCAACAGTTCTGCATCCCCTCTGTGGCGGGCAAAGAGTAACAGGACTAAGATCCCTTTTAGAACAGTGTTTATACCCTGGCAGCACTGCCATCTACTTTGTTCAGTTCAGTCGCGACCCCATGGACTGCAGCACGCCAGGCCTCCCTGTCCATCACCACTCCCGGAGTTCACTCAAACTTAAGTCCTTTTGCGTCGGTGATGCCATCCAGCCATCTCCTCCTCTGTCGTCCCCTTCTCCTCCTGCCCTCTACCTTTCCCAGCATCAGAGTCTTTTCCAGTGAGTCAGTTCTTGGCATTAGGTGGCCAAAGTATGGGAGTTTCAGCTTCAGCATCAGTCCTTCCAATGAATACTCTGACTGATTTCCTTTAGGATGGACTGATTGGATCTCCTTGCAGTCCAAGGGACTCTCAAGAGTCTTTCCCAACACCACAGTTCAAAAGCATCAATTCTTTGGTGCTCAGCTTTCTTTGTAGTCCAACTCTCACATCCATATATGACTACTGGAAAAATACATAGCTTTGACTAGACGGACCTTTGTTGACAAAGTAATGTCTCTGCTTTTTAATATGCTGCCTCGGTTGGTCATAGCTTTTCTTCCAAGGAGCAAGCATCTTTTAATTCCAGGGCTGCAGTCACCATCTGCAGTGATTTTGGAGCCCCAAAAAATAAAGTCAGCCACTGTTTGCACTGTTTCCCCATCTATTTGCCATGAAGTGATGGGACCAGATGCCATGATCTTAGTTTTCTGAATGTTGAGTTTTAAGCCAACTTTTTCACTCTCCTCTTTCACTTTCATCAAGAGGTTTTTTTAGTTCCTCTTCACTTTCTGCCATAAGGGTGGTGTCATCTGCATATCTGAGGTTATTTATATTTCTCCCGGCAATCTTGACTCCAGCTTGTGCTTCTTCCAGCCCAGTGTTTCTCATGATGTACTCTGCATAGAAGTTAAATAAGCAGGGTGACAATACACAGTCTTGACGGTACTCCTTTCCCAGTTTGGAACCAGTCTTCCATGGTTGTTCCATGTCTAGTTCTAACTGTTGCTTCTTGACCTGCATACAGATTTCTCGAGAGACAGGTCAAGTGGTCTGGTATTCACATCTCTTGAAGAATTTTCTTTGTATCCCAAGTTATTAATACTAAATCTTGCCTGTTCTTTACAACCTTTATTATCGGCTATCGATTTCCTACAGATTATGCATCAGAAAGATGGCTGCAGTTTTTCTTTTTCAAGCTTTCTTATTGCCACTGCCTTCCTCAGACACTGACTGAAATCTTTGGGTTGGTCCGTTGGCGTGTGCGTCCTCCTGTTTGTCTGCTGCCTGTCTCTTGTCCCCTCTGATCCATCTTCAGTGTAGCCACCTTACATACACAAGGGTGTTTTACCTTCCAGAGATAAATCTGATTGTCACTTTTGTGCTTAAAATCCCTGAAGATCTTTTCTTGTGTTTACGTATTCGCAGTAAATCTTGGGCCTCTTATGAGGGGGTGTGTGTGTGTTAAGTCGCTTCGGTGGTGTCTGCCTCTTTGCCATCCTATGGACTGTAGCTCACCTCTGTCCATGGGATTCTCCAGGCAAGAATGCTGGAGTGGATTGCTGTGCCCTTCTCTAGAGGATCTTCCCCACCCAGGGGTGGAACCTGTGTCTCTTATGTTTCCTGCATTGGCAGGTGGGTTCTTTTACGGCTAGTGCCATCTGGGAAGCCCATCTCTTATGAGGTGGGCACTGATAATTCAGACATGAATACAGTAAAGTAGGTGCCCAGTTAGGAGCCCATATCTAATAATTGTAAACACAGTTGCAGTATATACATGATTCCTGTAATATGTATACACTTTCAGATAATTGACATGTTTATCAAACCTAGGGAGACAACTGTAAGTTGCTGTGAAATACAGTTGTAAACTAAATGAACTGTTCACTCCCCAAAGTGTGATATTTAATGTGACATCTGATTCTGGACTAAAACAGCAAGCGTTCACTGACAGGAGAAAATTCTGTAGTGGTATGTAATATTGTTAATAGTAGTGACCATTGGAGTTTATAGACAGCTGCATGGACTGTAATCCGGGTGTAAATATTAGTGATTAACATCCTGTATGAAAAGATAAGATTTGCATAACTGAAATAACTACAATAGTTTAACTGACTTCACGATTGAGGGATTTTGTTTATTTAATTACAGGTGTTGGGCTGGAGGATAGTTACAAGCATTGTCTGGTCAGTGCTGCTGCTGCCTGTCTGTACCACAGTATTTGTAATCTTCAGCAGCATTGATTTATTTCATCCTATACAGTGGCTGTCTGGTAAGTGATATTCAGTTTAGGGATAACAAATTTACAGGACTCACTTTTCAACATAAAAATTGCATTACGTTTTAAATTTATTTTAGTGTCTGTATTGAGAGTGGCAAAAAAAAATTCACTCTGAGGTTCTTAAGCCATTCCCTGCCTAACATAGGCATTTTCACTACATAATAAGATCACAAAACCTGTCAGAGACTGTTCACAGAAACAAAAATCACTAGAGACCACATTAATAAAAACTTAATTTTGTTTGTCCTTTCTCTTTGACAGCTTTATTGAGGAAGTAAACCTGTGAGCTTTCTTTTTAAGGAAGTGAACTAATACTTTTATATGTTTAAAAATTATAGATAGAAAATATGATATATCTTTAAAAAATTTTTTTCTAAAATTANTAGAAAATATGATATATCTTTAAAAAATTTTTTTCTAAAATTAATACTTCATTTCTTTATTGTGGCTGATAAGAAAGATGAAAAGAAAAAAGGAGGAGACTAAGGAACATAGAGTTAAACTGATTAATAAGAAGGAAAAAATTGTAGCAGGCTAATGTTTCTCAAAATTCTTGGAGATAATAAAATTAATAAATTCATCAAAGTGCAACTACTTTATGTTAATAATAGCTACCAATTATTGCTGCCTACTATGTGCTAGGCACTGTGCTAAGTACTTTAAATATGTTCTTTTCTTTTTTTTTGTCCATTCCTCATTGCATATGGGGGTCTTACTTCCCCACCAAGGGAATGAACTTGCACCCCTTGCAGTGGAGAAGTGGAGTCTTAATCACTGGCCCACCAGGGAAATCCCAGGATGTTACTTCTTATCCTTCCTATTAACACAATCTTGTATGATAAGAATGAGGTCGTATTCCTACTTAAATTAGGGTCCTGAGACTCAGGTTATAAGTCTGTGCAGAGACACAGCTAGTGAGTAACTGAACTAGGATTTGAATATTAGTCTCTGACTTCAAAGCCTATGTTTATTCCACTCTGCCACACTAAAATTTATTTATTTATTTTTTTGCTTTTTTTTGGTTCTTGAATATGTATTTTTTACTGAAAAAATCATAAATTAACATACAAAAATGTGCAAACACATGAGTAAATAATGACAAAGGACTATATTTTTGTGAAAAGTGTTTTTTAAAACATCTTTAGATTTCAGTGCAAAAATGTACCCCTGGCACCTCTTAAAACATAAGAGCAAGCTCAAAAAATCGTAGTGATGGAAATAAGCTAGTTCAGTGTCATTGTCATCGGTGAGTGGATACCATCAGTCCGTGTGGCTGGCGTTCAGCTATAGGTATTTGTGGTGGAGCAGCTCTTAGGGGAGGCCCTGTATTGTCAAAATGAATAGCTTTCTGGACACTCCCCCCGCCCCCAAAAAAATCAGCGTGAAAGAAAACTTTTCCTTGCACACTGCAATCAAAAGACAAGGCGGATTTAAGGGGTCATCCATTTGATAGCCTTAAGGAATTTCAGCTGCCAAAATATGCACAAGGTCACTTTTGGTTCTTGTTGTTTAACATGATAATTCCAGGCTATCAACAGCACACGGGGCTGGCTGTGGTTTTTTTTTGTTTTTTTTTTTGCTTTTACATTTCCCCACTCAGTTTAGTGGATAAATGATTAACAGTGCACTGTAAGAGATTTCACACAGATAAAACAAACTCACACATGATTGTAAGATGACTTAAGTCACCCAACTTCCAGCCCTGGAAAGACACTAGAATTTAAAAAGAGAAATGTTCCCAGAATAGATTTTGAAGCCTTTTAAGGTCTTGCTTAAGGCTAAAAAGCACAAATACTCTTGAAATTCTTCCTTTTCCCCCTCCCCTCCAAAATGGTAACAGTACATTTCTTTTGCTTCGAAAAGTGGGAAGTATGTTGTTAATTTAATTTTTCAGAAGAAATGCCAATTTTCAAAGAGTTAAAAGCTTTACCTTATGGCCTTTGGAGAGAGATTGCTGCTAAAGAATTGAAGTCATTTTAAGTTTTTTGTTGAGACATATCAATCACTTTTTGGGTGAATCTCACAGTCAGATGAAGTTAAGCCATATGCTAGTACCAGGGTGGCAAGTATTTCTGCAACCACCTTGCCTGTGTCTGTGTCACTCATGCTTGTCTAGTTGCTGCTGCTGCTAAGTCGCTTCAGTTGTGTCCCAACTGTGTGTGACCCCATAGACGGCAGCCCACCAGGCTCCCCTGTCCCTGGGATTCTCCAGGCAAGAACACTGGAGTGGGTTGCCATTTCCTTCTCCAATGCATGAAAGTGAAAAGTGAAAGTGAAGTCGCTTAGCCGTGTCCGACTCTTAGCGACCCCATGGACTGTAGCTCACCAGGCTCCTCCGTCCATGGGATTTTCCAGGCAAGAGTACTGGAGTGGGGTGCCATTGCCTTCTGTAATTGAAACTTTAGAATATTCAATATTGTAATCTAGAGCCATTACCAGTTGTTATGGATTGATACTTCAGACAAAACCTTTTTCCCATTTCGTGGCCCATGGGTTCTTTAATTCTAGTGTCCCTTTTTCTCCAGATTGGATTTGATTTATGCCATTTTCTTCATCAAATATTACTTGTCTACTTCAACTTTTGCTTCATAAAGTCTTTACAGAAAAATTTAGTCCTTCCTTCCTTCCTTATTTCCAGCCACATGAATTAGTTCTTTCACTCTTTTAGCTCAGTGTAATGCTTGAGAAGTTTACTTGTGGATGCTTAATAATTTTTCAGTAATTTTGGTCAATGAATTAACATTTTAAAAATAATTGGTCTCATTTAGTTTATTTAACAAACCTATGTCCATATTTTTATTTCTCTTGTTCATGTTTTTAGGCATAATATATACATATTTTAAACTCTGTCACATTTTTTAGATGGAATATTGATTGTTGAACCACTCTAAAATGTGAATGTATTAGTATTTCACAGGGATGTCATGAATTTTTATTTTTAATTCTGTTCATTTGGTTGATTTACAGATTATTCTATTTATGGAAATGTTACTTTTTTTAGCTATAGGGNACTAACTGCATTTAAGAAGGGATCTGAAAAATATTTACATTTTAGAAAGAAACTTTGTTGGTATATTACTAAATGTGGTACTTCTCTGTTTCACATGAAATGTATTTGCATATGGTGTTAATTGTCTGATGTTATCGTATGGGTCATCTAAAAGAAATTCTGGTATATAGTAAAGATAAGTTTTTAAATTAAAATTAGAGTTGTGGTTCAAGCACCCCTTTTTATTGCAGTATACTAAATGTGACAATATGACTGAATGAACTCACTAATTCATCTCTCTTTTGTTTTAGCTTCTTTCAATGATCTGTATAATTCCTACATTATCTTTTACCTTCTGCTGTTGTCAGTGGTAATTGTAATAATAAGTATTTTCAATGTGGAGTTCTATACAGGTGAGTTTTCAAATGTTAACCATCTTTAAAATACCTGAATTTATTTTACTAAGAGCAGAAATAATGAATTTTGTATGTGGATGTGTACATCAGAAGCTGTATTTTGTGTCAAAGTTTTAAAATGTATACAGAATTATATGCTTTTGAGTGTCTTACTGTAAAATTTGTTTGAATGTAACTTTCTCTGATTTTAAAAAATAATTAGCACTCTTAGGACAAATTGTATGATTCCACTTCCATAAATGAGGTAACTAGAGTAGTCTCGAGTTCATGGAGATATGAAGTAGAATGATGGCTGCCAGGGACTTGAGGGAGGAAGGAGTGGGGAATTGTTTAGTGGATGCAGAGTTAATAGGCACAGGGGAAGACGGAAAAGTTTGGAGATGGATGGTGGCGATGGTTGCGCAACAATGTGAGTGTACTTAAAACTATATACTTAAAATGGTAATTTTTTAATATGTATTTTATGACATTAAAAAATTTAGACATTTTAATGGTTCACAGCTAGTGATTAAAGTTGTGATTTAGCAGATATATTATAAAAATAACTCCTTTATAGAGTAGGAGATCAAGACCAGATGATTTCTGAGGTCCTTTTAAAATATTAAAGTTTATAATTCTGTGATTTTGGAACAACAAAATTTAAAATATATGTTTTGCCTTGGGAGAATCATCTGCTAGATTTTAGAGTTTTTTACTTTTTCTCACTTTCTCTCCTTGCTCTTCCTGCCTTTTCAGATTCCTTAAGTCTGTCCTTGAGGTAAAATGAGAAGCTTTTTCTTATACTTCTTTTTTTCACTATAACTTCATTCCTCTTTTTAGCTCTTTAGTACTTCCTGGCTAATATGATATACAATTTCACATTGTTCTCTGGGTTTTAAAATATACCCTTTTCCTTTGCTTTTCTAATCCCTCACTACTTGCTGATGGATCTCTTTTTCTTTTCAAGCCATCTGTAGAACCCCTTGGCTCACAGGTAGCTTTTTTGGTGGGGGGAGGAGGGTGGTGGGCCTGTGCTACATGGCTTGTATGATCTTAGTTCTCCAACTAGGAGCTGAATCTGTGCCCTCTGCAGTGGAAGTGTGAAGTCTTATCCACTGGACCACCTGGGAAGTCTTCATCTAGTCTTTCTTAAAGCCTGACTAGTCACTTTGGCTCATTCCTTCAGTGTTTGTTTTGCAATGCATTGTGTAGGGATAAGAGATGTTTGGTCCCAGTTTTCTCCAAGAGGTCACAATTAATGTTGAGACAGTAATACACTGGATAGTAGGAGAGTACATAGGAGCAACATTTGCCCAGCATGTTGAACTTCCTGAGGAGATGACATTTAAACCAAGCCTCGAAGGGTGTGTATATTAAGTAGACAAGGAAGAAAAGTGATTTTCCAGGGGAAAGATATAGCATATAAAAAGGTCTAATGACATCAGAAGGTTTGGTGTATGTTCAGAGTGTAAGTCAATTACACAGTCAGTAGGTCTTGTGGGCACTTCTGGTAGGGAGGGAAAGGTGACAGCATCCTCTTCTCTGAATCGTGAAGCACCTAAGCCCTCTCCCTTTATGCTTAGTTTTCCACCATACTTGGTGTGTATTAAATACTGTAAGAATTAAAAGAAGACTGTGTACAAAGATAGGTCACGGAACCCTGTGCCAGCTGTTTTCAAAGGCCAGCATCCCTCACCTCCTACCCACTCTTGCCTACCCCAGTTCACCTTGCAAGCATTTATTTCAGTGTTCAGTGTTTTCATTATTTACCTAGTTTGTGGTTTATTTTTCCTGATGAACTATATATTGTCAATTCAAAATGCTGAAATAAGGATAACTTGCTAGAAGACAGGCACTATCTTAAAATTATTGTTTATTCCTTTATGGCAGTAAGGGGGAGTGCCAGGGTAGGCACTATTTGAGCTGTCTGCAAATCTTAATTAAAAAGAATTGAAAGATGTTAATCATACTATCCTTAGATTTCATCTCTGGATTCTTTGGCTTTTCTTTTTCTGTGTGTATCTGTATTTACTCAGCCTTTTTTCAGATTATTTTGACTTAGAATGTTTCTGTACTGTGTTTTATACTGACTCGGCTTCTTCCTGCCCTTTGGAGTGTTTATGCAAGGAGGGGAGGGAAGAGTTTAGGTCCCCTGCTTTGTATGCGGAGGATTATAAAGCCACAGTCTTG
This sequence comes from Redunca redunca, assembly GCA_006410935.1. Lineage (NCBI taxonomy): Eukaryota > Metazoa > Chordata > Mammalia > Artiodactyla > Bovidae > Redunca > Redunca redunca. Next base: position 137,842 of record SJYQ01023113.1, read on the forward strand.
TCTTCTGTTTGCAGTTGTGCCTTCCATTCCCTGCTCAAGGCTGGCACTGATAGGGAAGATCCTTCACCCACAGCAGCTCGTGCACTCCTTTATCCACACTGCAATGGGGATGATGATGGCTTGGTGTGCCACAGTGATAACCAAGGGCCAGTACAGCTTCCTTGTGGTTCCCTGTGCTGGTACCAAGAGGTAATAGTCCATATATTTTTTATAAGCGTCCTTGATTAGTTATTAATCCAAAGGTGATCTGTATACGTTAACAGTTTATGGACATTCTTTACTTTCCAGACTTCTGTTAAAAAGTGCTTTCTCACATACATCAGATGTTTTTGATGTTTTATGTTTGTTGAATTCAGCAGTTTTTTTTAAACCATTCTGTGCAAGGTGCTATGCTAGATGCTGTTGGATTTATTAGAATGATTTACATATATATGGACTACAAGCTGCTTCAGAGTTGAGAACAGTAGACGATGTAAGACATGGATGCAAATGAATATATGAGGAGAGGAACAGAAATGTGTGAGAAATAGGATGTAACAGGAAGAAAATGAAATGTGCAGATAAAACTTGTGGGAGTTCAAAAAGCAGGGAGGGATCTATACATGGCTTCGGGGAGGAGGTGGCATTTAGGTTGGGGTCTAAAGGAAGGATAATATGGGAAGAATGAAAAAAAAATTAAAATATTTACAACTACCTTCTTCAGTAGAGCACTTTTATAATTTTGAAACATACACAGTTCTTGAACAGATGACATTGATATAAATATCAAGTTGATATTCTGACTTTAAAAATAAAAAAAGATTTCTGGAGTAGTCTTTAAGTCCTCAGTTAGCCATTGCTTTTATACAGTGTTCATGACTACTGAATACTTGATTTCCTTTTGTTCCCCAGTTACTATTATATAGGGCAGGCTTTTTTCCTAATGTGGTAAATGTTCTTTAGTGAAAGGGTTCCCATGAAGGATTGCCTCCTTATAAGAGACAACACAGAGAGAATCCCAAAGTTACGGCATCTCTATCAGGTATATAGCCTTCATTTAGAGTTCTACCTAGCCCAGATACAGTTTACCAGTAACTCAAAAGCACCATTGCTTACTGTCATAGGAGACATTCCTACCCTTACCAGATTTCCAGATGAGCAGAGCTAGAGTTGTGTTTTTTGTTTTGTTCTTAGAATGGGAAGATTTATTAAGGTTTTTCTGCAAAAGTAACAGCCAAGCCCATGCTTCTTAAGAGCAGTGATTAGCAGGAAATTTATGTCATACTTTGGGCCCAGAACCACAGGATGCGTCTTAGTTTTAACTAAAGGTCAAATTCTCATGCATCAGGGGAAAGGGTTTTGTTAATCTTTTGCCCACACTTAACCTGAAACACACCCTTATATTAGAATTTGGGGATTTCTTAAGTAATTAAGTCAAAGCTTTGCCTTCAGTAAATATTGAGCCTAAATGGTGATGTGTCCCTGGCTATTGAATTAATAACCTCACTTTTCCCTTTCAGCTTAGATAGCCCTGCTGTACAAACCTGCTTAAATGAGTATCACCTTTTCTTCCTACTGGCTGGAGCATTTATGGGCTATAGCTATAGCCTCCTGTATTTTATTAACAATATGAACTATCTTCCATTTCCCATCATACAGGTAAGCTGTCATTTTAGCATTTCCTTGTGTCGGAGTTTGGCTGGGTTAAAACTGCCCTGGTGATTCTTTATATAACTGGCCTCATCTGATTAATTCAAGATTTGATCAGTGAAACTTAGGACTGAGATGCTCAAAATGGCATTTGGAGAGGAGATCTTTGTCTTCATGAGACTTGAGTGTCTTGGAGCTGCAGTTACCCTTCCTGCTGTGTCTCTCAGAATACCGCTTTGCTCCACTCTTTCCCTCCTTGCTAGGTAGTGGCAGCTGCTGTGACCAAGCAGGGCTGGGGGAGGGTGAAGATGACCCGCACGCAAAGTACCTCTGTGCAGCTGGCAGCTTCTTTTTGAACCTAAGAATCTCATTAGCTTGAGGATGTGCACGTAAGTATAGACCATGTCAGTTACATTCTGAATAAATAAAACAGTTTGATTGGTTTGAGTGGGATAGTTTAGACTGCCTTTCACTTAGGTTTTTGAAAAGCTGCTAATTTGGTGGAAGCTGTCCCCTCCTCTGGCAGGAGAGAGAAAGGTAGGTTGAGGTTTCTCCAGTGCCACCAAGGCTCTCCGCAGAAGTTGCCCCTGTTCGTGACTGTGCTGTTACTCGCTTCATTCCTGCTCTACGGCATACTGAATACCGGGCTTTGGATTGAGACTGTCAGAACCAGTTCCTTCGCGCTAGGACCCAGTCTGGGAGGGAGAGCGTAGGGGAGGGATGCATAGATAAATGGTATGCCACGAGAGTATAAATATTAGAGTGTGATGGATTAGGGTTCTCCTGGTTTAACTGAAGTTTTCGCATGCCTGTTGCATTCTTGAGAACAATCCGATGAAAATACACCTACTGCAAAGAGATAGTGCTCACAGGCAAGACTGTGGCGCTTACCTCTCTGCTGTCTGTGAGCCTATGATAGGGAGTCCTGTTACAAGTTCTTCCCATCCTGTGAAGGTGAGTTAAAAGCAGAGTGCCATCTTTGCTACCTCAGAATTTCACAAGGAGAAAGACCCCAAAATCCTGCATAGAAATATCCATGGTGAATCATCTTTAATTCAAACATCATTAAGAATATAGAAAATGAAGAAAAGAAAGTACTAGAGAAAAATTAGATTACTCCCAAATATCTTGCTCCTTCATGGACTTCTGTTGATAGTGAAAGCCTGTTTAACATCACAGATGTGTAAGGGAGTGAACAAGGAGAGTCCAGTATTAATAGTACTGATAAATTATTGTTTATACCATGTAATGCACATTTGTAAAATTTGACTGCTAAATTTTTTGTAATTTCTTTTGATAAACTTTTGGGTTCACTCTTGTGTATTTTTCCAGACCCTTCATTGTACATTTATAAATATAGTGGCTGTAATATTATGTATTAGATGGGTTGGGGTTTTCATAAATACTTTTATTTTGCACATATTATTCAGTAACTACTTTTTCATGTAACAATATGAAAAATTAGATCCCTTTAAAAATATAGTATTTTAGCCAATTTGCTGTTAGTCCATTAGGTTTTATTTTTTTCTTGCTTCTGCTGCAAAACTCAGTTCTGTTACCCTTANTTTAAAAATATAGTATTTTAACCAATTTGCTGTTAGTCCATTAGGTTTTATTTTTTTCTTGCTTCTGCTGCAAAACTCAGTTCTGTTACCCTTATTAGATTCTTAATGACTGACTGATAGGGAAAAGTACAACACTGGTGTGGAGTAGGGTACAAAGAAATGAATAAATACCAAGATAGGCTTGGTAAGTTATACACCAACAAGACTATTTGAAAGATTATTAAATGAGATAAGATTTATAGAGCCTGGCACATAGTGAATATTTGAATAGGTAAAGGATAGCTCATAGCCAAATCACAGAAGAACCCAACAAGGAATTGAAAAGCATGTCACCTTAGGAGCAAGAAGAGGGTAGATTAGCTTTCTCTGTGTGTCTAACTGCTTCTGTAGCCTCTCTGGACCCTTGTACGTGATGGTTGAGTTGAGAGCTGCAATAGTAATAGTATAGGAACTATGCCCTTTGTATTGGAAGGTGAAGGTGAGATAGCGGTAGTGCCCAGTGGCTGCATGGAATAGGTGCAATTCTACATCTTGGACTTTGAAAGTATTTTAATAAACCAGGATACTTCAAGCTGTATGGTTAGTGACCAAGTATTCATTTCACCTGGGTTGCTTTTTGTAAGATACTGTTGGAATCTGCAGATATGGTATGAAGACAAAAACCTCTGCCCTAAGGACTTTGCTGTCCTTCTGCTTCTGAAATCCTTAAAGAAGGACCAGCCCTAATATAAACACAAAGGAAGACTAGAATTTGGGAAGTCCATCTTTGGTTCTTCAGGTTTCCTCAGATCCTCTCCAGTAATATAAAAATATTTTTCCCATTGGCATTTTTAGGGTACACAACCCTTGTTTCACAAGCAGTGTAATTTTTTCAGAAAAAACCTTTCATATTTTCTCTTGCTTGATTCTTTACTCTTAGATTGTTAGTGTTGGAAGGTACCCACCGAGGAACTGTTTAGCTGGTTCAGCCTTATTCTCTCTCAGATAATTAGATAGGTGATGAGACTTACTTAATATTGTACAGAAAAAGGCAGTATTACAGCTCAGGTCTCCTGATTCTTAGGCTTGTGTCTTCTTTACTACCTCCTGTTTTTCTGCAGACCCCATGTGAAAAATTTTAGTGTAGAGGCATTATACACTATCTTTAAGGTTTCAGGCTCTGAAGCCAGCCAGCCTGCATTAAAATCACAGATTTTTGTTTTGCTAACTGGTAACATTGGTTAAATTACTTAATCTCTCTGTGCCTTGGTTTTCTTAATTGTAAGATGGAAATAATAATAGGGGGTTGTGAGGTTTCAATGGATTAATACATTTAAAGTGCTTGGACTAGTATGTGGTAAGTGTCCAAAAAGTGTTACCTGTTAATTATTATATAATTATTATGTTTTTTTATACTTACTCCATCTTAATAGTCCTTACTATATTAGGTTGGTGAAAAAGTAATGGCCATTTCAGACCATGAATTTTAAACCATTATAACTAGGCTGAAACACATCTTTATTCATCAAAATAGGAACCATTACAGTCGACACATTTTTGCCAACGAGAAATAAATTTGTTTATTCCTGAACTATAAAAATCTGTGCTTTGGGATTTAACAAATTCTTCGAAAGCATTTTCTGCCTCTTGCTGGTTGTGGAAGCATTCTCCCTGCAAAAAATTCTCGAGATGCTTTAAGAAGTGGTGGTTGGTTGACAAGAGATCAGGTGAATATGACGAATGAAGCAAACCTGTAGCCTGGTGCTTTGAACTCTTGAAGCGTTGGTTGTGTGGTGTGCAGTCAGATGTTTGGGGAAGAGTTGGACCCATCCTGTTGGCTGTTGTGTTGCAGTTTTCAGTGCAGCTCATCGATTTGCTGAGCATACTTCTCAGGTGTGATGGTTTCGCCAGGATCAGCAGGCAGCAAGTCACCAAACAGTGACCATGACCTTTTTTTGGTGCAAGTTTGGCTTTGGGAAGTATCTTGAGCTTCTTTTCAGTCCAACCACTGAGCTAGTCTTTGCTGGTTGTATAAAATCCCCTTTTTGTGACTCATTGTAATCTGATTGGGAAATGGTTTGTTGTTGTGTAGAATAACGAAGACAACACTTCAAAACGATGGTTTTTGAATGTGCAGTCAACTCACGAGGCATCCGGTTGTCAAGCTTTTTGACCGTTCCAGTTTGCTTCGAATGCCAAATGATCATAGAATGGTCGACTCTGAGTTCTTTGGCAGCTTCTTGTGTAGTTGTAAGAGGATCAGCTTCAGTGATCCTGTCAATTGGTCGTTGTCAACTTTTGATGGCTGGCCACTGCACTCCTCATCTTCACGGCTTTTGTCTCCTTTGCAAAACTTCTTGAACCACCTCTGCACTGTACTTCATTAGCAATTCCTGGGCCAAATGCATTGTTGATGTTTTGATTTGTCTCTGCTGCTTTATGACCCATTTTCTATAAGAAAATCGCTCAGATTTGCTTTTTGTCTAACATCATTGCCCTAGTCTAAAATAAATACAAAATAAACAGCAAGTAATGAGTCATAAGCAAAAAAAAATATAAAGCAAGAAATACACCTTAAATATAACCACATTTATTTAAGAATGTATTACAATATCAAACAGCAAAGTTCAACAATGCAAAACCATAGTTACTTTTGCACCAACCTAATAGATTGATACAGTTAATTTTCTCATTTCTGATGTCATATAAATGAGATGTTGTATAAGAAAGTATTAAATATTTTAACATCAGAGATAGTTGATTTTTTTTTTTTACCTCTGGAATATACTTTGTCTTTTTATGTGTGAACTGTTGTGTGCTTGCTTTAGAATAAAGTAGAACCTTTCTTTGAATGTGTCATTTGATTCTGGTTTTCTTTTTTTCCACAGCAATACAAGTTCTTACGCTTCAGGAGGTCTCTGCTCTTGCTAGTTAAGCGTAGTTGTGTGGAATCACTGTTCCTGCTTAGAAATTTCTGCATTGTGTACTATTTTCTTGGTAAGAATTTCTCCTTTTTGATAGAGTGTGTGTATTAGCTCGCAGCTCAGGAAATGTCAGTTAAAAAGCCATTTTTAATTGTATTCATATATTTCCTACTGATGCTGGGAAAGATTGAGAGCAAGAGGAGAAGGGGGTGACAGAGGATGAGATGGTTGGGTGGCCTCACTGACTCAATGGAGATGAGTTTGAGCAAACTCAGGGAGATGGTGAAGGACAGGTAAGCCTGACGTGGTTCAATTCATGGCATCGCAGAGTTGGACACAGTTTAGTGACTGAACAACAGTAACAGTAGAAGGTGTGTGATTAGCCCAGCTGATTGCTTGTTTAGATTAAATGTTTATATTTAGATTGAAACATTCAAAGACTATTTAGTTGAGAGAATATTGTTAAAGAAAATGTGGCATATACATATAATGCAGTAATAGCCTTAAAAAAGAAGGCAATCTTGTCACATACTACAACATGGATGAATGTTAAGGACATTATACTAAGTGAAATAAGACAGGCACAAAATGACAACATTATCCCACTTAACGAGGTATCTAAAGTAGTCGAACTGTTAGAAACAGAGAGTAGAATAGTGATTGTCAGGGGCTGGAGGGAGGGGAGAAAGGGGGGTTGTTCAGTGGATAAAGTTGTTCATTTGCTAAGCTGTGTCCAACTTTTTGCAACCCAGTGGACTGTAGCATGCCAGGCTTCCCTCTCCTTCACTGTCTCTGGGAGTTTGCTCAAATGTCCACTGAGTTGGTGATGCCATCCAAACGTCTCATCCAGTGCCACCTTCTTCTTTTGCCTTCTGTCTTTCCCAGTATCACGGTCTTTTCCAATGAGTCAGCATTTCACATCAAGTGGCCTAAGTTTCGGAGCTTCAGCATCAGTTCTTACGATAAATATTCAGGATTGATTTCCTTTAGAATTGACTGGTTTGATCTCCTTGCTGTCCAAGGTACTCTCCAGAGTCTTCTCCAGCACTGCAATTCAAACACATCAATTCTTTGGTGCTCAGCCTTCTTTCTGGTCCAACTCTCACATCTGTGCATGATACTGGGAAAACCATAGTTTTGACTATATGGACCTTTGTCAGCAAAGTGATGTCTTTGCTTTTTAATCTGGGTTTTTCTAGGTTTGTCATATTTTTCCTTCCAAGAAGCAAGGATCTTTTAATTTCATGGCTGTAGCAGTGTCAGCAGTGATTTTGGAATCTAAGAAAATAAAATCTGTCACTGCTTCCACTTTTTCCCCTTCTATTTGCTATGAAGTGATGGGACCGGATACTATGATCTTAGTTTTTTGAATGTTGACTTTTAAGCCAACTTTTTCACTCTCCTCTTTCACCCTCATCAAGAAGCTCTTTAGTTTCTCTTCACTTTCTGCCATTAGAGTGGTCTTATCTGCATATCTGAAGTTGTTGATATTTCTCCTGGCAATCTTGATTCTACTTGTGGTTTATTCAGCCCAGCATTTTCCATGATGTACTCTGCATAGAAGTTAAATAAGCAGGGTGACAGTATATAGCCTTGATGTACTCCTTTCCCAATTTGGAACCAGTCTGTTGTTCCATATAGGGTTCTAAATGTTGCTTCTTGACCCACATATAGGAGGTCAGGAGACAGGTTTCTCAGGAGACAGGTGGTCTGGTATTCCCATCTCTTTTAAGAATTCTCTACAGTTTGTTGTGATCCACACAGAGGCTTTAGCATAGTCAGTGAAGCAGAAGTAGATATTTTTCTGAAATTCCTTTGCTTTCTCTATGATCCAGTGAATGTTGGTAACTTGGTCTCTGGTTCCTCTGCCTTTTCTAAACCCAGCCTTGTACATCTGGAAGTTCTTGATTCATCTACTGTTGAAACCTAACTTGAAGGATTTTGAGCATAACCTTACTAGCATGTGAAATGAGTGCAAGCGTGTGGTAGTTTGAGCACTCCTTGGCATTGCCTTTCTTTGGGATTGGAATGAAAACTGACCTTTTCCAGTCCTGTGACCAGTGCTGAGTTTTCCAAATTTGCTGGCATATTTGACTGAAGTGCTTTAACAGAATCATCTAGGGATTTAAAATAGCTCGGCTGGAATTGCATCACCTCTACTAGCTTTGTTCAAAGTAATGCTTCCTTAGGTGCATTTGACTTCATACTCCAGGCTGTCTGGCTCTAGGTGAGTGATTACACCATCGTGGTTTTGCGGGTCACACGACTGAGTGACTGAACTGAACTGAAGACCTTTTTTGTATAGTGCTTCTGTGTATTCTTGCCACCTCTTAATCTCTTCTGCTTCTATCAAGTCCTTACCTTTTCTGTTCTTTATCATGCCCATCCTTGCAAGTGTTCTCTTGATATCTGCAATTTTTCTGGAAAGATCTCTAGTCTTTCCCATTCTGCTGTTTTCTTCTGCTACTTTGCATTATTCATTTAAGAAGGTTTTCTTATCTCTCCTTGCTATTCTGTGGAACTCTGCATTTGTTTGGGCATATCTTTCCCTTTCTTCCTTGTTTTTCACTTCTCTTCAATGGATATAGAATTTCAGTTTTACAAGGTAAAACAGATCTGGAGATCTGTTGTATGACAAGGCCCCATATAGTGTTTATAAACTTAAAAATGGTTATGATGATAAATTTTTTTTCTTTTTTTATGATGATGTTTTATGTGTTTTTATCTCATAAAAAATGTATTCTTTAGAAAAAGAGGAAATATTGTATATCATTTGGTCATTATAATAACATATTCCTTTTTATAACATTTTTGTAACTTGCTACTAATAAGTTCAATCCTAAAGAAAATAAACCCTGAATATTCACTGGAAGGACTGATGCTGAAGCTCCAGTACTTTGGGCCATCTGATGTGAAGAGCCAACTCACTGGGAAAGACCCTGATTCTGGGAAAGATTGAGGGCAGGGGGAGAAGGGGGCAACAGAGGATGACGTGGTTGGACAGAAGTACCAACTCAATGGACATGAGTTTGAGCAAACTCCAGAGATAGTGAAGGACAGGGAAGTCTGGCGTGCCGCAGTTCATGGGATTGTAAGAGTCGAACACGACTTAGTGACTGAACAACAGTAACCAATATGACAGAAATATCTTGTTGCTCAGGGAATATTACGGGGCTTCACAGGTGGTGCAGTAGTTTAGAATCCGCCTGCCAGTTCAGGAAGGTGCAAGAGATTCTGGTTTGATCCCTGGGTTGGGAAGATTCCCTGGAGTAGGAAAGGGCAACCCACTCTAGTATTCTTTTGCCTGGAAAATTCCATGGACAGAGGAGCCTGGTGGGCTACAGTCTGTGGGGTTGTGAAGAGTTGGACATGACTGAGCAACTGATATGCACACAAGAAATATTATAGAATATACTAACATGAATTTTAAGCACAAAGATGCAGGTTATTTAGTATAATGAACAGTACAAGTTGAATGGAAGACTTTAATGCAAATAGCAACACATTAATATAAACAAAACCCAGCATTCTAAAATAAATACTCTTTTCAGACTGTTTCTGAACATTTCCTGGTCCTACTTTTTTCTGTGGAATAATTTTATAAAATTGTTCTATTTGTGCATAGGCCATTCTGTTGTCTACTGTTAGAATTTTTAGTTAACTATTAAAAGCATGTAGAAAAATGGACTGTTGTCATTTTAATGTTAACACTGTATTGTTTTTTATTAACCTACTGCAGTTAGCCTGGCTGGTACCCTTTGGGCTGACATAGCAGCTGTGTCAGCATATCCATGGTCAGCTAAGTCTTCTGTCATTCCAGTTGTGTTTCATTCAGATTTTATTTTTGGTATTAACACTTTTCCTTTCTTTGTTGCACTCTAGTCTTTTTGTCCAGTTTCCTCTTTCAGTTTTTCATTTTTGTAAAACGTCATGAGCATTTATCATGGGAGGTAAGGAGGCAACACAACTATACGTTTTGCTGTCTGTGCCAGAACTGAGTAAGAGTCGTGACTCATCACTAACAGACTTTGGAAAAAAGAACGTCCAAGCTGTTGTCTGTATGCTGATTTGTGTACTACTGAAAAGCTAGAGTACTGTATTCAGTTGCATACAGCTGATGCCAGTAACTTAAATTTGAATTGTGTTGTTGAGAGCTGGTATTATTTAATTAAACTATAGTAACTGAAATATGTATATGTTGGACCTGTGAAAAGCAAGGCCTGTCTAGAAATTACTCTCTTTCCCTGCCCATTCCTAATCCAACTCTAACATTTTGACTGAGGTCTTTGTGTCTACTTGGTCATCTCATCAATCTCATATTCCAAAGCATGATGATTTATTTTGTTAATTTTATATGATTATAGCATGGTATTTTTTTTCTTCCCCCTCTCAGGTCATATTCCGAAAGCTTGGATTAGCACTGCCATGGACCTTCGGGTAGATGAGTAAGTGTCACATGAAAAGTCTAATTTTAATTATCTTAATTGTTTCTATCCTTTTAGTTGTTTGCTACTTTCCAGATGTTTTATTTAAATTTAGCCTTTACATGAAAGAAAATTGTATTCAGAGGCTTCCCTGGCAATCCAGTGGTTACGGCTTCATGTTTCCAATGCAGAGGGCATGGGTTCGATCCCTGGTGGGGGAACTAACATCCCACATGCAGCATGGCCAAAAATATATTATTAAAAGAATTGTATTCATTTTTGAATATATATATATATATAGTTCGCATAATTTAAAGTCCCAATGGTGTATAGAAGGGTGTACAGTGACTCTGTTGGACCCAGTTTCTAGTCACCCAGTTCCTTTCCCCCAAAATAAGCAGTGATGATTCCTTTTTCGTCAGATACAGCTTTTATATAAGTGGACTTGAGTTCTGAAGGCGTGCCTCTCTGGCTTCTCTCCTTCATAATCACTCTGTGCTATGTTATGGTAGAGAAGCACCGTACTGGGGTTTCACTCTTAACGGTGCCTGTGTGGAAACCAGATCTGAGCTGTGCCATGTGGCCAGCTAAAGCGCCCCAGCGGAGTGACAGCGCTGGGGTTTCTTGTTCCTGTTGTGTGCACGGCGCTTTGCACATAGGAAAAGCTTTAACTTTATTTGGCAAAAAAATACAGACTTCTCTATTACTGTCTGTTCTTTTAACTATTGGTTATTCCACCGTGATACTTTTTGTATGGTCCTAATTACTACCACTTAAAAAAAAAACACTTTCATTGTCTTTTTTTTTTTCCATTGTCTTTTTAAAAAATATTTCTTTACTTATTTGACTGTGCCAGGTCTTAGTTGTGGTATGTGAGATCTAGCTCCCTGACCAGGAATCGAACCTGGGCCCCCTGCATTGGGAGCATGGAATCTTAGCCACTGGACCACCAGGGAGGTCCCTTAACTACTACCACTTTTGAGAAGTGAGAATATTGACATTTATGAATGTTTGAGATATTATGATTTCTGCACACTAGATTTCATTTCCTAACTTGTAAAAGTTTCTTGGTAAAATTTACTTTTGTCTTCTGCTTAATCACTAGATATGAAACCAAATAGGCACGTCACTTATTATGTTAGCCCAGATTTTAAACTTGGTCAAATAGAAAAAGAATGATATGTGATAGAAATTTAACATAATGCTTTTTTCCTCTTTTCCCTTAAAAAATGTTTTGCTTCTATGGCAGTGTATGGTATTATGGTCTTAACGTTGGCCAGGTCCTCAGTAATGTTTATTTAAAAGCAGAGAAAAACATTATTTCCCCCCTTCCCTATCCCAGCCCCCCAAGGAGTGTCAAGTACTATGCTGGGGACCCCTAACGTAAACTGTTTTAAGTCACCTATAAGCCCTAAGAGGTAGAAGGAAGAGATTATGCCACCATATGGATGAGGAAACTGAGGGTAGGTTAGGTCAAGTGATTAACAAAGTCACAGCATTTACAAATAGCAGAGTCAGAAGTTCCACTCCTATTTTCACAGTTGCTAAGTGTCTGTTTGTAGAATAACGATGATGTTGCAAATTGAGCTGTTCCAGGTTTTGGTAAGATGGCCTGTGTTCTCTTTATTTAGCATTCTAACAGAGTTTCTTAAACTGATTTAAAAGTAGAGTTTGTTATTTTTAGATAGTACTTTGTGCCCTTAACTGTTATGAAACTGTTTATGCATATACAGATAGAGCTGAAATCTGGTCCAGGAGAGGTGCTAATCTTGTTGAATGGTTTTTAAGTATCAAGCTATAAAACAACAATACTTAATTGTACCCAGCCTCTTGGGGAGTCTTCCTCTGTCATAGAAAATGACACTGAGGATTTGAAATGCAAGAAACTGAGAGCGATTGGCCGACTCTTCCCTCAAGGCTCCCTTGTGTACTTTATAAGAAAGTGTTAGGAGAGAACTGTATAGAGTACAAAAGAGGAGGAATTTGTCACCATTACTGTTTAGAAATAGGATTTGCTTCTCAGCATGGGGCTCCAGGTCTCTTAAATGCTTAGACTGTAGTCTTCCCACAGGATTAAATAGTGATTTCTGTTTTCATAGGCAGTTTCATAGGCCTCTTGACACTGTGAGTGGCCTCTTGAATCTCTCGTTACTCTACCACGTCTGGCTGTGTGGTGTCTTTGTCCTGATGACTTGGTACGTCTCATGGCTGCTCTTCAGAATCTATGCCACAGAGGTTAGTGCTGAGTCTCTGGTACTTCTCTGCTTTGGAGCAGAGGGTTATTTTTGGTAGCACACTCATCAGCACGTTGTGCCCAAAGCCATTTTGCGAAGTTGGGTTTTGGTTTTTTCCTGAGACTTCACAAGAAATGTGTCAGTTATAACCATCATTTAATTATAGTGTTTTTTGGTTTTGTTTTTTCCTGAGGAAAAGTATTAGTATTTATAATGTTAGAAAACTAAACTGAATGAACACTTAGTTAAACTTGCTATGAGTTATCTCTAGTGTAATTCTTTTGGGAAAGTTTCCATTTCTCTATTGAGTGTATACTAGATTGGCCTGCATTTTAATTAATTTTATATGCTATTGATATAGGTACTATTAAAATATTTAAATATAAGGCAATAAAAATACATATTCTTTGAAGGAAATTTTAGAATTTATAATGAAGAAATGATTTTAAATGAATAGGAATAGCATTGTCTTCATCATTCATATGTTCGTCTTAAAAAACGAGTGTTTCTGTTTTATTTTACCATTTCTGTAGATTTGTATCCTTCAGTGGCTTCAGAGAATTTTTGTTTCTTAAATTTGTTTATATTATTGGAAGCCAGGGATCCAGTAATTTTGGGAAAGTAACATTTTAGAAGGTAGTGTGTTTGAGTATATATAATTTTAATGCTGGCTGTTTTTGTAAGGAACACTAAAGATGTTAAATTTGGTGTCTTGTCTTCTTTATAATGAATTCCAAATAGTGCTAAATATACTGAATGTCATTAGTGCTAATATAATGAATGTAATTTGTCATGAAAACAAGACATTGCACAGTCTTTATATTTAATTATATTTGATAGGCTCATCTGTTCCCTGTTCAACCACCATTTTCAGAAGACTCAGATGAATGCCTCCCAAAAGTTTTAAACAGCAATCCTCCCCTCATCATAAAGGTACCAGACCTATGCATTTTGTGTATTTACACAGTCATCTCTAACTTATCTTACGGAATGATCTTCGTATTTAACATATTTGTAGTTTTTGAAGGTCTAGAATATTCTAATACAATAAAAAGTGTTGTAAAAATCACCTACATGCTACATTGAATGTTATTACTTTTTCTAACTTCTATTCCAGGTNCATATTTGTAGTTTTTGAAGGTCTAGAATATTCTAATACAGTAAAAAGTGTTGTAAAAATCACCTACATGCTACATTGAATGTTATTACTTTTTCTAACTTCTATTCCAGGTGACTAAAATGCAAATATATATTGCAATGTATGTGTATAAGCTAGACTGTTTCTATGTTTAGGAGAGATAGAAAAATATTTCAAGTATGAAATATAATGATATACAACGATATACATTGGTTTTTCACAAATTCCTCATGGTAGCAAAACAAAACACTTTTTTTTAGTCACTGGATTAGGAAATATTTTCACTCACATAGTATCGTTGACTATTATGATCAAAGAAAGTTTATTATGATTAAACAGAGTACATAGTTAATGAACTGTCTTAAAGTTTGAATAATGATAATCTGAAACAAATTTTAATCAAAAGTCTAGAATTTGTAACGTGTTTCTAAATCAACCTAAGTGAGAATAAATTATTTTGATTTTGAAATTTTAAAGTAGAACTATAATATATGTGATTTTGTTAAGAGTTCATAGCACTTAAAAAAGAATTAAAGTAGAACCTAGAGTTTGGATTATACTCTAGAAAAGTTGTAAACTAATAAGAAAATGACCCACTGAGGTTCTAATTACCCTTAAATATCAATTATGCTTAGTTTATTAGATAAACAAAAATATCAGATACTCATTTGGTTATTTAACAGATCTGTAATTATTGGGCACATATCAGTCACTGCTAGTTGCTTAGGGTATAATGATGAATAAGACAAAGCACAACCTAATGGATAAGGCAGATACACGAGATAATGAAAATTTACTGTGGTAAGTGCAACGGGAACCACTTACTCTGCTTGGGACCCAGACAAGAAACCTTCACAGAAGGGGTGGTGTCTTGAATGATGACTGAAGTGGTTTGTCAGGGAACAAAATGAAGATGTATCATAAAAAAGCACAGAGTATGTTGTGTATCTGCTGCATGCTGGGTGCTACCTTTGGATATGGTAGTGAGCAAGGTGTTGTCCCTGCCTCACAGCTTAGGGGCTGGTACCGGGTGAGACAAGTAGGCACTTAATATAAGTTATAGTAAGCTCAGCAGGCGAGAGCTGTGTGAGTATGTTTTCGTCAGGGAGGCCAGGGAAGTTCCAGGAGGAAGTGATGTTTATGTTTCCCACCTCAAGGTGGAAAGGAACACAGTTCCTTTCTGTAATTCCTTGGTAGCTGGAGCCCATAGTGACTAGGGTAGCCTATGGAGGGTAGAGGCAGGAAAGTGAAAGTCTTGAAGGAAAAGTTATGGTTCTGGAAAGTCTTCCCTTCATGAAAAATCTCAGCTGATTTCCCCTTAGATATGTAGTGTTGAGCCCCATTCATAAATAAGATGTTATATAGAGGATAAAAATTTAAATAATGTTTATTTTCTTTCCTTTCAGTATTTGGCCCTGCAGGACCTGATGTTGCTTTCTCAATATTCTCCTTCACGAAGACAAGAAGTTTTTAGCCTTAGCCAACCAGGTATTGCTAAAAGTAATAGACCTAATAGGAATTGAGTATGTGTGTACAGAAAGCAATCTACTTAAAATTTTTGGTGAGTGAGATGTATTTATTAAAACATCACACATCAGTGAGTCTGTTAAAGTATCGATTTGAATCTTATACAGCTAAGTGTTTACATTGTTGTGGTTAAAAATTATGTTTCTAGGGAAAGTATTTTTCAACTTTTATGTTATTTCTTTCAGCCCCCATCTTCCCTTCACCTAAAGAAATTGTGAGGTAGACTGACAGTTTTAGAGCAGAAAGGTACAGTTTAAGAATCCCAGAAGTTTTAATGCTATGAAATTTCTTAAAAATCAAGTGGTCTGATTCTCTCATGGAGGACCTAAGTCTCAAGAGAGATTGAGTGAGTGAGTGAAGTCGCTCAGTTGTGTCTGACTCTTTGCAACCCCATGGACTGTAGCCTACCAAGCTCCTCTGTCCATGGGATTTTCCAGGCAATAGTACTGGAGTGGATTGCCATTTCCTTCTCCAGGGGATCTTCCCGACCCAGGGATCGAACCCAGGTCTTCCGCATTGTAGACAGACGTTTTACCGTCTGAGCCACCCAAGAGAGATTAAGTGGCTTAATAAAGTTAATGTCAAGAGTTGGAATTAAGAAATTCTGTCACTTACTCTTAAGTGCAGAGCTCCCTATTCTGGCCATGCTACTTTGCCTCCCTGTAAAAAGGAGTGTGAAAAGGAACTAGATTTGATGGTGATCCGTCCAAGGAGGCTCTTGGCAACTCTGGAACTCTTCTCCATTGTTATTGCCAAGCTCCTCAAGGTTGCAGCTGTGCCAGTAATGCTCCGCCTAGTTGTTAGAAGAAAACCTTCCAGCCCAGCACCAGTGGGGACAGAACCGGGTGGCTTTATCTCTCTCTGATAAGCTCTTCATTATTTGGCCAAACTTGTCAATTCCCACAGTATAAGATAAACCTATCGCCAAGTCATATCTGACTGTCTGCCACCCCTTGAACTGCAGCACATCAGGCTTGCCTATCCTTCACTATCTCCCTGAGTTTGCTCAAACTCATGTCCTTTGAGTTGGTGATGCCATCTAACCGTCTCATCCTCTGTTGCCCCCTTCTCCTTTTGCCCTCAATCTTTCCCAGTATGAAAAAAAATCCACTGCTGGTGCTATGAAAATTAACTGTAGCAATTCTTTTCTAGTAGGCTTAGGTTTACTTAAGAATTCCCTATATACTAAATGTTTTCACCAGATATTCAAGTAAACTGTAACAAGGTGGCCTGTTCTCTGCCAAAGGACATATTATTAACTGGGCAGAGAAATAGAGATCAGATTTATGGTTACCAGAGGTGAAGGATAGAGGAGAGAGAATTAGATGAAGGCAATCAAAAAGCACAAACTCAGTTAAAAGATAAATAAGTACTAGGGATGTATGTGCAATAGGATAAATATAATTAACACTGCTGTATATTATATATGAAAGATATTGAGTGTAAATCCTAAGAGTTTTTATCACAAGGAAAATCGGTTTTTTTCTATTTGTTTAATTTGTATCTGTCAGAGATGATTGATGTTCACTAAACTTACTGTGATTACCATTTCATGATGTATGGAAATCAAATCATTAGGCTGTATTTACCTTAAACCTGATACAGTGTTGTGTGTCAATTATGTCTCAAAACTGGAAGAAAAAAATGTAATTGGACCATGAAATAGTTCCTTTGTGGTCCTAAGTTACAGCAGAATAAAACATCCTGGGGCCTATTGTTGAAGTATTGTGTTTGTTTTCAGGTTAAGTGGTATTTCTCTTTTGAGCTGTACATAGAGGGAAAGATTTAAGGAGGGACCTAAGCGCAGAAGCAATGATTTATTTGGCACCCAGGATGGAGAAACCAGTTTTCAGTGGATTCCTCTGCTGTTCTGAACACACAGTGAAGCACAGTTAGTTTTTACATGACAGCTGTAGGAGATAAGGGTTTTAGAAATCAAAAGATAGAAAGTAATTAAGAGTGTGGGTCACAGTAGTTTAGATTAGTAGGGTAGCAGATTCATAAACCCTCTAAGTATAAAGTATGATCAGGGACTTGTCGGGTGGTCCAGTGACTAAGACTCTGAGCTCCCAATGCAGGTGGCCTGAGTTCAATCCCTGGTCAGGGAACTAGATCCCACATGCCACGGCTAAAGAACCCACATGCTTCAATGAAGACAGAAATCACACATGCTGCAACTAAGACCTAGCAAAGCCAAATAAATAAATAAATAATTAAAAAAAAAAAAAAAAAATAAAGTATGATCACTATCAAATAATGCGTCACTTCTGTAGATACAATAGCAAATAGGGGCTCTTTTGCAAATGAAAATGTAAGGAAGCGCAGTAGGTCAGCCATAGCAGTTTAGAGGTCACGGGGGCCATGGGGTGCATCTCATTAGACATGGTCAGTGTCTTAGTCTTTGGTCCATTAAGTATTGCTAGTGAAGTAACCTGGGTCTATTTCACTCAAATCATGATCCTGTGTTTGGCTTTATTTTGGCAATCAATTTGAGAGTTTTGGTTTTTTTTTTAATGGTAAAATAGCAAATTTTGTTTTGTAGACTTAGGAAAATTATTTCACCCAAATATTTATGGAATTTCTGTTACTAGATGGCTTGAGTATAAATAATGGCTTAATAGCAGAAAAGTGGGCCCTACTGCAAAGTGTAATAAGCATTTCTCATTGATATTTCTCCCCATTTTGAGAGGATACTATAAGATTATCTTCATTTTAAAAGCTGGTATTTTTGGACCTCTTAGGTGGACATCCCCACAACTGGACAGCTATTTCAAGAGAGTGTTTGAATCTTTTAAATGATATGACTCAGAAACTTGTGCTCTACCAAGAAGCTGCTGCTACGAATGGGAGAGTGATGTCTTCATCGTACCCAGTGGAACCTAAGAAATTGAATTCTCCAGGTAACTCCTTACACTACTAAGGGAGGGGAAAGCACTTACATTCTATTTCCTAAGAAAGATAACAGTAGGTAATCTAAGGATTAAATTGTATGTAAGTGTGAAGTATATAGTTTTAGGCAGAATTGATCCAATATATGGGATATTGTACCAAGAAGGCAGCATGAGTATCATTGTAGATTGAAAAAATTAAGTTCATTGTGGTGGTCGTGTTAAAAAGGCTAACACATGTTGGTCATTAACCAGAAGACTTCAGTTTACCCTGCTGCTGCTGCTAAGTTGCTTCAGTCGTGTCCGACTCTGTGCGACCCCATAGACGGCAGCCCACCAGGCTCCCCCGTCCCTGGGATTCTCCAGGCAAGAACACTACAGTGGGTTGCCATTTCCTTCTGGAAAGTGAAAGTGAAAGTGAAGTTGCTCAGTCATGTCTGATCCTCAGTGATCCCATGGACTGCAGCCTACCAGGCTCCTCTGTCCATGGGATTTTCCAGGCAAGAGTACTGGAGTGGGGTGCCATTGACTTCTCCCAGAGCCAAGTGAGTCTTTACAAGTAGTAGTAGATGCTATTCTGATTGCAGTATCCCAGGGGTAAGAAATTGCTGGAGTGCCAGAGAGAAGTAACTGAAGTGACTCAGTGATTTAGGGATGGGGGTATCACATTCATTGTTTTAAGGTAGCTAAATGTTCAAAAGATGAAAGCTGAGAGGAAGAAGCAGAGGTGGAGGAACGTATGCTATTTCACAAAACACCTTAAGTAGCTGATACTTAGGAATGTAAGACTGAGAAAAAGACTTAATGTTCTGATGCCTTGGGAGCCAGACACTTAAAGAAAATGGGCAGAACTAGCTGGGTGAGGACCATAGTAAACTTGGGGGCATAAGCTTCATCTGAAATGGAAAACTATGGGTTAGCTTTGATCCATGGTTCCCATGTGAGAATTTGGGCCCAGTATCTGAACTTCTGATACTGGAGGTTTGTAACATTGTACAGGAGGTAGTTATCAAAACCATCCCCAAGAAGAAATGCAAAAATGCAAAATGATTGTCTGAGGAGGCTTTACAAATAACTGAGAAAAGAAGAGAAGCAAAAGGCAAAGGAGAAAAGGAAAGATATACCCATCTGAATGCAGAGTTCCACAGAATAGTAAAGAGAGGTAAGAAAACTTTGCTAAGTCAACAGTGCAAAGAAATACAGGAAAACAGTAGAATGGGAAAGACTAGAGATCTCTTCAGGAAAATCGCAGATATCAAGGGAACATTTCATGCAAGGATGGGCATGATAAAAGACAGAAGCGGTATGGACCTAACAGAAGCAAAGATATTAAGACAAGGCGGCAAGAATATACAGAAGAACTATAAAAAAAAATCTTAACAGCCCAGATAACCGTGATGGTGTAATTACTCATCTAGAGCCAGATATCCTGGAGTACAAAGTCAAGTGGGCCTTAGGAAACATCACTATGAACAAAGCTAGTGGAGGTGATGGAATTCCAGCTGAGCTATTTCAAATCCTTAGAGAATATGCTGTGAAAGTGCTGTGTCAATATGCCAGCAAATTTGGAAAACTCAGCAGTGGCCACAGGACTGGAAAAAGTCAGTTTTCATTCCAGTCCCAAAGAAAGAATGCCAAAGAAAGTTCAAACTACTGCCCAATTGCACTCATTTCACATGCTAGCAAGGTAATACTCAAGATCTTCAAGCTAGGCTTTAACAGTATGTGAATCAAGAACTTCCAGATAAACAAGTTGGGTTTAAAAAAGGCAGAGGAACCAGAGATCAAATTGCCAAGATCTGCTGCATCACAGAAAAAGCATGAGAATTCCAGAAAAACATTTACTTCTGCTTCATTGACTATTCTAAAGCCTTTGACTTTGTGGATCACAACAAACTGGAAAATTCTTAAAGAGCTGGGAATACCAGACCACCTTACCGGTCTCCTGAGAAATCTGGATGTGGGTCAAGAAGCAGCAGTTAGAACCAGGAACAACAGACTGGTTCCAAATTGGGAAAGGAGTATGTCAAAGCTGTATATTGTCACCCTGCTTATTTAACTTATATGCAGAGTATATCATGTGAAATGCCAGTCTGGATAAAGCACAAGCTAGAATCAAGATTGCCAGGAGAAATATCAATAACCTCAGATATGCAGATGACACCACCCTTATGGCAGAAAGTGAAGAGGAACTAAAGAGCCACTTGATGAAGGTGAAAGAGGAGAGTGGAAAAGCTGGCTTAAAACTCAACATTCAAAAAACTAAGATCATGGCATCCAGTCCCGTCAGTTCAGTTCAGTTCAGTCGCTCAGTCGTGTCCGACTCTTTGCGACCCTGTGAATTGCATCACGCCAGGCCTCCCTGTCCATCACCATCTCCCACTTAATGGCAAATAGATGGGGAAACAATGGTAACAGTGACAGACTTTATTTTCTTGGGCTCCAGAATCACTGCAGATGGTGACTGCAGCTATAATGTTAAAAGACACTTGCTCCTTGGAAGAAAAGCTATGACAAACATAGCATGTTGAAAAGCAGAGATATCACTTTGCCAACAAAGGTCCTTATAGTCAAAGCTATGGTTTTTCCAGTAGTTGTGTATAGATGAGAGTTGAACCATAAAGAGGGCTGAGCACTGAAGAATTGATGCTTTCAAACTGTGGTGTTGGAGAAGTCTTGAGAGTCCCTTAGACAGCATGGAGATCAAACCAGTCAGTCCTAAAGGAAATCAATCCTGAATATTCATTGGAAGGACTGATGCCGAAGCTCCAATACTTTGGCCAGCTGATTTGAAGAGCCGACTCACTGGAAAAGACCCTGATGCTGGGAAAGATTGAAGACAGGAGAAGGGGACAACAGAGGATGGGATGGTTGGATGGCATCACCAACTCGATGGTCATATGTTTGAGCAAACTCTGGGACATGGTGATGGACAGGGAAGCCTGGTGTACTGCAGTCTATGGGGTTGCAAAGAGTAGGACTGAGTGACTGAACAACAACAACAATCTGAACTTCTGGTCTTTTTCTTTTTTTCTTTTAAAGAGACAGCTGAAGAAGTTTTGGGGGAAATCTATCACTTTTTAGACATTGACAACTAATCTTGATATGTAAAAAAATCACTATATGGGCCAAAGGAAACATCTCTCTGACTTTGATTTCATTATTCTGCTGGCTTCATAGACCACAAACAAAGAGATTGCAGAAGAAAAGTGATTTAGATAAGTTCATGAATGTCAGGTTTTAAAAGATTCTACTGTGTTTCAGATGTTGTCAACATTCAGATTAGCATTTATTTATTCAACAAGTATTCATTGAATGACTGCCACGTACCAAGCACTACCAGAGAATCAAAGATGCAGAAACATGCTTGGGCCTGACCTTTTAGTGGGAGGCACACAAACGATGACAAGACAGTGCAACTATTAAAAGGAAGTCTGAAGGAGTAGGGTGATGCTTGATAATGAAAGGAGGAGTTTAAAGTTGGTCCTGTAAAGATGTGGAGCCATTAGAGGATTTGAATAGTTATAGTTTCATTAAATTAGCATTTTAGAAAGATCATTATAATTCTGAGTTGGGGAGATCCTGGGTCTGAGCAAATATGGATTAGTCATTTCTTTAAATTGTTATCATATCCCATCAGTCAGAATTTGCCTTTAATTTGAGGAATAATTACAAAACTTAAAAGCACTGATCTTGGAACTTTGGTGGTCCGGTGACTAGGACTGTGGTCCTAATTCAGGGGGCCCGGCTTCCATCCCTGGTTGGGGAAGTAGATCCCACATGCTGCAGTGAAGATCAAAGATCCTGAGTGTGGGGGCTCAGACTTGGCGAAGTCAAATAAATAGAATTTTAAAAAAAGTATTAAAAAACAAAAAACCCCACCAGTTTTAATTTTTAAATTGATTGTTTAGCTATTTCTTAAAAAGTCATGTAGTGAAAATTTGGTTCTTATAAATGTTTAGTGTCTTATGCCAGTTTTATTAAAAAGATAGAATACTAGTATAATTTATTGTCTTTGTGCTTTGTGCTGGAGTGGCAGAAAGATATTATCTTTGTACAAGAGACTGTATAATTGGTAGAGTTATAAGATAATTTTTGAAGAAGCTGTTTACAGAACAGATGTGTAGATATCCTGGACAGGTTAATCACTGGTGTAACTTTTGTTAACTTTAAAGAACTGCGGAAAATGGGAAAAGGTTAGTGCTCTGTACATTTTCACACTATAGATTTGATTTAGCCAAGTAATGGTTACAGTAAGAATATACAGTAACCCAGGGCATATACTAATGCAATAAAGTTGTTGCCATTTAAAAGTAAAATATAAAATATAACTTCATTCAGTGCAGCTTAGAGTTGGAGAAATTGACCTGGAAGATGAAGATATCTGTTTAGGGTAAAAACCGAGAGAGGCTGAACCAGTCTGACAGAAAAAGATGTATCAAGCTCCTCAGGTGGTCACCAAGTCGAAGTAGTAAAATCTGGGTGCTGAAATTGTGAACCTAGGTGGAACAATCTACTGAGCCTTGGTTAAATGAGTTAAGCAAAGAGTTGAGATGTGTGAAATTTGAGAACCTCCACTCTGGCCTACTTCGATCAGATTGCCTCTTCTCAGCACTGGATCTGTTCTTTTACAGAAGAAACTGCGTTTCAGACCCCCAAATCTAGCCAGATGCCTCGGACTTCAATGCCATCATTAATTAAGACATCACTGTTCTCCTCAAAATTATCTACACCTGATGTTGCAAGTCCCCTGGGCACCCCATTTGGCTCTAGTGTAGTGAACCGGATGGCTGGAATTTTTGATGTAAACACAAGCTATGGGTCACCTCAAAGTCCTCAGCTCACAAGAAGAGGGCCAAGATTATGGACTTCAGCTTCCGGTGAGGACCGTTTATTTTCTAGAATTTGAAATGTCATAGTTGCAGAGAATCATATAGCCTAAGTTTTTGCCTTCTTGTTTTTTTTTTTTTTGTAGATCAGCAAATGACTGAATTTTCTAATCCTTCTCCATCTACCTCTGTTAGTGCTGAGGGTAAGACAGTGAGACAGCCCAATGTGATTTACTCATGGATCCAGAATAAACGTGAACAGGTAGGATGATATGGGCATAGGATTTGTATTTACATATAGCATTGAGAACATCAAGGATCTCACATAAGTGAGCCATCAGGAATAAATAGACCTTTGGGGATGCCTCATATATTAAATTGACCCATATGAAATTACTAGTATTTGGTTTTGAGTTATACAGATTACAAGTTCATATGGTTTAACCTACTGCAGTGCCTTTGATCTATGAATTCTTTCATTTAAGAGATATTTATTGATTTCTTCATATACACTGGGTATGTTACTAGATACTGGGAAGACAGCAAACAAAAGTCCCCGACTGTATGATTACGTTCTAGTGAGGGCAGATAGCTGAGCAAGCCTTGTATTATAGTTCTGGGTGTTGTGAGATGAGGTAGCAGGCACCTGCAGCAGCTTGTCAGGCTCATTAGCTGTTGTAAAGACTGAAACTTTCTCTGAGGGAGATGGATGACTACTGCATGGTTTTACCCACAAGAATGACATGATGTAACCTTACATTTTGAATGTACTGCTGTGTGGAGACTAGAGCCTCAGGGCAGGAGTGGAAGCAGAGAGAGAGTAGTAAAGCTGTTAGGGTAACCTGCTGACCTGATGACGGTGTCTGTGACCTGAGTGGTGGTGGTGGAGACTAAAATGTGATCAAAGTCAGGGTGTATTTTGGAGATAGGTATGATAGGATTTGCTTATGGTTTAGTTGTGGTGTGAAAGAATAAGTATTGATTCTGAAGTTTTTGTCCTGAGGGTCTGAAACAATGGTAGTTGCAGTTTATTGAGTTGCAACTTACTGATGATTCTGGAAAAGAGATTTGATAGAGACAAGGTAGGGAATCATGAGTCTGATTTTAGACATGGCAATTTTGAGATACTAGACAATCCAGTGAAAATACTGAATAAGATATTAGACTTGTATCTGGAGTCTAGGAGAAAGTCCAGGTTAGAACTGAAATTTGGAAGTCATCCAAGCATGAAAGCCATGAGACTCCATGAAAATTATTGGAGAGTGTAGATATAGAAGAAAAGGGACGCAAGAACTGGAACCCTTTGATGACAAAGTCTGGGAGATGAGGAGGAATAGCAAAGGAGACCAAGCACCGTTAAGGTGAGAAGGAACCAAGAACAGCGTGTTTCAGACAGAAGTGTCAGATGCTGCTGAAAAGAAAAGAAGCATGAGGTTCAAACTAAAAATGAACTGGTGTGCTAGGAACATGGAGGTCATTGTCCTTGACGAGAGCTATTGGGTGGAGAAGTAGCAACGAATACCTGACTGGCATGGGTTCCAGAGAGACTAGGAGAGGAATTGGAAGACACAGAGAAGCTACATCTTTCAAGGAGATTGACTGTTAGGGGACCTGAGAAATGGGTGAATAGTTGGGAGAAGTTGAGAGGTCAGGGAAGGGTTTTATTTTTTAAGGTGGGAGAAATAACAACATGTTTGTTGATAGAATGCTCGGTTAATAGAGAGGGCAGAACTGAAGGCATTTTACAAAACTTCAGCAGCACCTATGGCTCTGTGTGTGTAAGTACTACTATGTCATGAATTTACTTTGAAGTCATTTGGGTTGTGTAGCTTTTAATACTGAGAAAATCATTTTCCTTGTAAATGTCAACTAGTAGAAAACTACTGTCTTAAGATCTATTTTTTTTCCTAATAGAGGAAACATGCTCTTTTTTGGCATTAATATTAAGAGGTTAAAGGGTAGGACAGTTGTAGAGAATTGAGAAAGAATATGGTTTTAGGAAATATCACCAGAACTACTTTTTGATTATGACAGGGCTCTAATTTGAAGGCTGGACATGTATACATGGGAGTGCAGTTTAGATTAGATGGCCTGTGTTGGTTACCCAATTTATAGTACAAAGGTATTTACTTATGTGGTTTACCTTACCTTTCTTTGTAAAGTATGATGTGTTTCATTTAAGTTAGTGTCTGGAAGAACCTGGAAATGTATAATATTATATTTGAGTAGCATTGAACTGTTCATGTGATAATTCTTCCTTTTCTTTCCATCTCAGGTTAAGAATTTCTTATCAAAGCGAGTGCTGATAATGTATTTTTTCAGTAAGGTAAGAGTATGTAGTTATAACATTGGGAGTGGGGGGAGAGAAAACAAAATAAGAAATGAAGTAGCAAATAGGATTAGACTTTTCAATATTTAGCTTGATCGTAGCAAGCCAAACAGCTTGGCATCATGCTTCACTAAACCTCCCTTTAAACAGTGCCTGACCTAGACAGGCACCTCCCATCAGTGACTTCCCGAGGCTGGGCTCTAGTGGCCTTCTGGGTCTCTTGGCTGCAGGCAGCTTTGTGCCAAGATGTGGCCCCTTCTTGCAAAGTGAGCAAATCTGTGGTGATCCTTCATGGTTCATTGTCCTGCTGACATCATTGTGGCCAGTTTGGTGTTCAGAAGAGAGATAACTGGGTTAGACTGTAGGTGTTTAACTGGTGTTGGATTAAAGTTGTAATTTAGGCCACAAACTTTCCAGCTTGTCTGTCAGCTGCCCCAGCTGCTGTAGGAGAGTAAATCTCAGAGGTAGAAGCTAAAGATTCATTCCTGTTTTCACTGCTACAGCTGTTGTGTGTCAGTTAATCCTTTGATGAGGAAAACCTTTGCCCTTGTGTAGGGGAAAGAATTTTTGTTTTAATTATTTTAATCTAGCTTCTCTGTTTTTGCAGATTGTGCATTATTAACTAATAGTGCACTCGTATGAATGCCTTGAAGTGAAAGTCTGTATTGGCATACATTCCTCATTTTATTCTTTGAGGATCCTACTCTGGTGGGGAGAGAGATCTGAGTAACTGGTAGAATATAGATACATACAGCAAAGAATCCTTTCAAGTTCCTGAAACGTTTTTCACTGTGGTAGCAGGGAATATCCATGCCACTAGCAAGAATGTTTGCCAGAAATAATCTGTAGGCTTTCCATTAGAGCCCTGGGAAAACCATCAGACCCCTGAGAAAGGTGTCTCATCTTCTACCAAGAGAAAGAGGAGTTGTCTGAAGTTTTACTTCAGAGCTTTGTTTCGGAACGATGGGAAGAAAACTTACCTTTTGTCTTTTGTGTGCCATGCTCTTTTCACTTGCTAAGTTGTGTCCGACTCTTTGGCACCCCCATGGATTGCAGCATGCCAGGCTTCCGTGTCCTTCACTTTCTTCCGGAGTTTGCTCAAATTCATCCATTGAGTTGGTGATGCCATCCAACCATCTCCTCCTCTGTCACACACTTCTCCTACTGCCCTCAATCTTTCTCAGCATCAGGGTCTTTACCAGTGAGTTGACTCTTCGCATCAGGTGGCTAAAGTATTGGAGCTTCAACATCAGTCCTTCCAGTGAATATCCAGGGTTGATTTCCTTTAGGATTGACTGGTTTGATCTCCTTGCTATCTAAGGGACTCTCAAGAGTCTTCTCCAGTACCACAGTTTCAAAGGCATTAATTCTTTGATGCTCAGCCTTCTTTATGGTCTAGCTCTGACATCTGTACACGACTACTGGAAAAACTGTCCCCTCATTTAATTCTGACAGCATTTCTGTGAGGTGTCTTTTTGGCAGGAAGCTTGAGGCTCAGAGGGGTCAAGTAGCTAGCCTGAGGGCACATAGCCAGTAAGTGGCAGAGCAGAAGCTGAATGAGATCTCCTTTTTCCATGGAAGTGAATGCTACCTTAGATTCTGATTTTGCAGGTGGATCTGTGTGATAAGGAGCTGTAGACACCACTGCTTAACGTTGGGAAATGTAACATGCTATTGTGGTGAATGGGCCTCATTGGCTGTATT
The DNA here is from genome assembly GCA_006410935.1 of Redunca redunca. Classification (NCBI taxonomy): domain Eukaryota; kingdom Metazoa; phylum Chordata; class Mammalia; order Artiodactyla; family Bovidae; genus Redunca; species Redunca redunca. The sequence continues at coordinate 165,012 of SJYQ01023113.1, forward strand.
ACGACAGCCACTTACACAGGCCAGTTGTTGTTCCACATCACAATACCTTGCTGTATTAAAGACTGTTGGGTGGTTTTTCTTTGTAGTGGGGTTGAGGGTAGACACTTTAGGAGAGATAGTATGTACTTACTTAGGCAGTACTTTTTTTTTTTTTTTAAAGCATTCGTAACTATTCTCTTTGGGCTTCCTTGGGGGCTCAGCGGTACAGAATCTGCCTGCAATGCAGGAGAGGCGGGTTCAATCCCTTGGAGAAGGAAATGGCAACCCACTCCAGTATTCTTGCCTAGAAAACCCCATGGACAGAGGAGCCTGGTGGGCTACACTCCCTGGAGTCGCAAAGAGTTGGACACGACTGAATAACTGAGCATGCATGCAACCGTTCTCTTGAGTGATCTCTATGTTAATCCTCTGAGGTGGGTTGAGGGAATATAACTTATTTTAAATGAGAAACTTAGGCACATAGAGATTTAGATACTTGGCCGGGGTCACACAGTAAGTTGTAGCAGAATGCTTTATTGCACTTAATTCATAATGTGTAAGAATTTCAGGTCTTAGCTCTTAAGAGGCAGCTGTGAATTTTTTATTATTTTAGTCTACATGGTTGATTAGATGAAGTGATAATTTCTGGGCAACTGACTTAAATGTTCTTCTCATCTTTTAGCACCCGGAGGCCTCCATTCAGGCTGTATTTTCAGATGCCCAAATGCATATTTGGGCATTAGAAGGTAAGTAGTCTCAGTGAGCTGCAATAATGGTTTATTTATTCATTAAATATTGAGGTATTTAATGAAAGATCAGTTCTGGACTTTGATCTCAGTCTTTGAATTTTCAGATACATTTTATGTGTTTGTTTTATATAGATAAATTTTTCTTATTTAGGTTTATTTTAATTTAGAGATTTTCCTTGTATATAAGTGGAGAAACTGAGCCTGGAGTTCTTGCGTCTCTTTCTCTGCTTCAAGAAAATTGCAGTTAATAGATTGTTTTTTAACCATCACCTTATGTTGATGTAACTTGCTTAATATATTTAAACATATGTAGCTTAGTTTTAGTTGTTAAAGAACTTTCTTTTCATCTTGCAGATACCACCTTCTCAATGTTTAAATGATACTTCCTCAGAGAGGCCTTTCCTGACCACCCTATGAAAAGTATCCTTACTTTGTCCCCTTATCAGGCTTTCTTAGCCTTTATCACTGCCAAACAGAGTATTATTTAAAAGAACTTTTTTCTATTAGAACATAAGTCAGATTCATCTTATTTAAGACGATTGCGGTTGAGTACCTTTTCCATCCCTTTTGCCTCTTTCTATTCTGTTACTCCCTTTTTTATTTAGACTTTTATACATTCAGAATATTAATTCATCCTCAGATAGATATATTGCAAGTGGATTTGCCTAATTTTGATTCACTTTTAACTTGTTTCTTCTTTTCCCTTCGAGGTCTGTCTCACTTAGTAGCAGCATCATTTACAGAAGATAGATTTGGCGTAGTCCAGACCACACTACCAGCTATTCTTAATACTTTGTTGACGCTGCAAGAGGTAGGCAATATATGGGTTGGGTGGAAGTAGAGGTCCTGTCTTCTCCCCTGCCTAGCTTTTTCTGTTTGTTTCTTACATTTCACATTGAGTAACGAAAAACATGTTGGAAGTCAAAATAATGGTACTGTTCTCACCGTCAGGTACTTACAGTCTAAGACAGACTAGGAAGACAGACTTTTAATTCATTTATAAGTGTTAATTTTATTGTAACAGAGAAGGTATATTAAACCTGTAGGACATACTTCTTATATTAATCAGATTATTTAGGATATTGGAATTCTGTTCAGTACTATAGGTTTGCATCCTTACATAATTTGTAGCTCCTGAAAGTGACCTGTAGTTAAGTTACTTGTGTAAATAAGAAGTTACTCATCGACTAGAGGCTTAAGAAGATAGAGCTGGGACCAATGGATTCCTGCTACAAGGCTGGGTGCATAGTTTTAAACTAACAGGTCTTTTTTAGGCTTAAAGGAAGAAAAATAAAACATATGCTTCTTGTTTTTCACTAGTCTGCCTTTCCTGACTTCATGTTGGGTGATATGTTTTCACTGACTTGTATTATTAGTTCTGTGTCAGATGAGGTGTATAAACACTAAGGGCTGGGGACGTTTAAAGGTAGGGGCTTGGGTATACAGGTTTTCTGGAGGAAATATTTCTGAACTAGGTTTGAGGGATAACAACTGGTGCATCTTTGGGTCTTGGGAAGCAATTTAAGATATGAGAGAAAACAAGCTTCACTTTTCCTTTCTTCAAATCTCAGTTCATTTTACCTCTTAGAATGTCTTACCCTTCAGAACCAGTGATTTTTTTTTTTCTTCACTTTGTCCTCTTTGTGCCTACTTTCTCATGTATGTTATTTGATACATATATATACTCGTGGATAGCTTTATTATTTGGGTTCACTTCCCAACTACCTTACTGTAAAGACAGAACTTTCTACTATTTCCACAACTTCTACTGTTTGGCTTATCTAACCACACATTAGGGTAACCATGATTATGGGTATATCTTTAGTATTCATAGCATAGCTTTTTTTTTTTTAATCACTCTGGTTGTGTAGTTTAAAATAAAACAATAGTACAGTGTTCCCTAGTCTACAGAGTGATTTCATATCTTTTTTTTTTTTTTGAACTTCAAGTCTATCTTGTAAAGTGGAGATGTTTCGGCCCTGTCTTACACATGAAAGGGGCTTGGTAGTGCAGTGGCTTACCTCAGATCTCACACACATCTTAGTGGCAGAGCTGGGACGTGATGTGATCTCACTGCAGGGCATTAGCAGTGGAATAGACCTCAGGGAGGGGCTTCCCTGGTGGCTCAGAGGTTAAAGTGTCTGCCTCCAATGTGGGAGACCCAGGTTCGATCCCTGGGTCGGGAAGATCCCCTGGAGAAGGAAATGGTAACCAACTCCAGTATTCTTGCCTGGAGAAACCCATGGACGGAGAAGCCTGGTAGGCTACAGTCCACCGGGTTGCAAAGAGTTGGACACTACTGAGCGACTTCACTTCACTTCAGACCTCAGGGAAAGCTGCAGATCCAGTCTCCGAACTTGTCTACTGTCTTCTGCTGGGCTTTTATTTTTACATAGGGTTCTCTTCAGAGAGAATGGCTCTACTTTTAGAACTGTAACTTTCAAACTTTTTAGACTATGATATGTAGTACATTAGACTCAGAATATAGAGGGGTCTGTGTGTGTGTGTAACAAATAAAAGATTCTTACAACAGTGCTTACCTTTTATTTTGTGCTTAATTCTAATGCTTTCCACCCTGTTTCATTTCTTTTTAAATGCTGGTTGAAACAGTTGATTTCACAAAGATCACACTGCCCTTGAGGTATTTTGCACCAAAATTACTTTCTTCTCATCTCCTCACTATCAAAATCGTAATTCTTCATAGTTGATTATGGCTAGGCATGATAATGGAGACGGAATGGCAACCTACTCCAGTGTTCTTGCCTGGAGAATCCCAGGGACGGGGGAGCCTGGTGGGCTGCCGTTTGTGGGGTCGCACAGAGTCGGACACAACTGAAGTGACTTAGCAGCAGTAGCAGCAGGCATGATAAGGAAAGCAAATTTGTTTATTTGGTTGTAGTCATTCTTACCTTTGATTACGAAGGTATGAATTACAGATTTATTGAAGACTCAAGCTCTTTTACTTTGAAACAGGAGCTGAATGGAAAATACTTTTGAGGGGCAGAGGAGAAAGAGGCAAAGGTATATTTTTGAGAGTTTGGGAAGTGGTGAATGGAACAAAAACCCCTCTTTGTGCGAGGGTTGTGGCATCTCTTCTCCCCAAGACAACATCAAGTCGCCCTTTTGGTCATGCTCTGCCGTCATCAGATTTTGCAGACTACCTTGCAGTCTTTCTACCCCATATCCCAGGGTTGAGTGTCACGAGTGACTCAGTGTCCACATGGGTATTTATCCTACACTTTGACTTTCTCACTTTTTTTTTTTTTTAACTTTTTACTTTGTACCGGGGAATAGCTTTGTACCAGGGAATAACCGATTAACAAACAGTGTTGCACTAGTGAACAGTGAAGAGACTCAGCCATATATGTGCACACATCCATTCTCCCCCAAACTCCCCTCCCATCCAGGCTGCCTCACAGCACTGAGCAGCGTTCCATGTGCTATACAGTAGGTCCTTGTTGTTATCCATTTTAACTACAGCAGTGTGTACATGTCCACCCCAAACTCCCTAATTCTCCCTTCCCCTTCTCTTTGGGCAACCATAAGCTCATTTTCAGTCTCTTGAGTCTCTTTTGTAAGTCCATTTGTATCATTTCATTTTAGATTCCACATATAAGGGATGTCATATGATATTTCTTCTCTTTCTGACTTACTTCACTCAATAAGTAAGTCTCTAGGTCCATCCATATTGCTGCAAGTGGCATTATTTCATTCTTTTTAATGGCTCAGTAATGTTCCATTTATATATGTACAATATCTTCATCCATTCCTCTGTCGATGAACATTTAGGTTGCTTCCATGTCTTGACTGTTGTAAAGAGTGCTGCAATGAACACTGGGGTGCTTGTATCTTTTCGGATCATTTTATTCTCCAGATATGTACCCAGGAGTGGGATTGCAAGGTCATATGGTAGCTCTAGTTTTAGTTTTTTAAGGAATCTCCAAGTGGCTATACCAATTTACATTCCTACTGACAGTGTAGGAGGGTTCCCGTTTCTCCACACCCTTTCCAGCCTTTAATGTTTGTGGATTTTTTGATGATAGCCAATGTGACTGGTGTGAGATGGTATCTCATCGTAGTTTTGATTTGCGTTTCTCTAGTGATTAGCCGGGTTGAGCATCTTTTCATGTACTTCTTGGCCATCTGTATGTCTTCTTTGAAGACATGTCTCTTTAGGTCTTCTGCCCATTTTTTGAGTGGGTGGTTTGTTTTGATTCTGTTAAGCATCACGAGCTGTTTGTAAATTCTGGAGACTAATCCCTTATTGGTCTCATTGTTTGCAAATGTTTTCTCCCAATCTGTGGATTGTCTTTCATTTTGTTCATTGTTTCCTTTGCTGTGCAAAAGCTTTTGATTTATTTATTTTTGTTTATATTTCCATTATTCTGGGAGACAGATTGAAAAAATATTGCTGTGATTTCTGTCAGAGTGTCTGTTGCCAGTCTTGTACACACTTATCAGTCTCAGCCTTTGACTGTCATCTAGGCTTCATCGGCCCGTGTGTGCTCCACCTCCAAAGCTTAAAACTCCACGATTCTAGCCTCTGAGCCAAAGTCCTTGAATGTTTTTGTGCCAGAGATCCCTTTAGCAGTCTGATGAGGCCTATGGACTTTTTCCCAGAATAATGGGAAAAACAAGTACATAAAATATAAAGTCTTTCAGATTAGAAAGGAAATCAGTTATATTAGAATATAATTTTGAAAGTATTAAGTTTGTGATACATTAATACATTAAATAACAAGGTCTATCAGTGGGTCTACGGAGAAGGAAATGGCAACCCACTCCAGTATTCTTGTCTGGAGAATTCTGTGGACAGAGGAGCCTATCAGGCTATAGTCCGTGGGGGTCACAAAGGGTCAGATACGACTGAGTGAGTGAGCATCAGTGGGTCTAACTCATCATTTTGAAGTAATGATTAAGATGAATGGTATTTAAAGATAATTACACTAGTGTGATGAAAGTACTGATGATTTCTGTTGGTGGCAAAGTTAGAGGAACTACTAATGCTATTGTGATTTACTGTTTCATAATTGAAACAATTGCTAAATTTTAATTAGAGCTTAGTAAAGATAAACATGTCATTTTTAGCCCAGAGTTCATAGCCCCTGAATTCTGTCCGTAGATCTGTGGGCTATATAAGAGCCCCTGTTTCCCTCATGCACAGCCTTTTATGCCTTTGCTTCTTCTGTACATTCTCTTTGTCTTTGCTAATATTTTCACTTCCTTTGTTCTCCAGCCCCCCCCTAGCTACACATACGTCGTTCCTTATCCAGGTTACACCTTATAGTCTGTCACTTCAGCCATTTTGTTACTAATTCCCTCACCTCCTAGTTGCCAGGTCCTTCAGTTGCACCCACATGGCAAAACTCTAAGGGATCAATCCCATACTGACCGCCTACCCTTTCTCTTGCCCATCCCTCCTACTTCAGCCTCATTTCAGGCACTTGGCATTCCTGACCTGAATTATTACTATGACCTTTTGCTCCCGGGACTTAACAGGGACCCTTCATTCTGACTTCAGCCACTGTCCAGTTCTTCCCATAAGCCCTCTAGTCTCATAACCACCATGGACTATTCTATTCCTCCACCCCTGCCCCAAATATATTTTATTTTCTTAACCTAACTAATTCTATATAGTGATGCCTCTTCTCTCTTCCTTCGCCTAGAACACATTTTTCTCGTTTTCTCTGGCTCCACCTGTAATCCCCATTTCATCATTTTATTATACTGCATTTTCATTGTCTGTTTACTTTTACTGTCTCTAGTCAGAGTAGGGGGCTTCCCCGGTGGCTCAACTGGTAAAGAATCTGCCTGCAATGCAGAAGACCTGGGTTTGATTCCTGGGTCAGGAAGATTCCCCCGGAGAAGGAAATGGCAACCCACTCCAGTATTTTTGCCTGGAGAATTCCATGGACAGAGGAGGCATCTGGGTTACAGTCCATGGGGTTGCAACTAGTCAGACATGAGTAAAGTCAGGGACCTTGTCTTATTTATGTATTCCTCGCATCTGACCTGGCACTTGGCAAATAACAGGTACTTATTTGTTAAATGCTTGGTGGATGACTGCTGGATAGCTTCATGGTTGGTTTGATGGGTGAAGGCTTCTGTTCTGAGGCCTGAATTAAATGATAGTTCTGATGGGAGTTAATTATAATAGTCACAAGCCCCTTCATTTTGGAAGACACAAGATGTCATGTGACTCATATGAGTCCTGTTGTATGTTTTTGGCTTTATATTCTTTGATGTAGAAGGGATCCTTGCTTTTAATAACAAAAATAAGTTCTAAATATCTCTGTAATTTAAGGTAAGTTATTAAACACAGGCTTCTGGATTTACTAAGGAACAGTTGTGTGTGGGGCTTCCCAGTTGACTCAGTGATAAAGGATCTGCCTGCAATACAGAGGTTAGGTTTGATCCCTGAGTCGGGAAGATCCCCTGGAGTGACAGATGGCAACCCGCTCCAGTATTCTTGCCTGGAAAATTCCATGGACAGAGGAGCCGGGTGGGCTACAGTCCATGGGGTTGGAAAGAGTTGGACACAGCTGAGCACACACATAAACACAAGGAACAATTTATGGAACTATTTTGTTCTTTTGCTTTACTTTTCATTGTCAATCACTTCAGCCATTTTACTGAATCATTAAAGACAAAATATGAAAGAAAAGGGGGAGCCTTTCATTCTTCAAACCATTCAGAGGGCAAGGAGTGGACGGATGGCTATCCTAGGACAGTTGTTCCTAATAATAGTGGGCCAAGCCATCCTGGGAGATCCAAATACTGCAGTGGGTTCATGGATCCATACATGTACTGCTGTCATCTGAATAATTAATGTTTGTCTGGCATAGGTACAGCTATTTTTTAGAGGTTTCTGTATACTGTTTTGGTTAATTGAAATACATAGTCATTTAAAAGCATTATTGAGTTCATGGAATTATTTCCTACATTAGTGGATGGAGAATAGTAACTGTCCCATGGAATTCCACTACATAGCTAGCTATCTGTCTAAGTGGTAGAGTGGTTTGTTTAATTAAAAAAATTTTTTTTTAATTGTGTTAAAATACACATATAAAATTTAAAATACACTTAACATTTTAGCTATCTTTTTGTGTATAGTTCTGTGTCATTAAGTACAGTCACATTGTTTAACCATCAACCACTTTTTCATTTTTGAGAGTATGTTTTAAACTTTTCAGAAAGCCTTCTAGTCTTTGAAGAGTCACTGTCACCTTGATAGAGGATATCAGCTCTGTCTATTATATTTTTTGCCTTATCACCCGAAGGCCAAATTTCGATATACTTGGAAATTTGAAGTTGACCTTTATACTATTCATATATTCAATAAATATTAATTATCAAAGAGTTCAGCGTGTGCTGAGATACAGAATAAGAAAAGACAAACGTGGTTCCTGCCCTCCAGGAGCTTGAAAAGTGAAAGTGGTAGTTGCTCAGACATGTCCAACACTTTGTAACCTCAAAGAGAAAGTCATACAAATAAGTAACAGAAAGTAAAACAGGAAGTTATACAAGTAAGTATAATTATAAATGCCACAATGTACAAAAATGCAGGGTGATTAAAGCACATAAAACAGGCAAGTCTAATCTTGTGAATAGGAGATTAAAAGGAAGGGTGTGAAGTCATGAAAGGCTTCTCTTTCCTGGGAAGTGACACAGAAGTAGGAAGAGACACCGAAGTTAGATGGAAGAACGAAGAGGAGGAAAGGAGTGTTCTTGAGGGCCAGAACTCTTGAGTTTGAAGGTCCAGATCCAGAGACCCTTGACCAGTATTCTTCCACAAGTCACACTGACCTTGACCAGTATTCTTGTACAGGTCACACTATTTTTGTTTCTCTAGAATCATATTTTTTATTCTATATTTATTTTTATATATCTATATATATATAANAATGTTCTTTAATTTTTGTAAAAATCCCGTAAAGTTAGAATAAAGCTTATTTTGCATGATTGAATCTCTCTCAAAAAGACTATATATCTGTTGATATGACTTACTCAAGATCATGCTCAATAAATGGTCTAGTAAATTTGTAAACCAGGCTTTTACACCCCAAGTTCTTTCCTTTCTACCATATCAGATCACCTCTGCGAGGGCTTGGCAGAACATGTATTTCTTAACTTCCTTTCTTAATATCGACTGTAGCAGGTTAGAAGAGCCAAAGTGTGAGATCTAGGGGCAGAGCTACCTGTGTTTAAATCGTAGCTCGTACTAAAGCACTCAGGGTGCCTAGCCCATGTTATTGTTGTGGTGGTTGTAGTCGCTAAGTTGTGTCCGACCTTTGCAACCACATGGACTGAAGCCCTCCAGGCTTCTCTGTCCGTAGGATTTCCCAGGCAAAAATACTGGAGTGGGTTGCAATTTCCTTCTCCCGGGGATCTTCCTGACCCAGGGATTGAATCCGTGTCTTCTGCATTGCGGGCGGATTCTTTTCCACTGTGCCACCTGGGAAACTATCTTATGTTAAGCGGTCAGCAAGTGTTAGTTAGCTCTTACTACTTTGTTGTCACTATTACCGTGCTGTATGACAGAATTCTTGTACAGGAGAAAAGATTTTTAAAGATTAAAAAGAAAGTACTGCTGTCAGTACTGTAAGCAAGTAGCCTGGGTGACAGTGTCAGATAGATGCCCAAGGCTCCACTGCTCTCTGAGTGACTAGAGCAGTTTATTAAAGTTTTCTGAGATCAGTATCTTCATTTATAAAATGAAAATAGTATCTTGCAGGAATATTATGAGGGTTAGAAATAATATCTGTGAAGAGTTTAAAATGGTTCTT
>SJYQ01023113.1:174611-259312 GCA_006410935.1 Redunca redunca
ATATATATATATATATATATATATATATATATATATCACAATTAACTGAGTTCCTGACACACAATAACTGCAATCAGTAAATTTAGCTATCATTATCATCATCTGATATTGTTATTATTCTGTAGCAGTGGTTCTCAACCAGCGATGATTTTGTTCCCCAGGAGGTATTTGGCAGTGTCTGCGAACAGTTTGATTGTCACAGTGGGGGATGCTGCTGCGTATGTGGTGTAGAGGCCAGGGATGCTGCTGAACAGCCTACACTGCGCAGGTCAGGCCCCACAGGAAAGAACCGCCCAGTCCAGAATGTCAGCAGTGCTCAGTTTGAGAAACTCTCATCTATAGTCATGATTTCCAGTAACAAAGTCCACTCTTATCCTTAACATTTGTTTGGGATTCTGGCTTTAGTGGAGCAGAACTCTTTTTAACTAGGTTATAAGTAGGATCCTTGAGACCAGGGACTTTCAAGTCTCTGCATGGCAGACTTTGGTTAATGACGTTGATAGATAAATAATCAGGAAAGAGCAACTGGAGTTTTCTGTTTATGTGGCCTTTGTACATATACTACTGCGTATAAGTATAAATGGGCAAAAAGTGCCTGTTTCCATAGTACAGACCCTCTTTAGGCTTCTTTTAGGGCCAAAGTGAGGCCTTCATAGAATTTATTTTTCCCAGAGTATAGTTATATTGCTCAGTGGTGTGTTGTACTCACCACTTACTCTTTTCATTGTTTGGGATAATTCTTAACTAGATATTTGAGATTCCAGCTGTGTGATCTGAGTCTTAAGGGCAGGAACCACTTCATAGAATGAGTGCTCAATAGATACTTGTTTAATCTCATAGCTGATTAAGTGGACACTTCAGTTCTGGTAACCATGGGGCATATCATTAAATACTATAAACCAGTGTTCTCTGGGTTCAAGTTATTCATATACTACCGTCATAGTTTTTGCTTTAACTGTTGATTAGCATACACTATTGTCATAATTTTAGTCATATTTATATACCACCTAAACGAACTATTATTTACTTAGTATTTTAAGTTAAATTTATTTAAAAGGAAACAGTATCACTGTTGTAAAAGGAAGCTAGTTTGACTTGCTATGAATAGATATAGGTCTACCATTCCTTATCTCAAACCCTCAAATTGTTTTAAAATTTAGATATTTTAAGATTTTTCAAAATGTTACATGGTATACAAAATCATACATTATGTGACACTGCTATTGCTATTTGAGGTAGAAGCGCCTTAATCAGATACAGTAATGCTTTTCTCCAGTGAAATATCTGAATATTCATAGCAAGTGGAATATATAATATAAATAACCTATTTATAGGTTCAGTTCTGTTCAGTCGCTCAGTTGTGTCCGACTCTTTGCGACCCCATGGATCGCAGCATGCCAGGCCTCCCTGTCCATCACCAACTCCCGGAGTTCACTCAGACTCAAGTCCATCGAGTCTATGATGCAAGCCATCTCATCCTCGGTCATCCCCTTCTCCTCCTGCCCTCAATCCCTCCCAGCATCAGAGTCTTTTCCAATGAGTCAACTCTTCGCATGAGGTAGCCAAAGTACTGGAGTTTCAGCTTTAGCACCAGTCCTTCCAAAGAAATCTCAGGACTGATCTCCTTCAGAATGGACTGGTTGGATCTCCTTGCAGTCCAAGGGACTCTTAAAAGTCTTCTCCAACACTATAGTTCAAAATCATCAATTCTTCAGCGCTCTTCACAGTCCAACTCTCACATCCATACATGGCCACAGGAAAAACCATAGCCTTGACTAGACGGACCTTAGTCGGCAAAGTAATGTCTCTGCTTTTGAATATGCTATCTAGGTTGGTCATAACTTTCCTTCCAAGGAGTAAGCATCTTTTAATTTCATGGCTGCAGTCACCATCTGCAGTGATTTTGGATCCCAGAAAAATAAAGTCTGACACTGTTTCCACTGTTTCCCCATCTATTTCCCATGAAGTGATGGGACCAGATACCATGATCTTAAGTTTTCTGAATGTTGAGCTTTAAGCCAACTTTTTCACTCTCCTCTTTCACTTTCATCAAGAGGCTTTTTAGTTCCTCTTCACTTTCTGCCATGGGGTGTCATCTGCATATCTGAGGTTATTGATATTTCTCCTGGCAATCTTGATTCCAGTTTGTGTTTCTTCCAGTCCAGCGTTTCTCATGATGTACTCTGCATATAAGTTAAATAGGCAGGGTGACAATATACAGCCTTGATGTACTCTTTTCCTATTTGAAACCAGTCTGTTGTTCCATGTCCAGTTCTAACTGTTGCTTCCTGACCTGCATACAGATTTCTCAAAGGGCAGGTCAGGTGGTCTGGTATTCCCATCTCTTTCAGATTTTTCCACAGTTTATTGTGATCCACACAGTCAAAGGCTTTGGCATAGTCAATAAAGCAGAAATAGATGTTTTTCTGGAACTCTCTTTTTCCATGATCCAGCGGATGTTGGCAATTTGATCTCTGGTTCCTCTGCCTTAGGTTAGGTTTTATTGTCCAATCAGGGCTTTTTGGATTTCAGTATTGAGGAGAAGACAATGAAAGAGAAAAGACAGTAATTTTAAGTAATTCTTTTTTGCTGAAGTCCCTGAACCTGAAGCCTTCTTGTCCTTTTGTTGTGAAGGGAAATTAGAGAGGATTAGAAATGTGTTAAAGACACATCACCTCTATACTGAGACTTTCTTCTCAATGTAACTTTTATACATTAGGGTCTGTTGGCCTCAATTTAAGTTTTGGCATTTATTTTTTTGAGCTATTCCAGTTATTTGTAAGGATTGATATTTTATGACTTTTATTCTTTCTTAGAGTTCTTTTAAAGAACAAAGAAAAAACAAAATTCATTCCTTTACAATTACCCTTTTGACCCTTTTAAAATCTGAGATGTATTATGGAATCCTAGTGATTTTACATTTCCAGTGTCTTGAAACAGTTTGCTATTTGATCATCCTAGGAATTATTTCATCATTACTCATCAGTTATTCCAATTGTGGTAAAAAGACCAGTAAGAAAACAGAGAATGATGAAATCATATAGTATTGCATCATCTTTCAAGAAAAGGTATATAAATAGTCTGAACAAATATCTTTATGATTTTTTTTAAGCTTTCAATGAATACAGTTGCTAATTCAGATTTAAAAGATTTTCCACTGATGATAGTATAAAGGAGAAAATTGCCCATATGTTAAATAATTATTTAGATAAATCAGACGATGCATGCAGAGACACAGCACTCTAGAAATTTATATGATTCTTAAATGGATGCATGCTGAAGGTATACAAAGGTGTATTCAAAAGTGACTGGAAGGAAATAGTTGATGTTGAAACGAAAAAAAGTCACGTATAAAATAATTTTATATGTGATTGCATTTCAGTTCATCTTTATAAACCTAAGAATGAAAATGTTTTGCACAGTTGGGGTACAAAAAAATGGCTGAACTTTGCAACAAAATTATGAACTGTCAAAAGTTTTTTAAAGTATTGTGTTTTGATGGTGCAGATGCAAGAAAAAGAACCAGAAATAACGATAAGCTAGAGTCTGTTGGAGATATGTCTTCAATTTGAAATCAGTATTATAGGATGGATATGTTCCAGGTTTGTTCATGATAGCTGATAAGCAGGTAGTTGCATTCAAAACACATTTCATACTTCAGATGTTTATATCTTTGAAACCTGGAAACTATGTTTATAATCTTATTTATACTGCTTTAAAGTTACTTTACATTATCCTGTCATTCTTATTTCTGTAAAATTTTTGTAAAAAGACTATAAAGAGGGTCCACCGAATCCAGGTGAAAATGATGATGACTATTTTGCTGGTATACTGAGGGTTAATTAGGTTTATAAGAGAATTGAAAAGGAAGTAATATTTCCATTGTGATTCAGTGTTACTTAATGTTACTTAAGTATGTCACTGAATACTATCTTCCATACTACCTAAAAGTATCCTAAAAACATGCCCCAGTCTCGGACATCCCTCTTACAAGTTTCTGTTGAAAGCATAAATGATTGGACTCGCAGTTATTGTGACAGACTGAACACATGCATCAAATCTTGTTCCTTCCCCCTAAACTCTGCTAAACTATAGTGAAAGTACTTTTAAAAAGACATAAATCCGTAAATAGCAGAGGAGACAATAGCAACAAAGTTTTCCAAGCTGGAGAGCAGATGGTTGAGATAGCTAATTTAGCAGAGTCAGAGGCAGTGTGAAGGTGGCAGTGGGGTGAGCACCTCTGGGGCCAAGGCCTGAGGGACAGACGCCAAAACAAGGAGGCTGTGTGAGCACTGTTGAAACCCAGCTGGAGCCCTGGATTCTCCGAGGTGCTTCTCCCGCATTCCAGAAGTTAAGTTTCATCCTTTAGAGAGAGTGCAGCACTGGCTCTCTGGACTGGGAGAGTTCGTAGTTGTAGGCACTCTACTAGGAGCTTAGGGTGTGCTCGACAGCTCTGTTACCTGCTCAGCTTCCTGGGCGCTGGGAACCAGGCCTTCCAGAGAGGGCACTGGAAGATTCTTCTTTGGGAACTCTGATCAAACCAAGAAGAAAGACCCAAAGTTACTGAGTTGGGCACTCACCCTCCCTGCCTTGCACACCCCCCTGCCCCTCTCCCCCCCCCCCAGAAGNCCCGCCAGAAGTCCATACAGATCACCTGTTGTGAAGCCTGTTGTTGGTAATCCCCAATCATGTACTCAAAGCTGTTATCAGTAATTTCTAGTACTTAGAGCTTTTGGTCCAGCTCTTTAGAAGGTCCTATTCTTAGTCATGAGCCAAGGATCAGTGTGTTTCAAGGGAAGTCTTCAATACAGATGATAGAGACCAAGTGGAGTACAGAGGGAAAAGAAACTCTAAAGCAAAAATAAACCCCAAAATATAACAAATCACAAAAATCCTCAGAAATAAAAGAGGGTATTGCATCCTGGAAACAAAAATAGGATGTTGAAATAAAAAGGATCATTTATTTGACATAAAAGAACTCTTGAAATTAAAAACATGATGGCAGAAATCATTTTACCTGGAGTCTTAGGTACTTTTTTGGTGCTTACATCCATAACTATAAATAATAGGCATCTGCTATTGCTTCTCATCACATTAGACATTATACTTGCTGCAGTAGAACACAGTTGTTCTTCTCAATCTTCTCTTCTCCCTTCTCTTAATATAGTTATAGCATTTAAAGGGGCTTCCCTGGTAGCTCAGTTGGTAAAAAATCTACCTGCAATACAGGAGACCCTGGTTTGATTCCTGGGTCAGGAAGATCTGCTGGAGAAGGGATAGGCTACCCACACCAATATTCTTGGGCTTCCCAGCATTTAAAATTATAATATTTACCTTTGGCTTTTAAAAGTTATACTTAAATCTTTTTCTTACATTGTCAAGTATGTAAATGAAATCAGTTTCACTTGTGAGTTCTCTCTTCCTACCTATTCTTGCACTTTAGATGCTTAATCATCTAGAATTGAAAAGGAAGATAAGCTAGTTTTGTAAATAACCTTACTTATGTAAAGTATAAAGTTTGATCTTTTTTTGGACTGAGATTCATAATAAAGGTATTCTTACCTGTCATGCATTGTAAGCAGAGTAGGACATCTGTGTTTCACTTCCCACTTTTGAATTTTCAAGGCTGTAAAAGTATATAACTGCTTTTGAGAGGATGGTTGTAGACTTTTCCCTGGTAACTGCTGAAGTGGCAGAACCTTGACTGCACTGTTTTTCAAACTGTTTGACTGTGATCCAAGATAAATACTTTATTACATGTCTATGTGTTATCTCTGTATCTATCTATATGAAATGAAATCTCTTTAATCCTTGCACTGAGTTGGCTTTTTTGATAGTCTGAACTAATGTGTTTACTTTTTTTCTTGATATAGTCAGTTGATAAGTACTTCAAGCTTCCTCATGCTTCCAGTAAGCCACCTCGGATTTCAGGAAGCCTGGTGGACACTTCCTATAAAACATTAAGATTTGCGTTTAGAGCATCACTGAAAACAGCCATCTATAGGATAACTACTACATTTGGTGAACATCTAAAGTAAGTTTACCTCTTCTATTCACTTTTAAGAGTTCCCCTGAGAAACAGGCATGAGAATTAAGGCTCATAAATTGAAAGTGGTCTTTTTGGGATCTTCTTGATTCCTACTGGAAAGTAACAGCTTAGATTTAGATTTAATATTTGCATTTAAAAAATTGGCCTATTGTATAAGCTTTGGGACCTTTTTTCAGATGGATAAAAAAGGATAGAAAGTTAAAAAAGCAGCAAATGTAATTATATATTGTGTTCTTATATTCCTAAAATAACCTTAAGGGAGAAAAAAGGCAAAATGAATACTCTCCAGAAAAGCATATTAAAAATAATTCTGTTATTACATCTTGGTTAGCAAACCAAGACTTGGGGTGAGCAGAGTATTCCATAAATGAGTCCTTGGTGCTTTGTGAATCATGCTGGAAAAACAGCAACAGATCATAACACCTTCAGAAACGGAACCAGAAAGAAAACCACAAATGGCAAGCCTGTGTATATTTAGTTTCATTGGTGTTTACTGCTTTCTTTTCATTAAATAATCTAGCTAGGCAGTGTAAGGGATACTAGTTTACTAACTAAATTACATTTATCATAATTGTAAATAAACTTTAAAAGATGAGATTGCTCTGTTTTTTTCTGTATGCAATTAATAGTTTAGAACTTCTTCAAACTAGCTGCTTTTAGAAACAGTAGTGTATTTCCTTTTACTTCCCTAAGGCAAATACATAAAACATACTATATACATACCTAAGGTAGCCACAGCAGCAAGTTTATGGAACACTTTGGTTCTGTGTGGGAATACAGAAAAGCTATAGATAACCCTCTGTCCTTAGGAAGTTTATTCATTTGTTTAAAAATAAACCAGAAAAAAGAAACGTTCATTGAGTGCTTTCTAGATCTCCAGTCTCTAATATGATAGCCATGTGTTGCTATTTAAATTAAAATTAAGTTAAATAAAATTGAAAATCCAATCTGTCAGTTACATTGGCCACCTTTCAAGTCCTCAATAACTACACATGACTACTGGCTACCATACTGGACAGCTTAGGTATAAAACATTTCCATCATTGCAGAAAGTTCTTTTGGACAGTGCTATTCTAGACAATACACTTAACGCTTTTCATTTATTCTTCTCAAAGAGCCTGTGAGGCATAGAGATTATCATAATTGTATAGTATAGAAACTGAGACTCAGAGAGCTTAAGAACATGCCTGATAGCACCGTCAAGTCAGTGTTAGAACATAAACCTGAAATTAGGTCTTTCTTGCTCTTAAGATTCCAACTTCTTACCCTATACAACACTAGACTCCTCCAAGATGTAAACTGTAAGGTTTAAGGTATAAATGTAAGGTATAAGATGTAAGGTACTCTAAGAAAATTCTCAGTGAATTCAGATAATGAAATACATGTGATGATTGATGTATATTGATGATACAACCAAAACAGGAAGAAAAGGAGAAAATAGATTTCTTCCATAAGAAAAGTAGATGATTATTAAAAAAACTGTAAGAATGAAACTCTGCCTTAGTTTCTTTTCTCTGAGTAGAGCCATATATTATATATATACTAAAATTGATGAGGCCAGTAAAGACTATTTTGTGCAAATATTGGACCAAATGGTAATAGTAGAAGCATTAGGTTTGGAATTAGAACATTTGGATATATGTCTGATTACACTACTGTCTGTTGTAGTTGTGGATAAGTTATCTATTGATTTAAGTAACTTCCAGGTGGTAACTTATGCAGGTAGTAACTTGTAGAACCAGAAATTAGACTCTTAAATTTTCAAACCCTAAAATTCTATATACAAACCTCTGAAAACCATTCTGATACTGTTTTCCTGCCATGAAAAGGGTATATTATTCATCCCATTTTATTTCATTTGCTGTTAATAGAGATAAAATAGAATCATACATATGTAAAGCCCACATACATTATATATTATTGTGATAACAACTATTATTATTGTATGAAAGTGAAAATTGCTCATTCATGTTTGACTCTTTGCAACCCCATGGACTGTACAGTCCATGGAATTCTCCAGGCCAGAATATTGCAGTGGGTAGCCTTTCCCTTCTCCAGGGGATCTTCCCAACCCAGGGATCGAATCCAGTTCTCCTGCATTGCAGGTCGATTATTTACCAGCTGAGCCTCAAGGGAAGCCCAAGAATACTGGCATGGGTAGCCTATCCCTTCTCCAATGGATCTTCCCGACCCAGGAATCAAACCAGGGTCTCCTGTGTTGCAGGTGAATTCTTTACCAACTGAGCTAACAGGGAAGTCCCTATTAATACCTGGTTTATTCATTCCCCAGAGCTTCGCCTCTGAGAACCAGGGTAAATGAAATAAACACTTGAGTGTGAAAACTAACATAGACCAGTTACACATTGGAGGCCTTCATTTTACTCTTAATTTAGACAAGTTTGATTTATTGACTCTCCAACCAATAACATTAAAATTTGAGAGGAAGACTACTATTAGAGTTGGGTACTAACAACAGTAAGAGAAACAGTCCCTGCTGGCAGAGGGGAATCATGAGAATAAAAATCAAAAGAAATCATGAGAGAAGATTTGGTGTTTGAAAAAATTCAGAGCCGTTTAGTTAGAGATGACAGCCTCCCTGGCACTGAGAGAAAGTCTGAATAGTAAAGTATACATGAGATGGTTTTCAGTTAGTGGCAGCTACATGGTTTAAGAAAGCAGAGATGTAAAATGTGTAAGGTGTTTTAGGATAATTTGTAGCAAAATTATGATAAGCCTTTGACACTTTCAAAAGTGGAGACCTTCAGTTACCTGGAATGTTATTATTCAGTGTGTGAAAGTTGCTCAGTCGTGTCTGACTCTTTGTGACCCCATGGACTATACAGTCCATGGAATTCTCTGGCCAGAATAATGGAGTGGGTTGCCATTCTCTTCTCCATTATTATTCAGTCAGGACACAGTGTTATCAACAACTAGAAAACTGTAATCTTTCATTGTATTTAATTTCTGCCAAAATTTTAAAAGAAAGCTCTATACTAGTTTCAGTATATATTTGCCCCACTTTTGTCAAGGTAATGTATTTTTGTAGGGGTGAGGGTGGGAAGAGAACTCAATTCCCCATCCAAGGCATAACTTATGTTCAAAGGGAAAAGTAAATCTAAACCACCAAGCTGTTACCTTTGAAAACTATTAGTGGAGTCTATTGTATTTTATCCAAACATCTTAGTTTAAAGGATTTTATATTAAAAGCAATTCATATACTCCACAACTCAAAGATAATGTTGGAATCTGGTTTAAATAAAATAATAAAATCCAGAAAAATCTACTGCACAGCCTGAAACTCTGCACAGCAGGTTCCACAGCAGAGCAGGTTACAGTTGATGCCTTCAGTTGTCAGCCTTAATTTTCTCTGGGCTTTTGAAGGTAGAAGCATGCTGTTGCTCAATACACGTCCTCCTCTCATTAGATTAAGGAGGGTTTTCATCCAGCTTTTTTCAGAAGTACTAAATAAGTGAAAATTTCTATTCATTTTTAATTGTTTTGAAAAATATTGACTCTGTGCTCTGTGGTTCACTTAATATGCTTAATGTAAAATAAAGCTTATGCTTTGAATTTATGTCTCATTTAGTGCTGTGCAAGCATCTGCAGAACATCAGAAGAGACTTCAGCAGTTCTTGGAGTTCAAAGAATAGTTAAGTAATATAAACTGTGTTCATTACACTGCTGATACAACTACAGATGGGACAGTAAATGTTCAGCATTCTTGGATCAGAAGAAAATGGACTAATTAGATGCTTCCTTTGTCGTGGTGGTTGCTTTGAAAACTATACTTTAATGGGAGAAATCATGGAAAGAAATTTCTCAATAGAAAAACCGAAAACTGCCTTTTCTGTACCGATTGCTTTTTGTGTGTGTGGTATAATAAAATCTTTATTCAATTTTACAGAAGCCTCTATGGCAGTAGAAATGTTTGTAGCTTATACAGCTTAATAATAAGAACTAGAAAATGTTTAGAATTTACTTTTGAGAGGAGTAGAGGCAGTTCAGAAGGTAAAACAGGTCAACTTGATCTAGTCTTCCTTCCTAATTGGTCTGAGAGTTTAGCTCTCTGTAAACTCAAAATGGGTAAACTTTTTTGGAGTAGTTTCTGTTTACTAAAGTATCAAAAGAGTAACAGTGGAGAAAAAGTCACAGAAAATGCTATCTAAAGGACATATTTTGTTAATCTGTTAGGTTGTGTTTTTGCTTTTGGAGACAAATTAAATTTGCATGATTGTCAAAAAGAAGTCTCAATTTACAGATGCTAACTCTATGTAAAGGAATGTGGAAAAATTCAGCTCTTAAGTTACAAGATGAAACATTCACATTTGGTTTTCAAAAGATAATTGACTGACATCTATGAATTTATTTTGTATCATGCTAATAAACAATGTGTATGGGTATTTTCTCAGCTAGTTTTTGCTTTCTTTTTCTGGAACAAAACATTAAGTGATTGCCAGGTTTTTCAAGTGAGAGAACAAGTTTTGCAAGAAAACCAGGAAACTTCCTTTTTCCCCCCCTATTGTCCCCATCTTCATTAGATCAAATTATTTTGTAAAGCTTATTGTCGTCACAGGGGAGCAACCTTTGCTTTGTTAACTGGCTGGTTAAAGTATATTAGGAACATCTTTACACCCAGAAACAACTTAGTCATCAGGTAGCAAGTGAAACCAAGATGTCAGAGGGATTAGTGTACTTAGGAGTATGTTGTATGTCCTGAAAGTGAGTAAGTAATTTTATAATTTATTAGATCAACTTTGGAGATGAAAGATTGGAAATCCCACTGGTAGACATTCACTGGACTAGCTTTGGACTGAAATACTTCCTTATAATCCTTTCCCGTTGCCTTTTCCCTCTAGTGTCCCCTAATGTTTTCTTTAAAGTCAGCACAGGACTGTATATGAATCTTTATTGTGCTGTATATGTCTACCATTTGTCTGATACTTGATGTATTATATCTTGATTTATTTGTTGCCCCTTCAGCCAGCACATGCCAAATTATAAATGAATCCTGCTGGCCTTTATGAGACAGCTTCCCAGTTGTCGAGTGTTTGGAGTATGTAGGCTATTGCCTTTTTTTTTTTTTTTTTGGCATCTGAAGTGGAGTTGATCTGTTTTTTGAATGTAAAAGTTGAATTTTGAATGTAGAAGTTACTTACAGATGACCAGAAACCGTTGAGTTCCATATTTTAGTCATTGAGTTTTTTATATTCCATTCTCTGGGCTGCCCCTGTTTGAGGCATTTTGGGAGAAAAGGACTCTTAACCTTATGATTGCATAAAGAATTTAAACTCTGACTTACTCGGATAAAATGTCTGGCTTTGTTTTAAGGTTTTTTTTTTTTTTTTTCTTGTCATTTCCCATATGCTTTGGGCAAACTATATTTGATGAGCAGTGTGAAAATTTCTGAGGTGTTCATCCCTATTTTTTCTGAAGATAACATGCCTTGTACTCAATACAGTTCACATAGTATCTGCCTGGTGGAAATTTGGAACTGCCTCCCCAAATCTGGATTGTATTTAGTAGATAAGAAAATCAGTTCCTTTTCCTCATTGTGTCGATAATCTACACCCCGTCTGTTGGAGTAGGGTACGGCTTGATCACCTGTTAGGGAAAAGGGAAGAGAGCTCCTTCGCCTGTCTGCAGGAAGGAGGATCTTAGGAAGACCAGCAAGAGGAGAGAAGCATTTCCTTTGATGAAGTCACATCCTGCCTGTGAACCCACTGATACTGTTGACCTTGGCCTGAAAATTAAAGGGTGTTCTTTAAAAGTGTTTTCTGACTGTCAGTACAAAACGTGATTGTATCAGCTCTTGTAATGTTTTCTTGACCCTTATGGAAGGTATAAATCTACGTAACTTCTTTCCTAGAGAACTGGGAAACTGTCCTAGAATTAAAAAAAAAAACAATTTGTATAGTTGAGTGGACATGGATAAACAACAGTTTTTTACTTTGCTGGGTTTATTCCTTGGTAATTGTTCTCTGTCTTCCTGTAAATATGATAATCTGTTTATATCCTTTTGTATATCACTGATACTGAATTGGGTAGAAAAATAAATTGATAGTTTTTAGAAATGGGACTATTAATTGAAATATGCATATCTGTGAGATCAGTTATTTAATTTCTGGTGTATATGTGTATGTTTCCTTAGCCATTTTAATCAATCTGAGAGCTGATACTTATAAAACTTGAAACATGCCTTGAGAAATCAACTTTTGCCTCTGACTGGACTCATCTGGTGGGTGATCTGTAATGGTAACTCTGAGGACCCTAAATTCTAAAAGCCTCTTTCTTTAAGGGTGCAGGTGCTGAAAGCCATTTCTTAATAGAGGTTTATTTTCTTGCCAGAATAGTGTTTCTAAATGGATCATATTCCCCCAGGCTAAAAGTTATGTCTGTCAACTTTACTTAAATTAGCCTGAACTTCTCAGGGTAGTTGAGGTACTATAACTAAGGCCCTCAACTTTCCCTGTTTGCTATCCAATCCATAGTTATCTTTCTTTAGAACCAAATAGCTTAAAACAAAGATGACTTTAGTTCATCAGTTAATAATCTAGCTAGTCTTAAAAAGCTGCTGACCACCATTCTAAAATGAGCAAAATCATTGTTTTGAGGGGGAAGTGGGGCACACAGCACATTACCACCTTAAGAGTTCTCAGTCACGGCCCTAAGCAGCTTTGGCAGTGGCTGTAGTGATAGGTGCTTTAATGTGGAGCTAGCCAATCATTCAAAAATACTCACCTAATGCCTCTCTCAGCCCAGCTACTGGAAACAAATTGACCTGTGAACAAGACAGTCCTGACCTCTAGGAGTTTATAAGCAAATGCAGTGGCATTGGAAACTTGGGTTCACAAGCATTGACTCACAGGGAGTGCTCATTAGCGGTACAGAGTCTGGGTTCCACTTCAGTACAGATTCTGCTTCAGGAGGTCAGGCCTAGTTTCCAAGAGGTGTAGTTTGTAGCCAATTCCAAGCAGTGATCTCAGAATCACACTGTGAAAAGGGTTTATCTTAGCTCAGGAGTTGTCAGATTTAGCATGCATCAGAACCACATGGAAAGCTTGTTAGAACACAAATAACTGGGCCCCCTTTCCAGAGCTTCAAATTTTAGTAAGTCTGAAGTGTTCAGTCAATAAGCTGTGTCTAACTGCGACCCCATGGACTACAGCACACCAGGCTTCCTTCTCCTTCACTGTCTCCTGGAGTTTGCCCAAATTCATGTCCATTGACTCGGTTATGTTATCTAACCATCTCATCCTTTGTCACCCTCTTCTCCTTTGGCCCTCAGTCTTTCGCAGCATCAGGATCTTTTCCAGGGAGTCTGCTCTTTGAATCAGGTGGCCAAAGTATTGGAGCTTCAGTATCAGTCCTTCCAATGAATATTCAGAGTTGATTTCCTTTAGGATTAATTGGTTTGATCTCCTTGCTGTCCAAAGGACTCTCAGGAGTCTTCTCCAGCACCAGTTGATTCCAGAGCATCAATTCTTTGGCACTCAGCCTTCTTTATGGAACTCTCACATCTGTACATGACTACTGGAAAAGCCAGAGCTTTGACTATATGGACCTTTGTTGGCAAAGTGATGTCCCTGCTTTTTAATGTGCTGTCTAGGTTTGCCATAGCTTTTCTTTCAAGGAGCAAAGCATCTTTAAAGTCTGAGGTGGAGCCCAAGAATGTTTAGTGTCCAGACACTTAAGTGTCCAGACACTATGCTAGTCAGGAGACCGCATTTTGAAAACCACTGCCCTAGGGAGTTTTCTCATATTTGGTATTCTTTCAGAAGCATATGAACGATGATTGCTATAAGGTGGAGTTCTTACATCTGATTGATTTGTTGGAAAGCGTGAAGAATATGGTTAGGTCCCATAGGTAATGCAGGAATGCTGAGAAATATTCTGGTGTTCTGATGCTTATTTTGAGTTTGCAGCAGGGATTTGCCCAGAGTTGCTCTCTTGTACCTAGCCTTCACTTGAATTTCTGTCTTGGCAAACAGCATTTTTCACAATGAGCTTAGCCTTCCCTCATACTCCCAGATAGATTTCAGTGTGTTTTTTCAATGCTTTGTCATTCTTTTTTGGACCTTATCACATTGAATTGTAACTTAACTGATTACAAATTTGCTTCCCCTTGTAGTTTATAAGCACTCTTTCCTTCCAGGATTCTAGGTACACCTTCTCAGTGTATCACCCTGGCTTCTTTCTTTTAATTATTTTGACTTTCCATGCTTTATTCTGCATAGTTTTCCTTCTGACCTATCTTACAAGTCATTTTCTTCAACTGTGTCTAATCAGTAAACTTACCTATTACATGAACAATAGTTTCATGATAAGTGAAAATTAGCAGTCATTTTTGGGATTAGTTTTTAATTTCATCTTTAGCAGAACTTATCTACAATTCTGAATTCCAGAGGATGTTTTTATTGTTAAGTTTGGTGACAAAACATATTTGGCAGCTGAATCTGACCTTAACTGATATGAGGCTATTTGTAGACTTCACTTACTCCTTGTAATATGACTGTTTACATTCACTGTAGTGTGATGATGTAGGTGCTGTCCCAGACCCTATGGGAGTGTTATGTAATATGCATCTTTATTACCTTTCTAAAATCCTTTATTCAAAACTTCGGGCCTTAGGATTTTAAGACAAAGCATTGTAGACCTGTTTTTGTAAGATGCTGTTAATTCTCCCATCTACTCATTCAGCATTTACTAACTGCCTGCTGTATACCAGGCCTTGTGATAGGCACTGATAGTACAGAAAGAGATCACTACTTTGTGTGGGAGATGTAAGCGGAGGTGACCCTTATTTTTTCTGCTTTCTCCGCTGCTTTGCAGAGTTGGTGTGTCTTGCTATATGCTGTCTCACTGTTGAGTGTCTGTTCTGCTCCTCGCCTGCCCGGGTGCAGCCTCTCTCTCGGTGTTCTGGTGCTGCCCGCTTGTTTCTTGCATTATTTCTCAGGAGCTGTACGGCTCTACCTTGTCTTTAATTGCTAATGTTCTTCCTGTGCAGATGCATCTCTTACCAGATACTGTTGAGTGAGCCTTGGAAGTGATCCTGATGGGATAGTAGTTCTGGAGGACCTGTGGATGTCTGTGGCAGAGAAACATTGGGAGATGACCTCTGAATCACAGGCTTTTACTTGATAGTCTTTTGAAAAGATGTTGGCTTTCTTTTTGGCTGCACCACATGGCTTGTGAGACCCTAGTTCCCTGACCAGGGATCAAACCTGCACCCCCTGCATTGGTAGTGGGGAGTCTTAACCATTGGATCACCAGGGAAGTCCTGAGATATTAACTCAGTTGATTTATCCTTTTTATTGCTCAGCTGATAAACTGATCTATGGTCTTGAAAAAATATTAAACACTAGTCTCTCTCCTGCTATATTATGATTCTTTGTTGCAAGGACACAATCCCCAACTTAGCTGAAGCATAAGGCAGGGAAAGTGAAAGTCAGTTGTGTCCAACTCTGCAACCCCATGGACTATATAGTCCATGGAATTCTCCAGGCCAGAATACTGGATTGGGTAGCCTTTTCCTTCTCCAGGGGATCTTCCCAACCCAGGTATCGAACCCTGGTCTCCCACATTGCAGGTGGATTCTTTACCAGTTGAGCCACAAGAGAAGCCCAAGAATACTGGAGTATTCCTGATAGGATCTTCCTGACCCAGGAATTGAACTGGGGTCTCTTGCATTGCAGGCGGATTCTTTACCAACTGAGCTATAAGGGAAGCCCATAAGGCAGGGAGTTGACCTAAAGGCACAGGGATGTCTTGGTGAGCACAAGTATAGATTTGCTTCTGGGCCCCATGAAGAACCTGGAAAGCTCTCAGGATCTCTAAAGGGTTCTTCTTACTTCTTTGTGCATCAAAGCTTTATTCTTTCTCTGTCTAGTGGCTTTCTACTACTCTTCCCATCTGCCCTGTAACTCCTGAGTTTACTTATAACAGATAGAAACTGACCAGCTCTTTCTGAATGCCAACCAAATTCCTGTTTGAAAGAAATTAGCCTTAATCTCCAGCATGGCTTCTGAGAACTTAGCTTTGTTGATCAGGATAAGTGGCAGGTAGGGTCAGTTTCCCAACACAGGGGACAGAATTTGGGGTTAAGGACCTGCAAAAAGGGGCTGGTAAGTTCCCTTGCTTTGGGTTGGAACCCCAAAGGGCTGCAAACCTAGAAGGAAGGCTGAGGAGGAAGTAGATTGCATGAACTGTAGTTGAGTTAGAATCCTCATTAAGTTGAACTGCAGTAATCTCTGTTTGCCAGTACTTCTAGCTCCTGGGAGAAGCCATCATAAATCCTCTGGAGAAAAACAACATCTTAGGTCTCAACTATTTCTACAAATGAGTTTTCAAATATAAGGTCTGCTGCTGCTAAGTCACTTCTGTGTCTGACTCTTAGCGACCCCGTGGACTGCAGCCCACCAGGCTCCTCCGTCCATGGGATTTTCCAGGCAAGAGTACTGGAGTGGGGTGCCATTGCCTTCTCCAATATAATGTCTACAGACAGCTAAAAATAACCAGGCAAAGGAAGAGACAACATGAATGAGAATAACAAAAGCAATAGACCATAGGATAGACCCATGAGGACTCCAGATCTTAGAGTTATCAGATAAAGACTTAAAAGAATTATGATTACTGAGTTCATTAAGATTTTAAAAAAACCTTTAATTCTTTAGAGAACTAGAAACTACCATATATGTGGAGTAGAAACTACACATACACACACAGATAATTTGAAAAAGCAGATAGTTTAGAACAGAAAAATAGAATAACTAAATTAAGTCAAAGGATAGGTTTACTTGCAGATAGATATAGCTGGAAAAAACTGACTTAGAAGATCAGTCAGAAGAAATTATTCAGAATAAAGCATGGAAAGTAAGAGTACACACTGAGGGAGGTTGTGTGTGTGTGTGTGTGTGTGTACTCGGTCATGTCGACTCTCTGTGACCCCATGGACTGTAGCTCACCAGGGTCCTCTGCCCAAAGAATTTTCCAGGCAAGGATATTGGAGTGTGTTGTCATTTCCTATTCCATGGGATCTTCCCGACCCAGTGATGAAACCCGTCTCCTGCATTGGCAAGCAGATTCTTTACCAGTGAGCCACTTGTGAAGCCTGGGCACTGAGGTACATCATAGTAAAAGTGCTAAAAATCGAAGTGTCCAAAGTAGCCAGAAGTGGAAAAAAAAAAGACCACATTCAAACAAGCAACAACTAGACAGCTAACATTTCAACAAAAACAACTGAAGAGAATGGGATGGAAATTTCAAAGTGCTGAAAGTTAGAACTCCATATCCAGCATTAATCTACAAAAATAATGGGGAAATTCAAAACATTTACATAAAAAAGCTGAGAAATTTCATCAATGAGTGAGTGAGTGAGTGAAGTCACGCAGTCATGTCCAACTCTTTGTGACCCCATGGACGGTAGCCTACCAGGCTCCTCTGTCCATAGATAGGATTTTCCAGGCAAGAGTACTGGAGTGGGTTGCCATTTTCTTCTCCAGGAGATCTTTGCAACCCAGGGATCGAACCCAGGTCTCCCACATTGTAGGCAGACGCTTTACCATCTGAGCCACCACGGAAGAGCCCAATTTCATCAATAGGACACACTAAAAGGAACTTAATTTATAAAGGTAGTTTTTGGTTTTTTGTTCATTTTGGTTTTCAGGCAGAAGAAAGGGTAGAGAAGCAGGAAGAAATTAAGAAACAAAGATAAATATGAATATTGACATTAAATAATACTGTTTTGATGGAGTTTTAAATAGAGAATTAAAGTACACAGCATAATGGTATATAAGTCAGATTTGGGGATTTAAAATATCTTAAGTTCTTCCCTGGTGGCTCAGATGGGTAAACTGTCTGCCTGCAGTGTGGGAGACATGGGTTCGATCCCTGGGTTGAGAAGATCCCCTGGAGAAGGAAATGGCAACCCATTCCAGTACTCTTGCCTGGAAAATTCCATGGACTGAGGAGCCTGGTAGGCTACAGTCCATGGGGTCGCAGATTCGGACACGACTGAGCGACTTTACTTATTTTACTTCCCTGGTGGCTCAGATGGTAAAGAATCTGTCTGCAATGCGGGAGACCTGGGTTCGATCCCTTTGTTGGAAAGATCCTCTGGAGGAGGGCATGGCAACCCACTCTAGTATTCTTGCCTGAAGAATCCCCATAGGCAAGAGGAGCCTAGCCGGGTACAGTCTATGGGGTCACAAAGAGTTGGACACAACCAAGCGACTAAGCACAAGGTCTTTACATTGGGAATAGAGTAAAAGTGGACTTTGATATGGTCACTTTGATACATTAAAGGAGTGCATTGTAACTTAAAGATAACCTGTAAAAGAATAGTTAGAGTTTCAAACTAAGACGGAAAAAATGAAATAACAAAAAATGAACAAAAGTAAGTAGGAGGGAAAAAGACATCTGAAGTAGGTAGGACAAAGAAAATGTACATAGTAAGTTGTAGATTTAAATCCAAGATATCAGTAATTATATTACATATAAATGGACTAATGCACTACTCATAAAACAAGGATCATCAAACAAAACCAAAATTGTTAGCTGTCAACAGAAGCCACATTTAAAGAAAGATAGATTGAAAATAATAGGAAAGATAAACAGGCAGACGTTAAAAGGAAGCTGATATACTTGCGTTAATTTTTGGCAAAAAGCCTTACTAGTGATAAAGAGGGTCACTTCAAAATAAAAGATTCAATTCATGGAAAGATACCAATTCTAAATGTTAATGCACCTAATAACATAGCCTCAAAGTATATTAAAACAATTGGGAAAAAGATTAACAGCACTTCAAAAGTGAGGTATTGAAACGGCTTATAAGAGAAGGTAGGTATTCAGCACCATTAGTTATTGTGTCTATGTGTGTGCTCAGTTATGTTCAACTCTGCAACCCCATGGACTTTATAGCCAGCCAGGCTCCTCTGAAAATACCATGGGATTTTCCAGGTAAGAAAACTGGAGTTGCCGTTTCCTATTAGGGAAATACAAATTGAAACCACTACACACTTATCAGGTTAAAAAGACTGACAGTGACAGACTTGATGAGGATGTGGAACAAATAAAGCTCATAATTGCTGGAAGGAGTGAGCCAACGCGCACTGTCTGCTAAAGCTAACATGCCAGCCTTAGACTCAGTTCCCTTAATTGGCATGAGCCCAAGAAAAGTAAGTCCACGTGCTCACCAAAAGTCATACTTACAAGGATGCTTACAGCAGAGTGTTTTCACAATAGCCACAAAGTGGAGACAATGAACTATCAGTAGTAGAATGAATAAATTGTGCTACACTTTTACAATGCAGTTTTACATAGCAAGCAAAAGAATGGATTACTGCTTTGTATTACAACATGAATGAAGCTCATAGACACAGTAGTAAGCAAAAGAGGCCAGACGCAAAGGAATATATACTGTATGATTACATTTTTATGCTTTTCAAATCCAAGTAAAAACTTTACCCCCCTCAGTCAGAATGATAATGGAGAGAGGGGCAGCATATTGACTTCGAGGAGCATAAGGAAATATGAGGTCCTGGAAATATTCTGTATCTTCATTTGGATTATATGGATGTATACGCAAAAACTTCATTGAAAAAAATTTTTATTGAAGTGGATATGGAAGATTTATGTGCTTCATGTATACTTTAATAAAAAATACACAAAAATGGACAGAACCACGTACAAGGAGAAGTAACTCCACAATTATAACAAGATCCTTTACATACCTCTCTCAGTAACTGAGGGGATAAACTTCCCAGGTGGCGCTAGTGGTAAAGAATCCTCCTGCCATTGCAGAAGATGCACGAGACGCAGGTCCTGAGTGGGGAAGATCCCCTTGAGTAGGAAACGGCAACCTACTCCAGTATTGTTGCCTGGAAAATCCCATAGACAAAGGAACCTGGCAGGCTACAGTCCATGGAATAGCAAAGAGTCGGACACAACTGAGCATACACACTTAAGTAGATTTTAGCAATCAGTAAGGACGTGGAATATTTGAATGACAGTCAGCAAATTTGACCTAATGGGCACATATGAAATACTGCAACTGACAATTAGAGAACAGGCATGCTCTTCAAGCTCACATTGAACATTTACAAATATGGCTACTTGTTGACCTGTGAAGCAAGTTTCAACAAATTTCAAAGGATTAAAATGATTTAGATTATATTTGTAAGGCAATTAAGGTAAATAAATATCCATTGAAATGACAATTATTGGGTTGGTCAAAAAGTTTGTTCAGGTTTTTCATACTATCTTACAGAAAAACCTGAATGAACTTTTGGGCCAACCCAATAGAATAGTCCATGAAAGTGAAAGTGTTAATTGCTCAGTCTTGTCTGACTCTTTGTGACTCCGTGGATTGTAGCTTGCCAGGCTCCTCTGTCCATAGAATTCTCTAGGCAAGAATACTGGAATGGGTAGCCATTCCAGGATTGAACCTGGGTCTTCATTTCCAAAATAAAAAAGAATACTCCATGTGTTTGGAAATTAAGAAATACACTTCAAAATCACACAGATGGGTATTAGAAAAATGGTTCTTAAAAAATGATAATGAGAATACATGCCAAAACTTATAGCTAATGCAATGCTTGGAAGGAAATTTAAACCCTTAAATGCACATATTAGGAAAGAAGAATGGTTGAACATCAGTGGGCTGAGTAGCATCTCAAAAAGTTAGAAAATGAATTTAATCACTTTTCTCCTTACCACTTCCTTTTTTTTTTTTACTTTACAATATTGTATTGGTTTTGCCATACATCAACATGAATCCGCCACAGGTATACACGCGTTCCCCATCCTGAACCCCCCTCCCTCCTCCCTCCCCGTACCATCCCTCTGGGTCATCTCAATGCACCAGCCCCAAGCATCCTGTATCATGCATCAGAGACACAGATGTATAGAACAGTCTTTTGGACTCTGTGGGAGAGGGAGAAGGTGGGATGATTTGGGAGAGTGGCATTGAAACATGTATAATATATGAAATGAGTCACCAGTCCAGGTTCGATGCATGATACTGGATGCTCTTTGCCACTTCTATACCTTTTCAACGCACATGACATAATTAATGAGTTTACTTGGTCTTACTGGAAATAGTGATCTATGAGTTCTTTGAGTTCTAAGATTCATGTCTTTTTATAAACCAAGTGTCTGTTGAAGTACCTTGCACATGGTTGATAATTGTTTAAACTGAATTCAGGTCATCCTCAGTGCCTTAGGGAGGTCAGAAACCTGGGGTCTCAATCTTAAACTTACAAAAAGCCAGACAGATAAAGTGATGAGTAAGGCTGTCAGGATGCGGAACTCGGCAAACAGCACATGCCCCATCTACAGGAATGACTACTGAGTAATATTCCATTGTATGCACATACCACATCTGCCTATCCATTCCTCTGTCAATGGTATTATATATATAGAGTGCTTCAGTGAGCATCCTTTCAAATCATGGTTTTCTCCAGATGTATGCCCAGGAGTGGGATTATATTCAGCCATAAAAGGGAATGAAAAAATACTATTCTCAATGACATGGATGGACCTGGAGACTGTCATACAGAGTGAAGTAAGGGACTTCCCTGGTGGCCCAGAGGGTAAGACTCTGCTTCCACTGCAGAGGGCATGGGTTTGATCCCTGGTCAGGGAACTAAGATCTTGCCTGCTGCATGGCATGACCAAAAACAAACAAAAAAAGAATGAAATCAGAGAGAGAAAGGCAAATGTTGTATAACATTATTTGTTTATATGTGGAATCTAGAAGAGTGGTAAGATGAACTTATTTGCAAAGCAGAAATAGAGTCACAGATGTAGGAAAAAAAAAACCTTAAGGGTTACAAAGCGGGGAAGTGGAGGGTAGGGTGAATTGGGAGATTGGGTTTGACATATACCAGCGCTATATATAAAATAGGTAACTAGTAAGAACCTACTGGATAGCACAGGGAATTCAGTGCTCTATGATTCCTAAACAGAAAGGAAATCTAAAAAGGGATCTATGTATAACGGATTCACTTGCTGTACAGCAGAAACTATCACAACACTGTAAAACAACTATACTGCATTAAAAATTAATAAAAGAGGAGCAACTACTCTGCCGTTTGGCCCAGTTGATTATTGCTATGGGCAAATGCTTGCCTGGTATGTCTAGATCTCATTTGTTTCTAAGAAGACAGAAATTCAGATTTTGCTGTGAAACCTCCATTTTTAAAGTGTTGGTAAATAATTAATTTGAAAAAAGATGCAGTAAGTGTCAAATTAAACCACATAGCCAGTTTGCAACCTCTGTTTTATTTCATACCTTAAGAGGTAGGAGTGTGTTTGATGTCTAAATATCCCAGCCAACAGACTCTTGGGCAGCCTCCTCCATCAAGCAGATTTCTGCCTGAAGGAAAGGGTCATGACTGCTTCCTAATTGGATTTCTGGGTCATATCTGTAAAAGGTTTGTAGATTTAAAAAAATCCTTCTTTGTGGCTGGCTGTTTACCCCAGCTGAATCAGGCATGTGTTCCCAAAGCTTCTTTCCCTCCTTTTGTTGTAATATTCCTAATGATGCATTCTGACTTTTTAACTCTGTTTTCTACACATTTGTCACCACTTCTGCTTTTGGATCATCATGCTGGAAAATCTGAGGCTTACATGGAAGATTGATTTTTAATGCCCCTTGCGTTGTTTTTCGGCTGTAACATTTGCATGCAATTATGACATTTTAAAAATAGGAGACCACGGGGTTTGAAAAAAAAGAAACTTCTGGGGAGATGAGCAAATGGAAAGGCCAGCCTTTAATTTTGTTAACATCCCAATTACATCGTGGTAACCCTTGTGACGATTTCTGTCCCTTGTAACGCAACACCTGGTTTTTGTTCCAGGGAGAGGGACCAAGCCTGGCTGACTCAACCCTTGCTCACTCGCCAGACTTGGTTGGAAAGCTCATGTTTTCCACTGGCCAGCAGAGGTCACTGTTTCAAAGTTGTTAGAGGAAAATTATCTGTAGTCCACACCACTTCTTTTTTGTTTGAAGGAGATTGTCTATTCAAAATTTTCTGTATTTTCCTAACGTTCTAAAAAAAAAAAATCAAATTTTTAAAATGTATTATGTTTACAAGTGCTGATGGCTTGTGTGGACTTCTGTAGATTATTTTGCTGATAGAGTGATAACATTTACTGAACACCTAGGAGGTGCTCCACACTGCCTGCTCCCTTATCTTGTAACAGCCATCTGTCTTCTGGGGTAGCTGAGATGCTCGCCTCAGAAGGGGAGGCTGAGATGAGGAGAAATTCAGGGAGACGGGATTCAGATGCAAGGAGCTCTTGTCTTCAAAACCAGACTCTTAATTTTCTTGGGATCTGTATTTTTTCTTCAAAGAAGGAATATTTTAGCAGCTCGAAGCACCAATCATCAAAAACGTATGAGAGAAGTGTGTATTTTTGAAGCAAAGCCTCAGAAATAGTTTGCTGTTTTTCTTTGCAAATGTTCTTCAGGAAGCTAAACTTGGCTTCTTGGTCTTTGAAGATGGGAACTGTGATGTTCTGTCAGCCTTTGCTCCTTCTCCACAGGAAAAACAAATATTAGTAGTACATTGTCTCCAAAAATGTCCCAAGCTTAAGGCTTATTTGGTGAGTAGTTTACCCAAAAGATTTCTAATTTCAATTTATAAGCCTAACGGAAAACTTCCTAACTTTGACGAGAAATAAGCTGTTTGTGAATGAAAAGATAAATCTGTTTTAATGGACTTTTATTTACTCATGTTTTAAAAAACATTAGTAAGTCATCTGGATTTTCCATAAAGCTGGAGAGTTATGGGGACAGCTGTGTTCATCACTAGATCATGAGTGGTCATTTTGACCCCACCCCCACCCCCCCGCCCCTGTTCTCACTGAAGAGGTCACATGAGAACAGTAAGAAAAGGCTTTGGATCTTCTGGGCTGCTAAAAGGACATCTAGTTCTGGAGTCAGTCTTACAAACTGGCCCCACGTACTTCTGCCCATCATTCTTATTGCAAAATTTTTAATGTTTTGTAGTTGCTGTTAACTATAATAATAATTATTATTACTATTAGAACAGAAAGCCATATTACCCTTATAGATCTTCTTAATTAATCAATAAGATGGAGCTGCTTATTTTTGTTGCGGGGAAATATTTAACAAATTTCCAAGTGGATGGCAGGTTGCTCAGAGTAGAAACACTAAGGCTCCAGTGGGGGATGTAGACAATGGCTATAAACAAACGTCACGTGGTGGCGAGTATGCAGGGGGACGAGCAGACAGTAGACGGTGGGTGGGATTCTATTTTAGGTAGGGTGGAGAGGGGATGCCCTCCTGATAAAGTGATGCTTGGCCAGAGGCCTGAATGACGTAAGAGAGATGATGTGTGGATATCTGGGGGAAGAGTTCCTGCAAGCTATGATCCTGGAGACCAGAGCATGGCTGATACGTTTAAGGAACAGCAAAGAGGGCCTGGGGGCAGGGTTCAGTGAGTGCGGGCAAGAGTGGGAGCTGAGGTGAGAGACAGAGGAGGGGACCAGTTCACGTCAGGGCTGGTAGATGACAAGGACTTTGCTCATCCTCTGTCTGCGTCAAGGGCAGCCACTGAAAAGTCCTGAGCAAAGGAGGAACATGGGGCCACTTATGTTTGAAAAAAAATTAAATCTGGCTATTCTGAGGAAAACAGACTGAGGGGAGGGGGTGGCAGGTAAGAATGAAAACAGGGAGACTAGTTAGGAGGCCACTGCTGTATACCAGATGAAAGAGAATGCAGTTAAGCCTTGAACAATGGGTTCAAACTTGCATGGGTCCTTTTTTAAAATAGTTTTTGCTATTTTAAAAAATTTATTGAAGTTGAATACATTCACAATGTTGTGTTGATTTCTGCTGTACAGCGAAGAGACTCAGTTATGCATCAATATATATCTTCTTTTTCATATTCTGACTTTGGAATTCTTGATGATGATCCTCTAGATAATGGTGACAGCTCTTAGGAAATGGATGGATGACCTTGCTTTTGAGAATATGGACAGCTGGAGAGGGAGAAAGATCTCAGCCAGCATTTAAGGCTGACTAGAAGATAAAGATATAAAGGGGGCCGGAGTTGCCAGAGAGGGAGGGGGAAAACTAAGTGAGTGGATCTTCTTACATGCAGATTGTTTTCAGTAAATCTGTACTATAGTACCACGTGATTAGTGGTCAGTCGAATCCGTGGATGTGGAACCATAGACACAGAACGTAGACTGTGAAGTGTGATGCAGAGCTCTCTGCGCACAGAGGGTGTGGGCCCCTGAGTCCTGTGCTGTTCAAGGGTCAACTGTAGTGATGGGCCCAGAGTGATAGCAGTGAAAGCAACGAAAAACAGGTCTAGGTCTATTATGAAGAAAGAGTTGATGAGAATTGCTGGTGGGATGGCTGTGGGGTATGAAAGAAAACAAGCCAGTAATACTGACTCCAAGGCTTTTGGCCTGAGCAGTTGGTAGACTGAAATTTCCATTTGCTGAGATGAGAGAGGAATGGGTTGACAGTGGCGTAAGTAAGATGGGCTAGTTAAGTTTGGCTGCATATAACTGAAAAACTCAAAATAATGGTGGTCTAAGTAACATAGAAATTTACTCATTTATTTTTTTCACATAAAAGAAGATCCAGAAATAGGCTGTCTTGGGAAGACTTCCTGAGGTTATTGGGGATTCAGGCTCATTCTAGCTCTTTTCTTGGTTAGCTCCAAGGTGTGATCCTCATCCTCATGGTTTCAAATGGCTGCTAAAACTACAGCCATTATATCTGTATTCCAGGCAACAAGAAGGAAGAAGAGAAGGGAGAATGTTGTATCCCCTCCGTTTCAAAGAGGCTTCCTAAAAGTCCACACATTTACCTTTGCATCTCATTGGCTGAAGCATAGTCTGTATCTGGCTGTATCTGGCTGCAATGGAGTCTGGGAAATGTCCTTTAGAGGTTGTGTGTAACTTCTCGATAAAACGGGTTTTGTTACTGGGGCTCTGAATGAATATTAATGTAGAGTGCCAGCAGTCTCTTCTCCAGGGTTTGAAGTTTGGTTTTGGAAGTAGCAAGTTCTAATCTGGCATCATCTAGCCATGTGACTTTGAACTAAGATTTCATCACTAAAATAAAAGGATTGGACTGAATGATTTTTAACTTCCCTTCTAATTGTAACTTTGCATGAGTCTTTGACTTTGTCACATAGTAAGGTAAGTATAGTTTTCACAAAGAAATAAGACTTAGAAGAAAATATTATGGTAAGAAGATGTCTATCAAGTGTCTTAAAGTGATTTTTGTCATTGATTCATTTAAAACTTATTCACAGATACAGTTCTATTCTTCTATTTTTCAGAATGCTTTCTTCCTATACATGATTTCAATACGAGCTCAAAAAGCATATGAATTGCATAATACTACTGTGCACAGATGAACTTGATACTTAATTAAATAAAAATATTTATTATAAAAATGTGAATAATCAACTATCTTGTTCCTTACTCCATATATATCTTTTTTGTTGTAGCCTCATTTGCCAACTTTTGGACCTATTCGGATAATTTAGTACATGTGTTCAAATCCACACACCACTGATCATCTCTCATACATACAGAAAGTCTGTGCCTTCAAGAGTGCTACAGTTTATAACTGGAAATAGGTATGTAATAAAGTCTTCCTTCATAACTCAGTTGGTAAAGAATTCACCTGCAATGCGGGAGACCTGGGTTTGATCCCTGGGTTGGGAAGATCCCCTGGAGAAGGGAAAGGCTACCCACTCCAGTATTCCGGCCTGGAGAATAGTCCATGGGGTTGCAAAAAGACGACACAACTGAGCGACTTTCCCTTCACCTTCCCCTCCGTGTAATAAGGCGGGCTTCCCAGGCGGTGCTAATGGCAGTGCTCTGAAAGTGGCTTTGTGTGCTGGTGTTCGTCTGGGAGGGGAAGCAGGTGATGTGGATAAGGGGCCATTTGTGGTGAGCCTTGGGGATCTGAATGGATTCAGGTGGGAGTGGTCAGCCACAAAGGCATTCTGAATGAAAGGAAAATAAAGGTCAGGCAAAGAGAACGTTCCAGTTCAATTGGAGATGAGGTACAGTGGCAGGATGAAAAGACCACTATATTTAGGATCAAGCAGTCCTGGGGCTGAACCCCGAATCTGCCACTTGCTAGCTGAAACCTTGGGCAAGTCACTTAACCTTTTTGGGTCTCATTTTCCTCATCTATAGTAGGAACTATACCACTTTCTTCATAGGTTGTTATCTGCATTTAATTTATATACATAGTGCGATCTACAGTAATTCTCATAAAAGAAACTTCCTTAAAGTACTCTGGTACTCTGCATTTCTATAAATAACAGCCCCCTTCTCCTCAATGGACAGCCCGTACTGTCCCTCGCTACTTTTCAAGCTGTCAGTTCTGATTGTCCTCATTAGCATCCTTTGATGCACATTTTATATTGGATGATTCTGTTTCCCTATAAATACAGTGATGTGCTGCAAACCAACTTTTTATGGAAAAGCAGTTACATCATAATGAAAGAGGAAAGGGTATAACTTAACGGCCTCTAAGTTGTGGCATCTTTGCTTCCAGAAGCCACCTTTAAGGATGACGAATGCCTTGGGCCACTCAGTGAAAGGAGAGTGAAAGTTTGTTGCTCAGTCACGTCTGACTCTTTGCAACCCCATGGACTGTAGCCAGCCAGACTTCTCTGTCTATGGAATTCTCCAGCCAAGAATACTGGAGTGGGTAGCCACTGTATTCTCCAGGGTCATGCAGGGGAAGTTCCAAACTCTAAAACTGATCTTCTTCCAAACAGTCTCCCCTTTCTCTTCACTCCCATTACCAGGCTTGTCAAATTTCCTTCTTCAGTGACGCTGCATTCCAGCCACCTTGCCCCATCTCCACCAACCCCTGGCTTGTCAGCATCTCTCCTTGGGATTATCTCCTGATTTATGTTCCATTACCCACACTTGCTCCTTTCTCAATCCATTTCCACAAACCAGCTCGAATATTTTCAGAACAGATCTGGTCATGTCAGTCTCCAGCCTAAAGTCCTTCACTGATTTTGCATCCAGCCCTTGCCAGCATTTGATATGGTTTATTGTTTTATTTTTTAATTTTAATCATTCTAAAGATGTGTATTCTTATCTCAGTGTGCTTATACTTTGAGTCCCCTAGTTCTGAGCATTTTTTCATGACTTACTTTACATTGTCATGCTTTCTTTGGTGAAATATTTGTTCAAATCTTTTGCTCATTTAGAAAATCTGGTTGTTTTCTCTTTATTGAGTTGTAAGAGGTCTTTATGCTGAGTACAAGTGACTTGTTGGATAAATAATTTGCAAATATTTTCTCCTGGTCTGTGACTTGTCTTTTCTTTCTTTTAACAGCCAGTATCTTTCACAGAGTAAAAATTTTAAATATTTGATGAAATCCTATCTAATACATTTTTATTTAATGGACTTTGGTTTTGACATCATTATCTAATTACTTTAGTTTTTTCTAGAAGTGATAGCTTTGCATTTTTTTGTCCATTTGTGGTTAATTTTTGCATAGTGTGTGAAATATAGGTTGAGGTTTATTTTTTTACATATGTATGTACAGCAGTTCTAGCACTGTTTGTTAAAAGACTACTATTTCTCCAGTGAATTGCTTTTGTACCTTTGCAAAAGCATATGGCCACATGTGGGTTCCACAGAATATGAGTATTCTGTTCCATTGACCTATGTATATAATTTTTTTTGCCAATATCACACTGTCTTGATTACTGTAGCGTTAGCCTGGTAGGCTACAGTCCATGGGGTTGCAAGGAGTTGGACACGACTGAGCGACTTCACATAGTGAATTTTAGAATCAAATAGCGAGTCCTCAGACTTTGTTCTTCTTTTTCAATTTTTTGGCTATTCTAGTTCCTTTCCAAATAAGTTTTAGAATCAGTTTGTTGATTTCTATTTAAAAATCCTGCTAGGATCTTGATTCAAGTTATGTTGAATCTACAGATTAAACTGGGGGGGAGTTGACATCTTCACAATATTGAATCTTCCAAACCATGAACATACCTCTTTATTTACTTATTTCTTTGATTTCTTTAATCAGTTTCATAGTTTTTAGCAGATTCTGCGTGAATATTTGTTAGATTAATATCTACGTATATAATTTGAGTGCTATTATAAACAGTATTTTAAAATTTTCATTTCTAATTGTTTAATAAATACCAGTGTTTACAAATACAATGGATTTTTATATGTTAATCTTTTATCCTACAACCTCAATGAGCTCATTTATTAGTTCTAGGAGGAATTTGTTTTGGTAGATCCCGTGGAATTTATGTAGATAATCAGGTTGCCAGCCAATGGTTTTAATCTTTCCAACCTGTATGCCTTTTTATATATATATTTTTTTCTTGCCTTACTATACTTGTTAGGACTTCCAGTATGAAGTTGAATAGGAATAGTGAAGATGGATCTCTTTACTGTGTTCTTGATCTCAGGGGGAAAGCATTCATCTCTCTACCACTAAGTGTGATGTTGTGCTGTGTGCCAAGTCACTTCAGTCGTGTCCAACTCTTTGTGACTCTGTGGGCTGTAGCCCGCCGGGCTCCTCTGTCCCTGAGATTCTTCAGGCAAGAATACTGGAGTGGGTTGCCATGCCGTCCTCTAGGAGATCTTCCCGACCCAGGGGTCAAACCCACGTCTCCTGCACTGGCAGGTGGGTACCACGAGCACCACCTGGGAAGCCCTAAGTGTAATGTTAGCTGTAGGTTGCTTTTGCTGATGCCCTTGTCTAGTTAAGGAAGTTTATTTCTATTCCTAGTTGAAGTTGTTTCTTATTCTCTAACCATATATGGGTTTATATGTAAAACATCACCTTTGGCCCTTTGTGACAATAGGGAAAATGGAATCCCAATATGGAAATATTGGGATTCTCCAGGTTTTTGTTTGTTTGTTTGATTTGGTTTTTAAAATAGCATCTTCGAGTTATAAGATGATTCTAGGGATTTAGGGACTTCCAAGGTGGTCCATTGATTAAGAATCTGCCTTGCAATGCAGGGGACATGGGTTTGATCCCTGGTCAGGGAACTAAGATTCCACATGCCTCAGGGAAACTAAGCCCACGAACCACAACAAGACAAGCCACCAAACAAGGCTGTTGCCAAAACTAGAAAAGCCTATGCACGACGACGAGAAGCCCATGTGCCACAATGAAGTGCCTGTGCACGGCAGTCAAGACCCCGCGCGGTCAGCACGGGGCTTCCCTTGTGGCTCAGCTGCTAAAGAATCCGCCTGCAATGTGGGAGGGCTGGGTTCCATCCCTAGGTTGGGCAGATCCCCTGGAGAAGGGACCGGCTACCCGTTCCAGTGTTCTTGTATTCTGGCCTGGAGAATTCCACGGACTGTATAATCCAGGGCGTTGCTAAGAGTCAGACACGACTGAGAGACTTTCCCTTCACTTCACCATCACAATTAAAAACAAGAAAAAGGACAGATTCTAGAAATGGTAGGAGAAGTTGAGAATTTCATTAATCATCATCATTACCTCTCATTTTCCAATTGATTTTTATCTTTTTCCACCTTCTCATTTGGTTTCCACAGTAGCCTTGGTGGGTCAGGTACTGTTCCCTTTGTTTGACAGGTGTAGCACTGAGGAACCAGGGATGACGACTTGCTTGTGTCCCTCGGCTTGGTAACACCAGAACCACAACCATTCTAGAAGCCCTTCGATGGACTGCTCCTAATGCGAGTCTTGAAATGCGGTGAAAGGTCCAAGCTTTGGGCACAGGCAGACAATCTTTTAATTTTAACTAGATTAAACATTTTTATTGCAGCGAAATTCATATAACATAAAAGTGGCCATTTAGAAGTGAACGATCCAGTGACAGTCAGTACATTCACGGCGCTGTGTGGCCACCATCTCTACCTAGTGCCAACAGTTTTCATCACCTTGAAAGGAAACCTGTACCCATTAAGCGGATATTACTCACTGGTCCCTCCCCTTATCTTCTGTCAACCACTACGCTGCCTTCTGTCCCTATGAATTTACCTATTCTGGATATTTCATATAAGTGGACTCATACAATACATGGCCTTTTGTATCTGGCTTCTTTCACTTAGCATAATGATTTTGAGGTTTATCCACACTGTAGTATGTGTTAGTATTTCATCCTTTATATATAAATATAATATTTTCCCCCACAATTTGTTTATACATTCACCTACTGATAAACAATTGGCTTGTTTTCACAATAATTTTCTTTTGGGCATATACCTAGAAGTAGAACTGCTGGGTCATATAGTAATTTCCATGTTTAATTTTTTGAGGAATTGTCAAACTGTTTTCCACAGTGGCTAATTTGTGAGTGCTCCACTTTCTCACATCCTTGCCAGTGCTTGTTATTTTCTGTTCTTTTTTTTTTTTAACTTTTAAAATTATAGTTATCCGAATAGATGCAAAGTGATATCTCATTGTGGTTTTGATTTGCATTTCCCTAATGACTTCCCTGGTAGCTCAGACGGTAAAGCGTCTGTCTACAGTGCGGGAGACCTGGGTTCGATCCCTGGGTCGGGAAGATTCCCTGGAGAAGGAAACAGCAACCCATTCCAGTACTCTTGCCTAGAAAATCCCATGGAGGGAGGAGCTTGGTGCAGGCTACTGGCACGACTGAGCGGCTTCACTTCAGTGACTAACTATCGCTTCCCTGGCTGCTCAGTGGTAAAGAATTTGCCTGCAGTTCAGGAGATGCAGGTTTGTTCCCTGTGTCAGGAAGTTCCTCCAGAGGACAGTGAAAGTGAAGTCGCTTAGTTGTGTCCGACTCTTTGCGGTCCCAAGGACTGTAACCTATCAAGCTCCTCCGACCACGGGATTTTCCAGGCAAGAATGCTGGAGTGGGTTGCTATTTCATTCTAGAAGGAAGATCTCCAGGGGATCTTCCTGACCCAGGGATCAAACCCGGGTCTCCCGCATTGCAGGCACATGCTTTACCATCTGAGCCACCAGGGAAGGGCATGGCAACCCACTCCAGTATTCCTGCGTGGAGAATCATGCGGCCACGGGAGCCTGGCAGGCTACAGTCTGCAGGGCTGCACGGAGTCGGACACAACTGAAGGGACTGAGCGCAAGTGCATGCAATAACTAACAATATTGAGCATCTTCTCCCATGTGTACTTGTTGGTCATCTATATCTTTGGAGAGAAGATATATAGATGGTATTTAATATGTGTATATATATAAGATATATAGATGATCAGCAGGTCCTTTGCCCATTTTTTTGGACTGGGTTGTTTTTGTTGTTGAGTTGTAGGAGTTCTTTACATATTCTGGATACTAGACTCTTATCAGTAGTATGATTTGCAAATATTTTTCTCCCATTCTAAAAGTTGTCTTTTGACTAGCTTCACAATGTTCTTCGATACACAAATGGTTTTAATTTTGATGAAGTCCAATTTATCTATTTTTTTCTTTTGTTGTTTGTGTTTTTGCTTTAACACCTAAGAATCCACTGCCAAATCCATGGTCACAAAGATTACCCCTAGGTTTTCTTCTAAGTGTTTTATGGTTTTAGCTCTTATATCTAGGATGTTGATCCATTTTAAGTCACTTTTGTTATATGGTTTGAGATAAGAATCCAGCTTCATTCTTTGGTATGTAGATATCCAGTTATGTAGCACCATTTGTTAGATTATTCTTTTCTCAATGAGTGGTCTTGGCATTCATGTACAAAATCATTGGCCATAGAT
Organism: Redunca redunca; assembly: GCA_006410935.1. Lineage (NCBI taxonomy): Eukaryota > Metazoa > Chordata > Mammalia > Artiodactyla > Bovidae > Redunca > Redunca redunca. The sequence goes on from SJYQ01023113.1 coordinate 207,362, forward strand.
GTATGGGAGGCAGACACTTTTTGATTGTGAGAACTTTGGCAAGTCACTTAATTTTGAGCTTTTATTTTTCACCTATGTAAGATGAAGGATGAAGGATATTCTCCTTTTCTCAGAGTCACCAGGATTGAATGGATTATGTATGGAGACTGTCAGCCATAGTACCAACATAGTACTGTGTGTACCAACACAGTATTTTCCCCAGTAAATGTTAATTCTTCCCTTGCTGCAAGAAATAGAGGCAGGGTAAGCAGTGTAACAGCTATCAGCTCTATTCCTTATCCTTCCTCCTGTCTCCAGGACACAGGAGACCCTAGACATAGAACTCTCTATTTTTGCTGAGTATATGCTTGTGCCCCCTGGATAAACATGCTGAGGGGGGCAGGTCACAGTAGGGTGAAGAAGCACTTAGCTAGAAATGCAGGTAAGTAAAGGAAGTAGTGGTCATTCTTTAATAATTCAATCAACATGCTGACTTTGCCTGAATCTGTTTTAGGTTCTGGAGTTACAAAGGCAAAAGAGGTTTTTACAAAGCTCTCAGTCTAGAGGGAGAGACTGATGGGTTATTATAAAGCAGCATAACAAGTTCTAAGATAGAATGAAGCAGAGATTGCTGTGGGAATGGGCAAGAAGAAAATAATTTTAGCTAGAGGATTCAAGGAAGTATTCTGCAGAAAAGTGACACTTGATGTGAGTATTAAATGATTCATAGGAAGGAATATGAAGGTGGACAAAAGGGAAAGTGTTAGCATAGGAAGCACAATATACTATGCTTGAAGGCATGAACATATGTCCTGTGTTCTAGGAGATGTAAAATATTCTAAGGTGTTTGAAATATGGGAAAGAGCTAAGAGGTGCTGTGAGAAAATGGTTTGACTTTATTTAGATGGCCACTGGGAGCTGTTAATGAGGCTTAAACAGGGAAGTGACATGGTCAGATGTATACTTTAGAGATTTACAGGGAGACCAGTATGTGGAAAATGAATGATTGGGAAGAAGATAAGGCTAGAGGCAGGAAGAAGAGTTGGTAAGAGATGTATCAGTGAGGAAGAAGGATGGAGAGGAGGTGGGCTGTTAGGTGTATTCCTGGCAGATCAGATATGGGAGTATGGGAGAGGAGGGAGGAACAAAGCCAGAGAAGAAAAAATAATGTTTGTTTTGGCAGATGGATACAGATGGAATTACCTAGTAGACAGTCTGTGTGTTGAGCAGGAACATTGGCCGGTGTAAAAAAGCACACATTGTTGCCTGGCCTGCAAAAGGGAGAAGTGAATTTTATTTGTTTTGCTCTTGACAATTAAAATATTAACAAATTTTATTTTCAAACTAAAGGTATAAAAAAAAAACATTAAAATCTGTAATCCTACTACTCTTAAATAACCCCTGTTGAAAGGGAGAGAGGAGAATATATATTGTTAGAAAAAATGAACAGTTAAGAGAAGTGTAAAATGTAAAGTACAGGCTTCCCACCCCACCCCACCCCACCGCACCCCGCAGTCTTCCATTCCCTTAACCCCTGTTAACACTTTCTTGTGTTTCCTTCTAGGAAAAAAAAAAAAAACCAAGCATATACCCCCTGGATTCAGTATATCCCCAAAGAGGTCCTGCCACATACTACGTTTAAGTGGTCTGTTCTATTGAGTAGATTAACCTTCTCATTACTTTGCCAGACTTCACATCTGTCCTGGTGGGGTAGAGCTGTGAATTCACTGAGGGAAAGGCAGGATCTCCATGTCCCCAATTCAGGCATGGAAACTGGATCAGCAGTAGGTGCTCAGCAAAGAATAACTAAATGAGTTGTTGCTGCATCTTGGAAATCTGAAGTCTTTGTCTGCAGTGCCAGTTGGTTAAGTGACTTCTTCAGCAAATATTTTCTGAGTTCTGACTAAGTGTGCAGTGTTCTGTGTGTGTGTGTCTGTGGTAAGGAGAGAAGCAAAGGACTCTGTTCCTGGTTCCTGGCCTCACCAAAGGGCAGAATGGGAAAGGCCGGGAATCTTTTTCCAGCCCTCCAGCTTTGGGCTTCCCCTGTAGCTCAGTCGGTAAAGAATCTGCCTGCAGTGCAGGATCCCTGGGTTGGGAAGATCCCCTGGAGAAGGAAATGGCAACCCACTCCACACCAGCTTTTTGAGGGAGAAACTGAGGTCCAGAATGAGATTCTGATTTACTAAAAGCCACATGGCCTACGGGTGCCAAAGCTGGTCCTGGCAGTTCAGAAGAGTGAGGGAATGGCGAAGGAGCATCTGGTGGTGAATTGGAGGGGCTGGTGAGCTACTCTGACTCCTTTCTACCCCTTTCTCTCCTGCCATAAAAGTAGCAGAAATCCCCAACTCCAAATCCCTGGATAGAGGCAAAACTCCAAATCCCTGGATAGGGCACTTTGAGGTGCCCTATGCAGCCCATGGCCCTTGGACTATGCGTGATGGGTGGGGCTGGCTGACATACTGTGTCTACGAGAGACATCATGGCTGGCACAGGAGGAAGAGTGCTGGAGTGGGAGTCAGGAAGCCTGGGTTCCAGAGCCAGTTCTACCACACCCCGCCATACTGCTATGGGCTAGTCACATCTCTCCTCTGCATGTGGAGGTGGGCCTAACAAAATTTCCAAGGTCCTTCCTGCCATTATTGCTAATTGTAAGATGCTATATTTAATCAATGACAGGAAATTAGATTTTAGGATCCGGTAATTCTAATGTCCTGGTTTTCTAAGAATTCAGGGATGCTGTTTGAGGTCTCTTAACCTGTGTAGAATCCTATGTTGTGAGAACTGACCCGGGTGTGTAGTAGGAACAGGCTCCATAAACATTTTTAAATTTGAGACCAAGGCCAAAGAGAGCAGACACCTTTCTTCAAAGAGTGAAGAGCCAAGCAGGGTTCTTGAAGTGGGTCCAGATCATCAACAAACAGTGAGGAGTGCGGCAAGTGGACATGAAATATAGACACCATCTCAGGGGCCTGGCTGGAGCCTCTGGTAACCTTAGATAGACCTGACATGGGGAGTTAACCCCATTTTACCCGGGGGGGAAACTGAGGTTCGGAGATGGGAACTGAGCTACTGCTTCCAGTTGCCCGGAGGTCTTGTTCCTCCTCTAGCATTCTTTCTACACACTGGGCAGGACTTGCAACACTGCTGTCTGCGAGGGAAGCCAGACTGCAGGGGAGCCAGGTCCCAGGTCCCGATGGACTGCGGGGACTGTAGCCCACCAGGCTCTCCTGTCTGTGAATTCTCCAGCCCAAGATCTCCTGGGGGCTCGCTAAAAATCGAGGTCCAAGGACTCTGCTCCCGGACAGATTCACAGATTCACTTGGGGGTATTTTCTAGTTGGGATCCGGATATCTATTTTTGTTTATCCTTTAACTTTGGAAGGAGACACTCTAGTCTGGTTTCTTTTCGGTGAAAAACACCACAGAAACAGAAACTTAAGAAAAGCAGTCTGAAAGCCCTGGGTTGGGGTCCCAACCTCTCTGCTGACCCGCTGAGAAATCTGTGGGAGCAGGTTGTATTCTGCAAGGAAACTTTGAAAGCACTTTTACTTCCACTGCCTCCACGTTAGCAGGCTTGGCGGGTCCCATTTGACCAGGAGAACACTGACGCTGGACGAGGGAAGAAGGGTTTTGTCTCAGCCTCTGGGAGAGGCGAAGAAGAGACAGGTTGATTCGGCTCTCCTGATACGGAGTGCCTCTCGCTCCCCTGGCCGGCCCAGCCCCGACTACAGTGCCCAGGCTCTGCAGCCCGCGGCGCCGCCCCGCGGGCTATCCCTGATAGGCAGCGGGCGGAGGGGGGCCCGGGCAGCACCCAGCGCCACCGGCCGCCGCCTGTCAAACCCTCCAGCCTGCCTCGCGCGCGGCTGGCCCTGGCCCGCAGCCGCGGAGGCCCCGCCCTCGCGCCACGATTGGCTTCGGCGGGGCGGCCGCAGCGAGTTAGTGGCTGGAGAGGCTGTCAGGCAGGCTGCGGCCCCGCCCCCACCTCCGGGATGCCGCCCCGCTGGACGCTGCGGCTGCGGGGGCTGCCGCGCCAGTGGAGGCGCGCCGAGCCGTGCGCCCCGCGAGCGAGCTGCAGCAGCCGCTGCGAGGTGAGTGGGGGCGAGGTGAGAGGGGGTGCGGCCCGCGGCCCGGGAAGGGGGAGGGCGCCCGGCCAACAGACAAGGCTGGTGTCCCAGGAATGGTGAATTGGGGAGTTTTGGGATCGCGCGGGGAGCACGAGGGGAAAGGAGAGTTTGGGGCCCCGGGTCCGTTTTCTAGGAGGGATGATGGAAGGCCCAAGGCTCTGTGGAGGGGCACCCAGCGCTCGCGCATGGTGAGCGTGAGACTGCAGCTACTAGTGTTGCTGAGAGTCTGAGCTGGTGTGTGAAAGTAGAAGTATGGCACGTCTTGTCCCCGAGTGTGCACTTGCGGGGTGTGTTTGGCGTGCGTGGGAGCGGGAGTGCATGGGCTGTCGACTTTTTGCAGGTTTGCACGCGCGATAGGTTCGTTTTCTCCGCTGCGCGTGGGAGTGTGCATTTCGGTGCGTGTGTGGGTTCACGTTGCGGGAGTGAGCACACATCCTCCGACTCCCATTTTCGCAGCTTGGGTGGTGCTGGTGTCTCAGAGCGCCTGCCCGCGGGCCTGCGGGTGCGTAGCCGGCTGTCTCTGCGCTCAGCAGGATCTCCGAGAACCTACAAGGCGAGGTGTGCAGCCCGTGACCCATTCCGAGCAGTCTCCGCGGCTTTGCCAGTACCCTGCTCCGGGAAGCTCTGCCGTCAGCTCCGTGTCCCACTGGGTGACGCGCACAGGCGCTCTCCCTTCTCCAGGCCTCGGTTTCCCCATTCGTCCGAAGAGGACTGGATGGGAGCAGATTGGGTAGCTGGGCTCTCCACGAGTCAGGGAAGGACATGCTAGATGTTGCTGCGCCCTGGAGGGGACTTTTCCGTGGATCAGGTAGGTTTGTCACGTTAGGGTGAGTGTGGTGGCGCTAAGGAGGAATAAACGGAGGGATGGTGACCTGCTCAAACATCGTCCCCTGGACCAGAAGGGGATCGCTCTGCTCATTCTGACGCGCCTGTGCTTTCTCCCCACCGCAGAAGCCCGGCGCGACCCCCAGCGGTGCGCCCCGCCCTGGCGCCATGCACTGCGAAGTGGCCGAAGCGCACTCAGACAAGAGGCCAAAGGAGGCCCCCGGCGCTCCAGGTCCCGGCCGGGGGCCCGCTGGCCTCGGCCCGCACACGGCCTTCAGGGTCACCGTGAGCGGCGGGGGCTGCGGGGAGGGAGGTCCGCGTGACTTGCTGCCCCGGCTTCCCGCGCCACCGCGCTCCCACGACCTCCTCCGGCCCCGGAGTCCCCGAGACTACGGTCCGTCCAAGGCCTCCGCCGCTGCCGCCGGGAAGGGTAAGTATGGCCCCGCCGAAGTGCCTGGCCACGGGCGTGGAGAGATTCGGGTAGTCTGATTCCACCGCAGGCCTTTGTAGGAATCTTCCCAAGCACTTGGTAGAACTTTCTCCAGAGTTCATCAGTTTTCTCTCAAGTTGTTTGGGACTCGCTTGTCATTCTGAAATGGTGACTGTTTAGAAAGCACCTAATTTAAACACAGTAAACCTATTTGGCGGGGAGATGTGTGTTTAGAAAGCTCAGATTACATAATTTTGCTTCTGTATATTTCTGATAAAAGTTGTGTGAAATTTGTCAAAACCTTATTATAAATTAGGATGAGTAGCAACTCGAGTATGTCTGTCTCTGAACCTGCTAACAGCATACTTTGAAGTATTCTAGTCTTCCTCAGTGACAAAAAACCAGAAGCCTCAGCCAGGCCCCTCCCCTGTTGGGACCTCAGTTTCCTGATGTGTCAAGTAAGGAATTAATTATACCAGATGATTTCTGGATTCCTGATGGAAAATTTTATGAATCTGTAGTCTAGCCTGAGTGAAGTCCTGACTTTAACAATGGCTGTTATGTACTTGATGCTTCAGAAGCAGTCTTTGGTCAAGTTAGTTTGTAATACCCTTCGTCTACCCAGTGAGGCTGGTGGGTATAAGGTGCAGGCTCCAGTGTAATTAATGGGTCAAAGTCAGTGATGAGGCTGGATTCTCATGAACACGTTCTTCTCATCGCAGTTAATTATTATTGAGCCATTATTTATAAGTTTCACACTGACAGATAATTAACCAGAAATTGGGGAAATTGTTGAGGCACTATATCTTTCCCCTCATCTACTTTTTTTCCCTGGGAAAAAGCAAAGCTTTGTTTTTTTATTATTTCATTGTTTGGGACCTCTTGGTTCTATTTCTAGCTGATTCTTAAGGAAGACAAAAAGTTTGTTTAATGGCTCTATAGGCATCATTACTTTAGCATCAATTGGCAACTTAGAAATGGTAGGGTGGCTTACTTTTAGGGATGAGAGCTCCTTTAGGGTAAAAAAAAAAAACAAAAAACAGAAAAAAACTCTCTAATTCAAAGACTGGTAAAGTGAAATAAACACAAATACTTTTTGCTTTTTAATGAAAATACCTGACTGTGAAGGAGAACACTATTTCTTGTCTGTTGTTTTAAATTCAGTCTCTTCTCCAACAGATAGAGGTCATTTTTAAAGGATATAGAAGAAAATGCTTTAGCGTATTATTGTTGGAATACACACATGAGGTTCCCTTTTACTAGGAAGAGAGGAGGGCTGTGCAGCAAGACATGAGTAATATTTGCAGCTCGGAGCTCCCTCACTTGCCCCCCTCCTGTAGACAATCCTCCCTTAAATAGATACCCTCTTGCAACATTTTGTGTTTAAAAAAGAAAAAAAAGCTGTCAACTGAAGATCTCAGTTCTCTGCAGACCTAATAAATTGCTCTCCCAAACATAGCCTTTGTTCCAAGCCCTGGTTAGAGACCTTTCATGTGGATGCATTCGTTGTGTGCAACTTTCTGACGTCCATTCTCCTAAACCCCAATTATTTTTATCCGCATGCCCCCAATGTCTAAAATATGAGATTTTAAAATCAGGATTGTGTTTGGAAAGGGCAGAGGAGGGTAAAAGAATGGGAGGAAGCACCTCTTTGTACCTTAAGATGGTTGTACTGATTAAGTTTTTTGTAAGAAGCTTCTGTTTTCTTCACAGCCTCCAGTGAGGCTGGTGGGGGTGGGGGGGTCAGATTTGTCATACCCATTTAAAAGATGAGGAAACTGAGGCCTGCTGGGTGGGGGTCTCTGGCCAGCCCATAGCTTATGGACCTAGGCTTGAAGAGGCTTCTGACTCGGCTTCTGTCTTTCTAGGCAATTTTTTCCCCTGTAGTCAAGCTACACAGTGGCCTGAGAGAAAATCAGAGCTGGGCAACCTTCTCAAAGAGGCTATAAAAGAAACCTTCTTGCTGCCCCTGTTCCCACCCAGATACTCCCTAGACCTCATAACCCTTTGCATATTTGGTGTCTAGCTTCAAGTCTCAGTCTTACTGGAAACAAAAGACAAGAATACCAACTGAAAAATATTTATTGACCGTGCTGGAAATTGTAAGACCCTGCCACCTAGGATCTGTGGGACTGGGGGAGCTTATTTCTTTCTCTGAGCCTTAGTTTCCTCATTTGTAAATCTACTGTGAGACAGAAAGACTGAGGAGAGTATTAGTGATATAAGGTGTCAAAGGGCCACCTCAGTGCCTGGTTATTTTGGAGGCGGCTCTTGTGATGTGTTTAATATTCTCAACCACTGGTTTTTCATTTGCACGAGAGGTAATAATGCTTCCTTCCCAACGGAAAATGAAACAGTTGTAAGAGTATAAACTAAAAAAGACGAAGGGTTCACGTTTATTAATTCGTATAGGGCACCGTTATGGTCAGCTCTATTTGAGACAAAGAGGGTAGGGCGAGGAGGGAGAAAGGTTTGATTTTTTTTAAATTGTTGACTTTCACGACTGTTGACTGGTGTCCTAGCCAGAGGAAGCTGAGAGGAGCCGAGCTGCAGGTCTTCTGCGGCCAGCGCTTCCCCGGTGACCGGTGACCGGAGAGACGACAGTGTTGCTCGGTTTGGAATCAGGTTTCAGATGCTTTGCCTTCTTGTTTCTCAGGCAGACCCTAAACTGAGGCGGGGCGTGAGCTCTCGAACCCAGCAGCTTATCCGTAAATGTCAGGGTCCTCTGCATTTCCAGATCTGGAGTTAGGAAGCACTGGGGATGGTGCAACGTCATGGACTAACATTGTCATCATTTACAATAAGAATCACGATCTGTTTATGGTAGAGTCCCGTTTATCCAGATTCCAAACAGCTGAAAAGGCCAAATTACCAGATGCTGCGCTTTTTCTTTCTTTTTATTAAACACCCAACACTCTGCTTGTGGAAGTTCTGACAAGGAAAGAAGGTAAACATCTGGACTTTATGGAGGCGGTTGGCTTTGTGGCGCTGACTCGGTGAAGCTCGCTCTCTGTACAGTTTTCAGCCTGTGTCCTGCACACGTTCTTTCATCAGCCTCATGCCAGCTGAGCCCTACCTACCTCGTGGGCTGTTCTGAGGGGACAGATGTAAAAGCTCTTTGCAGTTTGTATCTGCAGGCAGATCCTGGCTCTTACCGATTTTATAGATGAAGACATTCAGGTTCAGGGATGTGCTTAAGGCTACAGAGAGTAAGTGGCAGTTTCTAAGGCTTCCCATTCCACAACTAGTGCCTTCTGTGTGTGTGTGTTGGTGGCTGAGAGCTGGCGTTCATGACGGCTTCCCAAGCGTTCCCAGAGAATTTAAACTATTTTTGCTGTTGGTATTTCTTCTGTCTCGAATCTTCGGAATTTGGTAACGAGTATCTGTGCCATCATTAGAAAACTTCTTAGTTTACCAAATGATTCTGTTTGACCAGAATTGCTGCTCTCAGACCAAACCAGATAATTCTCAGCAACTCACTGGACCCTTTTCACTGTGTCCTGAGACTGGACACATCCTAGCAAATAAAAAGGAGGCTGATGATCATGACCAATGTGGACCCTGTCATTAGTAAACAGCCATCGTACTGTGGCTAAAAATTCCCAAAGTATTCAGTCGTGTAACTTAAAGAAAAAGTGTATGTATTTTTTTTCTTTAAAAATGAAAACAAAGAAGGAATGCAGTTGTAGGTTGTGTGCAGGCGCACTAGGGACTGGAGGTGGAGAGTAAGACGTGACGGCTTTGGTTGGCATTACCTTGTAGAGTTTCTTCATTTGAATCAGAAGCCACTGTGATGTTCTGGGGAGGTTTTGGAGAGGCCAGCACATCCATAATAGAAAGGTATGAGTTATTTTGAAAGCATTTACCCCCTCTGGCTCTAGTGGGCAATTTGCTTGCATTTCATCCATTTTAAAGTGCTGGTCCTGTGATCCGGAAATAATCAGATCCAAATTTCTTCAGTGCTTGAGGTTTCAAATAAGGGGGAGAAAAACCTGCTGGCCAAATGTCAGGCTCAGTGAGACAAAGAGAAACATGTATGTGTGTGGGTACACAAATAAGATAGGAACATGTTGCGTCTACAGTCATAAGAATTATGTATCTGACAAATCTTTTATAGGCATGTAGCGGAAATACGATGCCCAAAGATTCCCAAAGAATCTTGGGTGGCGAGAATTTCTCTTCCCTTTCTGCCTCCCAAGCTCTGTAGAAGCTGCTAAGACCTGTAGTGCAAAATGGAAAGGGAACCAGCACATGAGATCATAACTTACTTAGGCTTCCTTATTGCTGACTTGTTTACCTGTAGTGCTTGGCTGGGCTGAGGTCTCAGGACTGTCTCAGCTGTGGAATTATATCAGTAAGCTGTGGAATTATATCGATAAGCTGTGTTGTTCCACTTCTGATTAAAAAACATGTTTCTTTATACGCCATGGTTTTCCTTCACACATCTCCTCCTTCAGAAAAAAACCAAAACTCACCCCATCTTTAAGTTCTTCATCTCCCTGCGTTACAGTTGCGTGAGAAGCTAAGTGAGCCAGCACACTTATTTTTACAGTGCGTTAAAATCCCATTACAGGCATAAGTGCACAATGAATCATTTAAAAAAATATATTCTTATGTTCTTTGTTCTGAATGTTGCATAATTATCATCATTTTCTTCGGTTTTATTTTGTGGAGTTTGGCAAGCATCCTAGAAAAGGGGAGAAACTAAAGTTTGGAATGGGGTTTTCCATCCTTTTTTGGATAGGAATAGGAAAAAAAAACCAAACAAATAAATACCAACTTTATTTGTAAATGGACCAGTCACTAACTGGGACTTTTGCGTAGGGAAGATAATCTCTCTTCTTTCTCTCAATTTTCCTAGAAAAGAATTCTCTGTTTTGAAGCTGATATGGTAGTACTTCAACAACTTCACCTTATATCTATGATTATATTCAAAGTTAAATTAGAATGTGTGGTTTGCTAATTTTTTTTCCTAATACAGATTTTAGTTGCAGTTAATTTGGACCTGGAGACTTGGGTTGTTTCTTCTTGTAGGGGGTAGTTTATTTTTGTGTTTAAAGAAACAAAGACATTCAGTTCAAGGGGGAGAAGAAATGAAACAAATTCTGCCCTGGGCTTTGAAAAATTCAACTGCAACATGCAGAAAGCCCAGCTGTGATACTAGGGCCAGGAAAAAAGAGCAAACTCCTGAAATATTTGTGCTGCTCGCCTTCCCTGTGCTAATGATTCTAGCAGTTTAAAAACGGACTTCTTGTTTATCAACAGCCGCTGCCCGACTTAATAGTTTACAATGAAAAAAAAAAAATGCTTTCAGCATTAGAAGCAAAGTCCGGGACTGATAGCTGGGTTACTAAGTTAAGGGAAGCAGAAAAGAGTCGGGGGTGGGGGGAGTTTTGTGGCTGCTTTGGTGTCCTAAAGCCTTATAAGAAACTGAAAGAAAACAGAGGCCTGGGGTGGGATGGGGTGGAAAAAATACAAGCCTGACCCAGTGGTCTTTTAGTTTCAAGTCACTTGAAGCATCTGTTTTCTTCTTTTCTCCGTCGTCCCCTTAACTCTAAAGGGTTATTCCTTCAGAAGGTTTCCGGTGGGTCGAGGCGGATTGTGTTAGCATTACGAGCTGTGTTTTTAAAGTCAGCATTTGAGTCAGATGCACTGAGAGGAGCCTTCAGTCTGTTCACTGAATAATGCATTTCCTGTATGGCCTGAATTTTTTTGGTGGTTATGGTTAGCCCTGTCTGGAGCAAACACACACACCATTGTACAGACCCAATGCATGTGGGCCCAGCCCTTGGCTCTGAGCCTCGGTTTCCCCATCTGTAAAATGGGAAGCACTTGGTTGGGATGACCTATAGTCCCTTCCTGCTCCGTTGCTCCAGGATTCCACGTGAACTTGGCTGGGGCAGTTGGGAAGGATATAGAGTACAGAAAAAGCTCTGGTTCTTGACTTGACCTCTTCTTGGAACTCTTGACTCCTAAAGCTGACTTCAGAAGGAACCAGAAGAGGAAGAGATGTCGACTAACCTTTACTGAGCACCTACTCTGCTAGGTCAAGCAGTTCGTAGCTGTCATTGCATTTAATAAAGCCCAATAACCTTATGAGAAAAGGAGGCATTATTCTGAGTTTACAGATAAGGGAAATGAGGCTTGGAAGAGTTGAGCAATTTGCCTGAACAGTGAGCTCCGTATTTAATTTGCAGTGACTCACTGTACAGAAGGTGGATAGTAGCGCCTGGGATTTGAACCCAGCTCTGTCTAACAGCAAAGCCGGTGCTTTCCCCCTGAAGGGGGGTCCTCAACCTCCAGGATCTAATACCTGATGATCTGAGGTGGAGCTGATGTAATAATAATAGAAATAATGTGCACAATAAATGCAATACGCTTGAGTCATCGCCAAACCGCCCTGCATTTCTCCCGGTCCGTGGAAAAATCATGTTCCACAAGACAGGTCCCTGGTGCCAAAAAGGTCGGGGACCGCTACTCTAGAGCACAGAGCTCTCAACTACAGCTTTTAAAACCCGTGCAGCAGCTAAGAGTTGCGGTGGCGCTAGCGTGTGTCTCCGAACCCTGGGGGACAGCAGTGGAAGGCCACAGGCAGGTCCAGACAACCAGTCCTCGGGCAGACTGCAGTCTCAGCTCACAGGCTGAGGTGTGACTTTAAGGGGAGACTCTGCCTCCACTGGGGCTCTCCCAACTACTCTCTGCTGCAGAAATGGGGAAAGGACAGTGGTTCCCAGTTGTGACATGGGGGTCCTCAGGCAAGGAGCCTGAGATTGGAGGCCCCTGGAAGCAGACCCCTCTCAGAAGCAGCATACACACACCCCACTGGTTGCTGCATGTTCGAGTCCCCATTTGAGCTTGTCATACAGTAGGAGCTCTGTTGCCCAGGCCCTGGCTGTGATCTCCCTTCTGCTGGTAATGAAGACTTCTGTTTGAAGAGAGTTCCTCATGATCCCACTACACTTGGTGTGTAGAATGCATGCTTCACTGGGCATGATGGCTGGAGATCTATTAACTAATTCTTTCTTATTAAATGCCTGGTGGGATGAAGAAAGTCTTGTGGGGGAGAGCAAGCCAGGGATCAGAGTGAACTAGAGTTTGTGGGAAATGGGTCTTTTGTGTCAATTGATGAATGAGTCAAATGCCCCTTTCTGGAAGGAAGAGGTCCCACTGCTCGCTTGGGTCTGTGGCCTTGCACAGGGGTGTCTGTGTATTTGTGAGAACGTATGTGAACGTGGACATTCTCAAGGGGTCATATTTTTTCTGCAGTGGAAATTGTAGGAGGCTTTAGGCTTGCCCAAAGCTCCTTTGCCTTTAGCTGTTGACCCTGGGTCTGAAAGCGAGAGCCGGAAGGGGTGTCGAGGATGGCCTGGTTGCCTTGTGGCTCAGCCTCTTCCTATTTATGTCCTTTTTAGCAACCGGCTTACTCTCTTAGATGTTGTTGCTTTTGTTTTTAAGTAACAGGTTTGATGGCTAAAGCTTTAGCAAGAAACCAGGGAGTATTATAAACTCGGCTTTAAAAACACAGATCCCATTTGCTGTTTTAAGCTCTCCGGAGGGCTGGAGATTGGGTTTATTTTGGAACGTTGTTGGACTATATGAATTACTTCTCTGAGGCTTGGGTATTTAATACCTAATAGAAGTTTGTATAAGAGTTGATGATGTATTTTGCCGACTTTCCAACCCTGTAAATAAATTACACGTGCCGGCAGAGGCTGCCAGGATCCACTGTGTCAATTGAAGCTTAATTTTTATCCCAAACCACTTAATACTTTTGTCCTAGTGAGTAGAGAAAGTTCCCGGGGTTTTGCCCAGCAGCGGGCCCGTTCCAAGACATAGACGGCTTCACCAGCCTGTGAATAGGGCTCTGTGGATTCACCGATCTTGACACAGTTTTCAGTGGTTAAGTAGCTTCAACCCTCTCAAGTCCAACCCTCCAGGCAGAGAATGATAATATAATTTTAAGTGTATCGTAAAAATGAAATCCAATCGCTTCCACTCCCCAAACCTGTCTCGCTCCCCTTCTCTCTGGAGAAAACGGCCGTAATTGTGTGTTTAATCTCAAGACCGCCCGTGCATTTTATCTTATTTGAGTGCAAAGCCCAGGTAATAACGTTGGCATTTCCAACGCGAAACAAAATAGGGTTTCTAATTTGGAGACACTATTAAATATTTCATGCTTCAACCAAACTCAATTCTTTTTTCCTATAATAAGTTTAAATATTAATTCTCTGGAATGTCAGATGCCTAAAGCTAGGCATTTAGTGATCTGCAGTTTCAAGTATCTCGAAGAAGGTTTATGAAACAGGATATTTCACTGGGAGGGATGAGTAGTGTGTTTCAGAGATATCTGAATTCAAGGCAGCGTCTTCTGATTTACTTTTTAAAGGGAAAAGGTCATAAAATAAGTTGCTTTATGTGCTGAAGGATTAAGTGGCTTAGGCTGAAATAACAGCAGAGACTTTACTGTTTTTCCCCCGTTATATTTTAACAATGCTTTTTTGGGGGAGGGGGTGGGTCATTTTCCCGCCTGCTTGTCTCCTCCCCCTCCCAACCAGATGGCTTTAATTCTAACCAAATCCCACGCTGAGGCCAAATGATTGATCAAACAGTCATTTGTACTTACGTAGCTCTCTTTGTGAGAATGTCTCTGCATTGGGGCTTTTGGCTGGGCTCAGCTCATCTTTGGGACTTCAGATGGTTGATTTCTAGCCTGGAGAGGTGGAGGTATAGGTGTGGGTGGAGGGCAAAATTCCCAGACCTTCAATCCCCAAAGAGTTCCTTGCTTAAAGCCTTCTTGTTACTTCCCATCCCTGACAGCAGGGTATCCCAAGTTTTCTAAACATAAGGACAAAAACCCATCCCCTATGATAGCTGTTATATTTTTTATCTACTGGTGGAAAAGATACCTGGAGGTTACTAGTTTTAAGGGCTATTTTAAAGAGATTTATATTTTATCAACCACTCACATATCTGTAGTGATATTGGTTTGTTCTAGAGATAGTCTTTGGCACATGCTTTCAAGCTCTCCCCTGAAATCATATCTTGGCTTGTAGATTAAGTAAGTAAGTAAAGTCGCTCAGTCGTGTCCGACTCTTTGCGACCCCATGGACTGTCCTCAGGCTCCTCAGTCCATGGAATTTTCCAGGCAAGAGTACTGGAGTGGGGTGCCATTGCCTTCTCCATGGCTTGTAGATTAGCAGCTAGTTGACTGAGGGAAAAATCTGAGCATCTTGGTCTGGTGTTCAAAGCCTTCTGGCCAATCCAGTTCCATCTCTTCCTTTTTTTTTTTTTTAAAGGAAATGAATTTATTTATTTTTAAATTAATTCATTTGGCTGCATCGGGTCTTTGTTGCTTCATTGCATCCGTGGGATCTTTTGTTGTGGCGCACAGACTCTCTAGTTGTGGTCTGTGAGCTCAGTAGTTGCAATACTCACGCTTAGTTGCTCTGAGGCTTGTGGGACCTCGGTTCCCTGGCCAGGGATTGAACTTTCATCCCCTGCATTGGAAGGCAGATTCTTAACCACCAGCCCACGAGGAAAGTTTACCATCTCTTCCTAATGCCTTATTTGCTGTCCTTCAGCAGCATCAGACTTTTCCTTATGAAGCTTTGAACCTGGAATTTTCTCTTTATGTGTCCTTCCGTCCTTAAACACTGTGAGCTTATTTTTATTCATTTGTGTGCCTCTTTAAATCATTTTTAGAATATAAAATAGTTAATATTCAAATATCTATCTTTGTAGCCTTATGTCTAGCACCTTGTGTCACAAAATACGTATCTGAGAAGGATATAGGGTGCTGGTTGGGGCTGTAATGTGGAACCAGACCACTAGGTTTGAACTCTGGTTCTAGGTACCAACTTGGGGATCTTGGGCAAGTTATTAAGCTCTTTGGGCCTCAATATTCTTATCTGTAAAATGGGAATAGTAGTTGTAATTGTCTCAAAAGATTTTTATGTGGATGAAATGAGTTAATACTTGTATATGTATAAGTGCTTAAATACAGAGACTGGCACATGGTCAGATGCTCAATTAATGTTGGAATTATTATTGTTATTGCTGTTATGCAAACGTTTGATAAACCGAATCTCCTGGAAGGGCCTTCCTTCCCTTCCTTTCCACCAGTCTGACTCCTACTTAATCTTAAGACCCAGCTCAGATGCCACCTCTTTCTGGAAGCCTGTTCTCCCACAGCCTGGTGATGCTAGGCCTCTGGCACCCACAACCCTTCTTCCTTCGTCTGTAGCACAGGACATGTCCTGTGGCAATTTTCCATTTACTTACTATGTCCTTGAGGGCAGGGCAGAGTCTCATTATTCCTGCACCCCTGTGCCTAGCACAGGGCCTGGATCAAAGTGGGTGTCAAGGAAGTTTGGGAATGGAGTCCAGCCCAGTCTCTGCCCTCAAGGAGCTTGTCACCGTGAAAGAAGTTTGATGTCTTTGTTTCTCCTGCCAGGCTGAACATATAGTAAGCTCTCGGCACATGCGAGACTCCAGTGGGTGTGCGAGCAGTTCTCACATGCAGAAACAGCCCTGTTTTCTTTCCTGCACTGTCTTGGGGCTTTTTACTGTGAGGTCTGCCCCGTTTTTCTGGGTCACATTCGTTGGGCAAGTCTTCTCTGTCTGGGCCTCCCTTTCCTCTCCTTTCTGGGAGGAGTTGGCTTCCATAATCACAGACCCTTCTAGGCTGTGGCCAGGCGGAGTGGTGTCAGGTGGAAGAGTAAGGGGCCAAATGCTGTCCTGGAGTGACTGGCCTGGATTGTAGGCACTCTCTGCCACACACCTGCCCTCCCTTCTAGGCAGAGTCCCCGGTGCTTTCAAGAGTGTCTCATCCTGTGGTTTAAAGACCAGTTATTGGTGGTTGCAACACATCTGACTCAGTTTTCTCTAAGATGAAGAAGAACCTTGGAAATGAGAACCAGGAGCCAGCTCTCAGTTGCCCTCCTAGGGTGGAGATGGCTGTATACACCCTGATCCCTATTCCAGGACAGGCTTAGATGGACCCCAGGGATTGTGTTGGCTTCCTGGCTCCTCTCTGGGTACTGTTGTGGTTTGAGTTTGTAAACTGTAGAGCTCTGCCCAAATCGTTATTATTCATTCCATCCCTCTATGAACAGATGGGAAGACTAAGTTTCAGAGAAGTCATATGACTTGCGCAAAGGTGGTCACATGGCTTTTGGAGTCAGAACTGAGTTCAGACCTCAACTATACCATTTGCTGGACCTTGGGAAAGTTCACTGGACTCTGAGCCCCCATTTTCTTCATTTGTAAAATGGAGATAAAGTCTGTCTCATAGAGTTGATGAGGGGACTAAGGTGAGGGTGAAGTGAGGAGTCTGTAGAGCACCTAGCTCAGGAGCTGGCACATAGTAGGTATGTGACAAAGGTGAGCTGTTATTACTGCTCTTACTGAGTGGCAGAGCTGGGCCTAGGTCCCCAAGCCTGACTTGGTCTGATGGTGTTTCTCTTCTATGTCTCAGTACCCCACCCCCTTATTTTGGTGTTTTGTTCTTTCTTTCTTTTTTCAAATATTTTATTCCTTTACTTCTTTGGCTGTGCTGTGTCTTAGTTGCAGGATCTAGTTCCCTGACCAGGGATTGAAGCCAGGCCCCCTGTGTTGGGAGCTTGGAGTGTTAGCTTAGCCACTGAACTGCCAAGGAAGTCCTGATTTTGTTCTTTCTTTATTTATTTGGAAAAATGAAAGAACAAGGACTTCAGGGTTTCAGAGACTGAGGTCCTAATCTCAGCGCAGGAGTTCACAGATCTGACTGGCTGGCATCTTGACTTCACTTAGGGTTGGAGGAAGGTTAGGAGCTGTCCACCTCCCTTGCCCAGTGGGTGCGGGCTGCATCAGCACAATTATCTGACAAGTCCCGGCCCTGGGGTCAGTCAAGGACATTCATTCAAGCTGCAGTGGCTCTGGTGTCTGGCAGGAGTGGGTATTTCTGGGGCGGGTCAGGAGGTACAGACCTCCCTCCGCTTGTCCCTGGTTAGTTGGGTTAGGAGTTGCCTTCAAAACTCTAATATCCAGCTGAATTCGCTTGCTTCTACCTCCTACCCTTAAGATGGTGCTCCTTTTCTTCTCCCACATCCCCACGCCAGTGGGGCTCTTCAGCCCTGGGGAGGCTTCAATTTGTTGGGCCCTGCTTGAGCAGATATTCTGTGAAGCCACTTACTCCTTGCGAGGTATCATCACCCTCCATTTTACAGATGAGAAAAACTAAGGCTGAATGACCTGCCCCAAATTCCGGAGCTGTTGGGTGGTAGCTGCAGGCCTGACTCCAAGACCCTGCCCTTTCTCATACCTTGCCTCCTTTCTGGACCTTCCCCCAGGTCCTCTAAACTCAAATGCCTTGGGTCCAATCTTCCCCATTCATCACGGTGGAGAAACTGCCTCCTCCAGCCAGAATTACTGTTTTTCTCCTTCATCTTCTGCTGCCCTTTGTCACTTTTCTCCCATTGAATAGTCGGCTTTTATGGATGCTTCCTCCCCAACGAGGCTGCGAGCTCTGTGGAGCAGGTCTGTAATAACTGTATCTCCGACTTGCCGGAGGAGTGTGGACGAGAGAAGAGAATGAATGCAGGTCCCCAGAGGAATTAATTTGTCCTACAGTCAACATGTGGCTTCCTGGGCAATTCCCCAAGCAGATTTTCAGGACAGCAACCTAGAGTGGCTCTGTATGTCTGAGCCTTGGACAGTGATCTCTGCCTGGCCAATTGTCAGAAGCACAGGGAATGAAGTATTAGCTTTATCCAGGTGGCTTATGGCACAGAATCTGCCTGCCAGTGCAGGAGACGGAGGAGATGTGGGTCTGATCCCTGGGTCTGGAAGATCCCTTGGAGGAGGGCATGGCAACCCACTCCAGTATTCTTGCTTGGAGAATCCCATGGACAGAGGACCCTGGTGGGCTACAGTCCATGGGGGTCACAAGGAGTCAGATACGACTGAGCGCCCACACACGTGAGAAAGTATCCTGAAAACAGATGGGCTGTAATCTGGGTTTGGTTGTTGCTTTGTCTGTTCATCAGCATATTGAATGGCTACTATGTCCCAGGTGTTGATTGGGCCCTGGGACACCATCGTGGTCTAACACACAGAGCCCACGACGACAGTGTGTGCAGCTTCCCTCCCAGCCTGGCCAGGTCTCCTGTCCTCATCTGTGTGACTTCACCAACTCATCACCTGGCTCACTGTCCTCAGCAGACTTCTGAGCTCCAGACAGTCTGAGACCTGCGACCTCGGATGATCTCACAGAACCTTGGTTTGCCAGCTTATAAGATGGAAATATTTGCTAGCTAGCTCCCCTTGCAAGCCTAGTGTGAGAATCTGACGACGGGCGGGAACATGGGTGTGCAGAGCAGCCTTCTGCTCTGGACACTGGTGGTGGAGCCACACGGGTTACCCAGTCCTGGGGTTGGGGAAGCCTTTGCTAGCTCTTTTCCTGCATCTGTTGCTAGTCCCTGCTTGCATAAGCTTTTGTCTTGGAGGGAATACCCTCTCTCCTTATCTCTGGCGATAAAAAAGGCCAGAGTTTACCTTTTGCAACCCCTTCAGAGTCTCTCCTCTCCCAGACCCACACCCTTCCCTTCTCACTCATCCCAGTCTTTTATTCTCTCAATGATTCTGGCTGCTTTGTCCCCAGAATACAGCAGAGCTGTTGGCCGGGGAGCTATGGAGACGAATAGGTTCCCATTGTGTGATATCAGCCAGGTAGGTGCAGGCTTGGGGGCGGCTGGGGACCTTCCTTCTCTCCCCCCTCCTCATTTTCAGTATCCTGCCGTGATCATCTTTTGAGTGCTACAAGACGTTGGGTCATCTTTCTTTTTTAAAATGGATCATCTCTGTAATCTTATAATTATCCTGTATGTAAGCGTTCTTATGGAAGAATTTATGGCTATTTAAATTAATTTACAATTAAATAAAGGGCTTCCCTGGTGGCTCAGAGGTTAAAGCGTCTGCCTCCAATGCGGGAGACCCGGGTTCAATCCCTGGGTCGGGAAGATCCCCTGGAGAAGGAAATGGTAACCCACTCCAGCACTCTTGCCTGGAGAATCCCATGGACAGAGGAGCCTGGCAGGCTACAGTCCACGGACGACTGGCAACATTTCAGTGCTCAGTGGCTTTCACTACCCATGTGGCTAGTGGCCACCACATGTGCGTGCTGCATGCTTGGTCGTCTGGTCGTGTCTAACTCTTTGTGACCCCATGCATGGTAGCCCACCAGGCTCCTCTGTCCATGGACTTCTCCAGGCAGGAATACTAGGGTGGGTTACCATGCCCTCCTCCAGGGGATCTTCCCCACCCAGGAATCAAACCCTCATCTCTTGTGTCTCCTGCATTGGCAGGCAGGTTCTTTACCACTAGTGCCACCTGGGAAGCCCAGTGGCTACCATATTGGACAGCAAATAGAGAACATTTTCATCACCAGAGAAAGTTCGGTTGGACAGTGCTAGTCTAGAGTGTCTTTCTTTAATTTATTCATTTGTTCAGCAAACATTTCCTAGAACCCTATCATATGCTAGGTTCTCTGTTAGGCTCTGGAGAAGTGGGTATACCCCAAGCTCGGCATCAGCTTTGGGAGCATCCAGTCAAGAGGACAGGCAGATGAACATAACAGCTTGGAGGTGGGGCCAGCATGTTGGTTACCAGGCCTGGCTCCTGCTGAGGATGCAGATGTGAATCCTAGGGTCTGCTGGCTCTCAGAGAGCTCACAGGTTAGCACTGACAAGAGAGAGATCAGAGCAGCCTTCCTGGAAAAGTAGCGTTTGAATGGCCCAGCTGTAGTGGGTGTGTTTTGCTGATTCCCCAGGAAGCAGTCCAGAGAGGGCAGAGGGTTCATGCAAGTACACCTCTGAAGCTGGAATCATGCACATGGCCCCCTGATGGCATCTTGCATAGATGTTTAGATAGGAATCACTCCTGTCGTTGTTCAGTCGCCCAGTCGTGTCTGACTCTTTTCAACCCCATGGACTGCAGCACCCCAGGCCTTTCTGTCTCTCACCGTCTCCTGAAGTTTGCCCAATTTCATGTCCATTGCATCGGTGATGCCATCTAGCCATCTCATCCTCTGATGACCGGTCCCTTCTGCTTCTGCCCTCAATCTTCCCAGCATCAGGGATTTTGAGTCAGCTGTTTGCATCAGATGACCAAAATACTGGAGTTTCAGCTTCAGCATCAGTCCTCCCAATGAGTGTTCAGGATTGATTTCCCTTAAGATTGACTGGTTTGATCTTGCTGTCCAAGGGACTCTCAGGAGTCTTCTCCAGCACCACAGTTCTACAGCGTCAATTCTTTGGCACTCCACCTTTTTTTTTTAACAGTCCAGCTCTCATTGACTTCCAGCCAATACTTGATCTTACTCCTCATCCTTCTTTGGGAAGTGGCTGAAGTGGTAAAGCTACAGATACAGCTTTAAAGATACCTTTAAAAGGTAACTTAATAATTTTTATTTTTCTCACATCAGAAGTATATACTTATTGTAGAAAATTTGGAAATAATAAGATGTGTGCATACATGCTCAGTCACTCAGCTGGATCTGACTCTTTATGATCCCGTGGACTATAGCTTGCCAGCTCCTCTGTCCTTGGGATTTCCCAGCAAGAATACTGGAGTGGGTTGCTGTTGCCTACGCCGGGGGGTCTTCCCCCACCCAGGGATTGAACCCCGTCTCCTGTGTCTCCTGCATTGGCAGGTAGATTCTTTACCACTGGACCTCCATAAAAAAACATTATTTAATTTTTTAAAGATTTTTTTATGTGGACCATTTAAAAATCTTTATTGAATTTGGTAAAATATTGCTTCCCTTTTATGTTTTGTTAATTTTGGCTGGGAGGCATGTAGGATCTTAGCTCCCGGACCAGGGATCAAGCCTGCACCCCCTGCATTGGAAGCATGAAGTCTTAACCACTGGACTGCCGGGGAGGTCCCTAAAAACATTTAAAGATGAAAATAGTCCTATCCTGGGCAGTGATCACCATTTATGTTTTAGTATATTTCTTTTCATTCTTTTTTCTATACTTATCTCTATATTAATATTTTTATTATCATTGGTGTCATNTCTCTATATTAATATTTTTATTATCATTAGTGTCATTCTGAATATAAAGTGTTATGTACTTATTTTTAAATGTAACATTTTATTAGTAACATAATAAAACTTTCCCATGCTGTTAAAATTCTTTGTAAACATTCAAAAATGTATTGTATTTTATTACTGTTTTTAAATTATTTTGAATTGGCAGAACATGAAAATAGTTCAAAACTCAGAAGACCTTAGGAAAAGCCTTCCTCTTCTCCCCCTACCCCCAGTTCCCTTTGCTGGAAACAACTAGTAATACCCCCTACCCTCCCCCATTTTTATTTAGCCTCTCAGAGATAGTTGATGTGTGTACAAACAAATACATACATACATACATACATACATATATATATATTACTTGTATGTGCGTGATGCTTAGAATTTTTCACCTTTTCCCTTAGTATAGATAATGCTGCAGTTACTATTTTTATGATTTAATCTTCATTTACATCTCTGATTGTTTTCTTAGGATAGATTCCCAAATTGAAAATGACTGGGTCAAAGGCTAGTAATATTTGACCCACATATTACCAAATAGCTCTTTTGAAGGTGCATGAATTTTCACAGCTGTGTGCAGTGTCTTAGAGAACTTACTTCCCTTTATCTTCACCATTGTTTGGAAGTAATCTCCAAATTGGAAGGTGGAAGTGACATCTGGTTATAGTTTTATTTACATTTATTTGATTGTTGGTATAGTGGAATATATACTGTGTATTGATTTACAGTCCATACCTCCTCTTTTTGCAAGTTGTCGCAACTATGTTGGGGTCTAAATATTTTATTTGTAAAATTTAAAACCTTACATATTTTAAAGTGCTCAATAAATTAGCTCAATAAGTTAATATTTTCTTTGTATTTGTTGCTGATATTTTTATGAGCCTACTGTTTAGGCAAGGTTTTTTTATGATGATTTTGAAACAAAAATTTAAAAATTTCATGTAGTCCTAATTCCAAGATTTTCCTTTATTTCCTTCATTGCTTTTCTTATTATTATTTTGGGGAGCTTGTTTTATTAACATCCTGAAAATGAATTTTTATTTTCAGCAGAATAATACTAACATAGTTTTTAAACCATCTAATACTCCCAGACTCCACAGGGAGTCAGTCCCTTGCCTTCCTCGTTGCATTGCCGAAAGGCAGCTGCCTTCCTCCAGAGCTGCGGGGATGGCCACCTCCAGGGGGCGCCACTCACCCCCATCTACGTGGACAGTGTTCCCTGAGCTTGCACCACAGGGGCCCTGACTTCAACTTACTTAGTTTTCATTTTCTAGTATTTTCTTCCATTTGTCTCGGTTGCAAAAATAAAAACAATAATAGCTAAACATGGTGCTTATTACCACGGTCCAGTGACGCTCTGAGCGCATTACAAGCATTATTCCTTTGATTCTCCCAACAACCCTGTGAAGGAGTTACTGCTGTTAGCTAGACTTGCAGATGAAGAAACAGATCCAGAGGAGGGAGTGATTTGTGCAGGGTTACATAACAGTGAGAGGTGAAGCCTTAACTGGTATGCTCTATTTAGCCTTTAAGTGAGACTTAGGCTGCTATTTCTTTCCTTTTTTTTTTTAACTGGTAATGATATTCCCACTAAATTCAGACTCCACTGAGACTTTGGCTCAAATTGGAGGCTCACCAACTTCACTCTTTTTTTTTTCCTAGATTTTTTTTTTNGCTCCCTTGGTTTTGGCTGAGCCCCAAGACAGTAAGTACTGATAATACTGCTGTCTAGAGTAGTATTATCAATGCCTACTGCTACCTTCTGGAGCAGGACTTCAGGTACCTAAACTTAACTCTGGTTTGGAGATTCTTCCCTGGTACCTACTTTGAGGCTGTCAAAGGGTTGAGATGTGAGAGCACATTTTCTTGGAGAAGTGGGCAGGGAAGGGGTTAGTTCTCCTTATACAACTCAGGTAAGAAGGGCTCTGAGAGGCCCACTCAGAGGACCAATGTGCTTCTCCACGCTTGAAGGTGTTGGGAGATGAAAGCTGTGGTTGGAGGCCCTGCCTAGTAGCGGAGTGAAGGGGGAGGCTGTACTGTTCTTGTGATGGGCAGAGGGTTGTGTTCCAGGGGTCCTTTTCAGACTGACCCACCCTGCCCGAGAGGGCTTCTTGCCAGGCAGAGATGAGACTGGCGGTGTTCCATGGGAACAGTGGAGTGCTCTCCCGCTGACCCGTGGATGTGGGCACTGAACACCTATGTCCAGAGAGCTCTTTTGGTACCCGGCAATCAAGCCCCTTCCTGCCATTCCAGTAGACAAAGGAAGGCTACCTTATTGCCCTTCTACCTTGCTCAGGGCCCCTAGCCGAGACAGGCCCAAGCGAGGCGAGGGGAGGAGCTTGGCTGTAAATGAAGAAGTTCAGGGTTTAGATTATTAATCTGAACGGGACATCTTAATTACTAAGCTGAGACTGTTCTCGGGACTAAAAGTGTCTGGAAAATGTTTTATGATCTAAGAATGATCCAAAGAGTTAAGGGAACTTCTAGAGACTTCACAGGAGTGGGGAGTGGGGATGAGGAACAAACAGGAGATTGTTTTTGTTTTTTCTAAAATTTTCTTAAAATGTAGACTATTTTTAAAGTCGTTATTGAATTTGTTGCAATACTGTTTCTGTGTTATGTTTTATTTTTCTGACTATGAGGCATGTACGATCTTAGATCCCTGACCAGGGATCAAACCTGTACCTCCTGCATTGGAAGATGAAGTCTTAGACACTGGACCACCAGGGAGGTCCCCTGCTGATTGGGTTTTAAAAGGGCCAGAGGGGATGGGGTGGCATGAAGGCAGTATTGTTTCTGTAGTGCCATCTGAAGTCCACTTTTTCATGCACCGTGGAAACTTTCTTTGTGGTCTAATGTTTTGTTTTCCTGGGGTTAAATAGGGAAATCTTTTTTTTAAATTGTTTAAAAAGTTTGCTTAGTTTTGTATTTATCTATCTATTGTCATTTTCTCCTAAATGTTCCATCAGTTTTGCCAGACATCTGTCAGTCACTTTCCTAAATGCTCAAATGCTTGAGGTTATCTTAGTGCCATTTCTGCTGCACCTGAAAGAGGTAGAGAGCATTTCTCTTGTAACCGCTGACCTCCTGCGGTTCTCACTGATGCTGTAGGAATCCCTGATTCCTGCCCCACACACATATCACATTCTCTGGCTGATTTAAGCAGAAAAGAGACTTTATTAAAAGGATGCTGGGTGACTCTCAGAATTTCTAATTATGGTTTGGAAGCTGCATACCCAAGAAGTGTGTTAGTTGCGCAGGCGTGTCCCACTCTTTGGGACCCCATGGTCCGTAGCCTGCCAGGCTCCTCTGTCCGTGGAATTCTCTAGGCAAGAATACTGGAGTGAGTTGCCCTTTCCTCTTCCAGGGGATCTTCCCGACCCAGGGAACGAACCTGAGTCTTCTGCATTGCAGGCAGATTCTTTACCATCTGATGAGCCAGAACCTTACCCCAGATTCTGCCACAGGGCTTGCAGTGAAAACAGTGGGTGCCAGACTTTGGCAGCTGAGCCACTGTCCTTGGTCACTGGCCTTCACTGAATCCCTGTTTTTGCCAGTGCAGGTAGATTTGAGCTGTCCTCCTAGGTGGATATTTCGGATGGACAGAGCCTTGGCCACGTGCCTATGCCTCATCTGCAAGGGTGGCTGGGGAGACACATCTTTGCACTCAACACGTTTTCATTGAGCACATGCTCGGCACCCCTCTAGATGGTGGGAAAACAGGCAAAAAGCTCTGCACTTTCATTTCAGAGGGGGAAAATACAGTGATCAAATAAACAGTCAGATATCATGTTTACCAAATGATGGTCCATACTTTGGAGAAAAAGCAGGGACAGGAGTTAGGGGAACTGCTGTTTTAAAGTGTGGTCATGATAGCGTGACGCTGCAAAGACAAGAGCTGGGAGGGATCTGACATTTTCAGCTTGTGTGTGTGTGTTGGGCTGAGGTGTTTGGTTTTTTTTTTGCCTTATAAAGGGAGTGATTTTCCCAGTAGAAGAAAACTGTTCAGATGCTGAGCACCCCAAAGAAGGTCGAATGTCCTTTGCACTGTATTTCCTTTTTTCTTAGTTTAGCCCCATAATTTGTTGGGAGTCCCTCCTCCAGCCACTTCGTGAGAAAGGTAAGTAAGGGTGTTTGTCTGAGAAGTGTCTCGTTCCTGACTAATAGTTTGGCTGGGGAACTTTAGTAATAATAACTAACCTTTTAATGCTTATTACCATGTGCCAGGCATAGTTCTCAGTGCATTACATCAGTTAACTTCTACTCACAATAACTTGTTGAATGTTATGCCTGTTTTACAGACAAGGAAACTGAGATCCAGTGAGGTTAAGTAATTTGACCGTGGTCACACAGCTCGTAAGTGGCCGGGCTGAGATTTGAACTCTGGCCATCTCAGAGCCGATCCTGTTAAGAATTTCTATGATACCGTCCCATTGTTTCTTAGCTCCCCTCATTGCTGTTGACCAGCCAATGTCATAGCGATGCCTGAAACCCCACATAGGTCCCTTCCCCATCTCCAATCTGTTTTCTGGCTTTCAAGATACTCTCTTCATCCCTGGTATTCTGAAAGTTTCCAGTGGTGTGCCTTGATGTGGGTTTGTTTTCCATTAATTGAAGTGAGTGCTGGCTGTGTCCTTTGTTTCTGGAGATCCATGGCCTTCAGTTCTAAGCATTTTTATGTAGCAGTTCCTGGAATTTTCCCCCCTGTACCGTTTATCTTTTTCTTTTCCTGGAAATCCCATTAGTTGCGTGTTTGGCTTTCTGTATTGATCCTCCGATTTTCTTATCTTTCTTTCATCTCTAGCTCTTTGTCTTTTTGTTCAGTTTCCTGAGAATTTCCTTGACTTTCCCACTTTATTTTAAAATCGTTGTAACTTTTAATTTGCAGGAGCCCTTTCTTGGTCTCTGACGGATCCTTTCCTTGTATTTCGTCTTTGGTGGTGGATGCAGTATCCAGCACATCTTTTCTTCTATCCTCTGTGTTCCTATTTTTTGTTTGTGGATTTCCATTTGTCCCGTTTGGGTTCACTCTGTCAGCTTGGGGCTTTGCTCCTGTGCTTGTGACAATGATCTGACCTTCAGAAGCCATCTCTTCTACTAATTCCATCGCCTTTTCTCTACCTGTTGTCCTTGTGTGCTCCCTGCCCTCCTTGCCCAGCTTAGAATCCATCTTACACTCCCTCCTTTCCAAGCAGCTCTCATGTCAGGCTCCAAGCCTGCTTCAAACAGGACCGTCTGGGCCTGCCTGTTGACATGCCAGCAGAGATGGCTGTACTGAGCCATCCGATCCATATCTGCTTCACAGCCTGGCTGCCCGCTGCTTCTTGCTGTGTGCACACAGGTGGCCCTGCAGTTGTCAAAGCCAAACCATCCTTGCCTTGTTCTTCTCATCCCATTCTCTCTCCTTTTCCTCTAAGACATCTCTCCTGTACTCCCCCTCCCGCAGTGGGAACTTTCCACTCTCTGGAGCTCATTCCCATCAGCATATACAAGCTGCTCCAGAATCTTCCAGCCTAAAAGCAGGCTTCCTTGAGCTCACACTCCCTTCTGCTACAGCTTCACTTCTCTGCTTCTGCTGAGGCGGAAACTTCCAGAAGGAGTCGCCTCGGTTTACAGCCTTTCTTTCATCACCTCCCAGTCTCTGTCCTCCTCTGTCTGCAGACTGCTCGTGTCAAGGCTCCCGTGGCCTCAGCTAACCTCTGTGTCCGCCTCCCTCTTACTGCCTGCGGAGCAGCATCAGTGCAGTGACCAGTCCTGGTCTCTGGCTGCCCCTCCTCGTTGCCCTTGCCAGCCTCTCCACCAGCAGTGCCCAAGTTCCAGTGTCGCTGGGCTCCGGGCTCAGCCCTGCCTCTCCCCCACTTTGTCTGTGCCACGCCCTGGCACTGCTCTCCTGGGAACTGCAGCAGTTCCCTCACTGGGCTCCCTCCTGCCACTCACCCCTCTGTAGTCTAGTGCAAGCTGGAGTTAAAATGCACGTCACGCCACCACACTTCGCTGTTCAAAGCCCTCCATTCTGTTCTCCTGTCCAGGCTCATGAGGCTGACGTGACATCTGGCCTCATCCTCACCGTCTGCTCTGCCTCTCTTAGCTCATGCTGGCCATGCTGAGCTTTCTGTCCTGGACATGGTAAGCTTGTCCTCTTGTTGGGGCCTTTGCATGGCCTGTTCTTACTGCCTGGCTTGCTTTTCTAGCTCATCTTCGTACAGCAGACCCAGGTATCTGCTTAAGGGTCACCTTCCAGAGAGGCCTTCCCTGACCACCCGGTGCATTTGTTTTATTTTGCTCTTGGGTTTTCATCAGAGCACTTGTCATTACTCAGTGTTTTCTAGTTCGTCCTTTGCTCTCCAGAATGAAGACTCCACCAGAAGCAGGGATCTCACAGGGCTTAGCACAGGTGGCTCTCTTGCCGCTCCTGTCCATCTGGACAGTGTTTACATTGTGATGGCTGTCTCCCGGAGGGGTAGGGGCAGGGGGCGGTTGCAGGACCATGCTCCATCCAGCTCTGGGCCCATCTCTGCACGGGTCCTGGCACAGCTTTTGCAGAGGCATGGCCATTTTTTGTAGGAAAAAAAATGCATTTCCTGTTCATCTTGTGTGGGCCTTGGTTTTGATGCTGCTTGCAGCTGGTAGAGTAGAAAAGGTGGTGGACCACTGTGGACCTGAATTTCCATACTGTCTTGAGCCATGTAAGACCTCGATAAACCGTGTCTGGGATCCTGTGAGGCTTAGGGGAGAAACAGGGTAGGAAAAGACTGAAAAAAAAAAAAAAAACAAACCTAAAAAAGAGGGCATTTGTGTAACTAACTCATCCTGCAGTTCAAATGCAGTGACCGTTTATGAAGCACCTAGAGCGTGCTCTCCTAAGGGAATGTTCATGTTTACAAAGCTCATTTAATCTTCAGCACTCCTGTGAGGATCCTGGGTGATTTTGCGCCTGAAGAAGCTGAGACTTGGAGGAGATGAATGACTTGCTGGTAATTTGTGGAGCTTGTGATGCCTCTGTTTTCTTAGGCTTGGCTCAGTTTCCTACTAGTTTTGAATTTTGTTTATAAACCAAAAACAATTCAAATTGCTGTTTCAGTTTCTTTCTTCCTTTATGTGGGAGGAGGAGGATAGGGGAAGGTAGAAGGAAACGGGGAGATCTTAGGACTTGCCCCATCCAGCCACACACCCCAAAGCCCATCTCAGCATGAAGAGGCTGAGGCCCTCAGGGGACCAGGTGCCCTTTTGTGAGGAGGCTGTCATACAGCCTGTGCTTTCATGTCTTTGGGGGATAAATTAGTTATAATCTTAGAGGCCGTGTCCCGCTTTTCAAAATCCCCTTCTCCCCACTTTTACTTCTCTCCTGCTTCTGAGCATGTGCTCTCTGTCTCTCTGTGTCCTTGGTCGCCTCTTCCTTCTGTTTCTATCTCTGTTTCTCCGCTTGTTGGTGTCTCTATATTGTCTCTATTTCTGACTTTCCCTTTTTCTTCCTCTCTGCATCCTTCTGTGTCTTTCTATCCAGGCTTCTCTCTGCCCGACTCTCTGTGCTTTTTCCTTCCTTCTCCCTGGTGCTGCCTTCCTGGGTCCATACTCAAATTTAGCCTCCTGCTATCTGCTATTTCTGAAAAGTGCTCCTTTGACAAATTATGTCTGAAAAGAATCCATGTGGTGGCCCACGGCCATGGAAGCTCTTCTCTGCACTTGAACTGCCTAGAAACTGGCTCCAGTGGGAACATCTGAGAACGACCCTGCTGCCCATGACCTTGTGCACAAAGTTGGGGGACTCTCCTGTCTCTCCCTTTGTGCACATCCTGACATTCTGTGCTGGACACCAGGGGACATGGATAGGGAAGCTGTTTGTCATGAGCATTGCTGCTGGGGCTTTGTGAATCCTGCTGTGGGTATAGGTATCTTAGCAGAGGGCTTGCTTGAGTAGGCTTTGAGGGGTGAGGAGTTGCTTTCCTAGGTGGTGAGCAGGGAGAAGGCTTGATTCTCAAGGTGTGCTTTGCCGACCAGCAGCATGGGCATCTAGGAGCTTCATAGAAATACATGAATCTCAGTCCCACCCCAGACCTGCCGAACCAGAATCTGCTTTCTAACAAGATTCCAGGTGATTCATGTGCACCAGAGCTGAAGACCCACCGCACCAGCCAAGAGTGTGTTAAGGTCTGATGGGAGAGAGCCTGTGTGTTGGGCAATGGGGAGGAATTGGCTGTTGCAGGAAATTGGCTGAAAGTGGCCTGAATGAAACTATAAATGGAAGATGGACTCAAGGTGTGCTGGGCCTTAAACAGTCCACTAAAGAGGAGGACGGAGCTGGGGCCATGCTTGCTAACTTGCTGATAACTGCCAGACCCATAGGATTTTAGGGATCATCAGATCCTGTTTTCTTATAAGATAAATGGGGAGACTGAAGCCCAGAGATACCAAGTGACTGGTTTAAGATCACACAGCAAGTAAGATGAGGGATGGGATGAGAAATCATGTATCTTAGACTCCATAGCTCTCAGACTCTTTTGGGAATTTGTTTGCTTGTAATGAGAATGACTACTGCTTAATAAGGCCACGCTACAGGCCAGGCATACAGCTGAGAGCTTCCCATCGGCTTAATGATAGTTCATTCCCTATTGTGATCTACACTTAACACACAGGAAACTAGGCCTCTGAGAGTTAACGTTGTTTGCCTAACGACGAGGGGCTTTAGAGACAGAGCTGGGCTCTGAACTGATATGCGGCTGATTCCAGGGCCTGCTGCTCTCCCCACCTGGAGGACAGGCGGAGAGATGTGAACTTTATCCTAGAGGTGATAGGACGTCACAGAGGCTTTTGAGGAGGGGAAGGACCTGGTCAGACCTGGGTTTGGGGATGATCACACCAGTGTGGTGATCCCTGGGCTCTTTGGATACCCTTGAGTGAGTGAGCCCCTTCTTAGTGTCCTCACCAGTCACGTTCTAGGAGAGGCTCTCGAAGGTCCGTTCTGAGTCTGGCTTTGGGTATGTCAGGCAGTGACTGCAGAGCTGCTTGCTGGTGGGTGGCTTGGCCCTGGTTTCTACAAGTGTGTGGGTCATTTCAGTCTTGGGGTGGGAGGTGGGGGGCATGTGTAGTCAGAGAAACGCGGAAGGGGTGGCGGTTGTGCAGGGGGGAGACTGACCAGCCTCCTCCAGCTCGGCCACCATCGCCGACTCCATTCCACATGTGATTCTGATTAGGAGGCCTGTGTAAAAGTTACCTAAACAGCGCTCTAATTACTCTGTTTAGGAACATTCACATGCGTGGGAGGGTTCCTGGCACTGGCTTCCCACATGTGCTGGGGGTCTGCGGGGAGGTACCGCGTTTGCATGAGCATGAAGGCTCTGTGTCCGAGCGTTGCTGCCTGGTCACAGGGACCCTGCAGAACCCACTCAGGGAGCTCTTCAAGGAGCCTGGCAGGCAGAGGAGGGGGAGTGACTGTTCTAGGCTCTTGCTTGTAGAGGAGAGCTCGTCTTGAACCTCTCATCCTCCCTGTGAAATAGGTGGTGTTGTCCCAGGAGGGATGAGACAGAGCCTGGAAAGTAGGTATCAGCGAGCGAGCATGGGACTTGGAGTCAGCAAAACAGTTCTCTCACTGCCTGACCCTGCCCGGGCGGGTGCCTTCCCGTCTTTGAATTTCGGTTTCTTCATTTGTCTCAGACTGTCTGTCCTTCAGGCTTGCTGTGAAGATGAGATAAAGCACGTGAGAGGACTTGAACTGTGGTCTGACCAGGGTCGCCATATCTCACACCTTGCCCGGGCTCCACACTCATGAGCGTGCACAACCTCCGTGGCCACACATAGCTTGTGCGTGTGACATGTACGAGGTGGGGCGTGCGTGTGTGCTAAGTCACTTCAGTCATGTCCGACTCTTTGCCACCCCTGGACTGTAGCCCGCCAGGCTCCTCTGTCCATGGAATTTCCCAGGCAAGAATACTGGAGTAGGTTGCCATTTCCTTCTGCAGGGGGTCTTCCTGACCCAGGGATCGAACCCCCGTCTCTTATGCCTCCTGCATTGGTAGGCGGGTTCTTTGCCACTAGTGCCACCTGGGAAGCTGTGGGCTGTTTATTTCCTTTACTGTTGGGTCAGACAGAAACCTTCTGCTGGGTATGACTCAGAGCGCCCCCTGGAGGTGGATAGGCCTGGCATTTGTGGGTCTTGGCCGCACAGAGGGCCAGCACCCAGGGCTCTTTGGTGCTTCAGGAGGAAGGTGCGTCCTGTCCAGCCTCTCTGTTCTTCTGTCCAAGTACTCCCTTTCCATCCTTCTGTACATCTGTGGCTGCCCCTGTGTGCCTCTGTGTCTGTCCACCAACAGTAAGGCTTTCAGATATCCGTTGTTCTTTTGCCCACCTAGCCCCATATCCACCTCTTTGTATGAAAACCCGTTAGTATTTGTATCCACGCAGCTAGTCACTGATTGGCCGACATTTACGAAGCCCTGTCACGTGCCCTGCTCCTTCTCTGCTCTAGATGGCATGGGATGAATCAGATTTGCCTCTGTGAGGAATCATTGGAGGTGGGCGTGGCTTTCTGTCTGACATCAAAGAAGACCATAAACTCCTTGACCTTCCTTTAAAGATGAATCACATGAGACAGTAAATCTGAGTTAGTCTTCCTTCCACCTTTCCTCTCCCTTCCACCTACTTGTCTGTTTACCCATTCACCCAGTTACTCACTCATGTGTCCACCCATCTTACCATCTATCCACCCACCTGCCTACTCATCCACCCATCTGTATAATCCACCATGAAGCCATCTAACTGCTACCAGCTACCCAACTATCCTGCTTCCCACTCAGCCACCCAACCACATACTAACTCATTCACCTTTATACCATCAACAAATATATTTGCATGATCTCAATATATATGTATGAGGCACTGTATTAGATTCTGGAAAACTAGCCTGATAAATTCCCTGCGTCAGCAGAGTTACTCAGATTGGCTTTTTAAACTCAGATTAGCTTTTCCAACTCTGATATTCTGTAATACATAGAAGCACAAGACAAGGATCCTGTTCTCATTTATTCAACAAATCTACACATTTCACAGTTGTTAAATGCCTACTGTGTACCTGATAACTCTCTGAGACTCTTGGGATACTGTGGTGAACGAGACGGACAATCCTTGACCTTGTGGAGTTTGTATTCTAGTGAAGGAGACAGGCAGTGGAAGGGTAATAAATTGCAGTAAGTGCCTCCGTGTGCCGGGTGTGGGCGAGGATCCCTCAGGGAGTTTCTAGTCTAGCTGGTAGTGAGACAAGTCTGGACAAAGGTAAGACTCCCAGACTCTGTGGGTGTGGGCTGTGTTCCAAACTGGAGGGCACCTGTACAGCAGGGACTCCAGGTGGTCAGAGGGGTAGTTGAGGAGGACCTCCCAGGGAAGGGAAGCCAGGGTTCAGCCTGGGAGTTCACAGTATGGGGGGAACCTGCTGAAATATGCAGATGAGGGACCATTCAATGCCTGGAGCCAGCATTCAGTTTACTAAATTTGCCGGTTGAAGCCAGAGCGTTGCCCAGTTTGAATTGCTGGCCTAGAATCACAAAATGAAGGGGTGGGATGAAGTGAGCTATAAAGTCTTCTGAACCATGGCTTTGAGATCTATGCATTTAATTAGTAGGGGAAGACATAGTTATGTCATGTTTTATGGTGGCATTCTTGAATATACCATTTCGAGTAATAATCTTTGTAACAATCTTGTAAGGGAGGAAGTGCTGCCCTCATTTTGCAGATGAGAAAACTGAGTCTTCCTACTGTATCAAGGCTACTTTGAGCCTTTGCTTTCCTTTCAAAGCTTCGGGGAAGTCTACTGCTGGATGGACAGACATGTGTCTGGAAGCACCAGCCCTGAGTGGGGCACGTGTTAAGGGTCTCAGAGCTCTGTCTTCATCCCGTGGACATCATCTCTGAAGATGGCAAATGCTTCCTTGTTTCTTTTTGAGGGAAAAAGTCAATACATGATTTTGATATCTTTAATAGCAGGAACCCTGGAACAGAACATATTGTAATTAACTGCTTTCTTATTAGATGAGGGTCACATGAAATGCTGGCAGCAGTCACTTTGCCCTAAGTGACAGCTGGGACTCAAATCCAAGGCTGTTTGACTCACCAAGCCTCATCCTCTTTCCCTGTCTCCATTTCAGGGCTCTCGAAACAGACTGGGAGAGTGCCAGGGAGGAAGGAGATTGAGAGAAGGGGGAAGGTTTTTACCCTACCATCCTCTCCTGTATCTTCCCTATGAGAAAAATGGGGAGTAACACTCCTTCCTCAAAAAAAAAACAAAACAAAAAACTTCTTGGTCTCTGAGAGTCTTTTTGCAGTGGAGATAGCCATTATTTGGTCCAACTAGAGGTGCTTTGTGATCTAACAGGTGCTGCAGACGCAGAATCTTTTGTTGAAGGGCCTTGCGTGCACTTATATTATGCCCAGGACCAACTCCAATCTCCCTATTAATTACGAACATTTAGAAATGTTCCTGACTCTTCCCAGAGTTCCCGCTTGTGAAACTCCACGGGTCAGAGGCCACACATGTTTTGATTTTCTTATTTGAGGTATTATGTGTTCAAGGTAGATTTATGCTGCAACCTTTGTTTATTGACTTGTACTTTTCCCTGTGAACCTAATGGAACATGACAGATGATATTTACAAGGCACGTGTTTCCGATTAAATCATGTGAGACATTAAAGTCCGATAAATGAAAAGCCCTTTTGAAAGGCCAGGTTCAGAGAGGAGGAGGCAGTCTCTGATGGGGCCTGGATGGTGGAGTTGCCCCTCTGCTGGCTGCAGGAAACGCAGAAGGTAGCAGTCCTTTGGTGAGGGTGGGACCCGTGCGTGGGGATTTCCCACCTAGGGGTCAGAATAAAAAGGTCTTGACAAGTCCTTCTTACTCTCAACCAACTGGGGAAGAAGGAAAGGAAAGAGCGCTCCTTTTTGGAGCACCTACTGTGTGCCAGGCTTTCTTGTAGAAATGCTTTCCTGCAGAGTCTAGCTGAACCTCACAACTCTGATGCTACTGCCTTCCTGAGGGGCATCCGCAGGGCATGGGATTGAGGATGTTGGCTGCAGCCTGCAGGGACCACTTGCAGGTCTTAGCTCTGCCATTCTATGTCACTAAGCCTCGATTCCTTCCCCTGTAAAGCGGGGCCAGTAATACCATCATTGTCCATGCTCCATAGTCCACGAGCCAGTGTTATCAATGGAGGCGCACTGCGAGGATGACTTATCAAGGTCACTGCCAGTAGGAAACTGCAGCCAGAGTGCAGGCCTTCAGGTTCCAAAGCCTTCCCGGCTGCTGCTGTGATGGGGCTGTGCTGGGCAACCTGGGCAGCCAGGGCCGCCTGCTGACTCCCGTGCTGGCACGTGGGGTATTCCCTTGGCCTTCCTGAGACTTCCCAGGAGCATTAATGGGAAAGCTTGGTAGGCAGGATTAGCCTAATCGGGAGTCTTTCCATGGAGGTCAATTAAAGGATTTGGGTAAATATAAAAAGTGGAAACAGCTTGGGATGGAAGACTTTCCCTACCCCCATCTCCCTCCCTCTCTCCTCCTCCCTCCCTTGCTCCTTCCCTGCTTCTGCCTCAGAAGGCATGGGGTGGGGGGTGGGGTGCTACTGACCTATGGGGCTGAGCATAGCCAGGAGACACACTTTTTTTTTCCCCCTTTTCAGGACACCTGGTGGCAGGTGGCCTGAGAATGACTGAGAGTAGGATTGGATATTTTTCATGTTTAAAATTTCTTCTTAAGACTTGTAACTAGCTTAGCTGCTTTATAGGAGTAGAGACTGACAAAGAGGAGAGAAGGACACATGCCAGCCCCCCTCCACTTCCCACAATAGAAAAGCTTGCTCTTGGAAACATTGACTTCCTCTCTGTGCAAGAGCCTTTATGGACCCTTATCTGCCCTCTCCCTGGAGACTGGACATCTGATTTTCATCTCGATGAAGGGGCAAGGTAGGGATCTGTGCAGTTGTGGGGAGGCTGACTCTGAAATCTGCCAGATTGGATTCACCCCCTGGCCTTGCCACTGGCCAGCTGGGCATCTTGGGCAGGTCGCTTTCTCCTTCTGGGCCTCAGTATCCTTGTAGGATAAATAGCTGTTATGGGAGTCAGATGCCACAGTAGATATGAAGGTTCTGAACTGGGGCTGACACCAAGTTAGAATCTGCTAGATCTTCCCAGGAGGCAGCAGGGACCTACGAAAAGCCCCAAGGAGCCAAAGCCTCCTTCCTTCATTGCCCAGTGCTGTTAGGTATGTGCAGGGAGTGGGTGTGAGTGCAAGCTCCCCCTGCTCATTCGCCTCCCCCAGCCTCCTTTCACTCATCTGCAGAATGGGGGCGAGAATCCCTCTTCTGCCTCCCAAGAGACAGTGCTTATGAGAGCCCTTGGAAAACTGCAGACCCTATAAATAAAATAGTGATCACAGTGATTGTGCTTCCCGTGGAAAGTTACAGAGAGCACCCTCTCCTCTGACTTAACAGCGCTCCCCCAGGGCTCCTGTCATATCTCACTATGAGGCAGTGCTGGGGAGTGGGGTTTGGGGGGAAGTGAGTTGCTCAAGATTTGGGGGCTATGAGGTCCCACAGAGC
Source organism: Redunca redunca (assembly GCA_006410935.1). NCBI lineage: Eukaryota > Metazoa > Chordata > Mammalia > Artiodactyla > Bovidae > Redunca > Redunca redunca. The sequence continues at coordinate 243,365 of SJYQ01023113.1, forward strand.
CAGGAGCTAAGCTGAGACCTGTCCCACTGCAGGTCAGGCCTGTTCCATCCCGACCCTGAAGCCCCCCTCTTAGAGAAGCCCTGCAGTCCTGGAGTTGGAATGGCTCATTAAGCAGGAGGCTCCTTTGGTTCTCTCCATCCTCAATGAGCTCTCCCTTCCCCCCTCCTCTTTTATCATCCTTTCGCCTCCCCCTTCTTCACCATAGTCCACCTACTCACCCAGGTTTAGGGTGATGTGATTGAGTGGTGCAAGATGGTGAGTCCACTGAATTAAAAACTCTGTGTACGGCTGCTAACTCTGTGTGTCCTTGGGCAAGTTACTTCCCCTCTCTGTGCCTTGATTTCTCCATCAGTAAAATAGGATTGGTAATGTCTGCTTTATTTCTGCCACAGATTTGTTCCAGTGGGTTAAAAGTAGTGCCGAGGACAGTGAGCAGGTGGGGCCCAGGTAAAGGAGTTGCTGCGCAGGGTGTCCTTATGGCGCATTGATCCTGGGAGAAGGCCCAATATTTTGCAGCCTTGGTTGTGAGCGGGCATTTCTAACAAGTGGGTGGAGAAGGGTTTTTAAAGGCCACGAATGCACAAGTGAGACTGAGGGGGCAAAAGATTTTGTTTCTTTAGTAGGTAACGATGATTCTCAGAACAAGCTAAACAAATCCCTCCTTATTGTAGAATGTTGCTCGGGGCTAGGCTTGATTAAAATTGGAAAATCTAAGAGGCTTTAAACGTGTGTGGTTTGAAGGGATCCGGAGTGCCTTCCCTGCCCTGGGTCTCCCTGGCCGTGGTTGTAGAATCAGAGGCTGCAGAGGGCCTGAGACCGTGATTGGAGCATCCAGCACCCCAATGGGGAACTGGGGAGCCTTCCGCCTGGGCAGGCGGAATCCACAGCACCACCCCTGGCTCTGGATGCCTGGGATCGGGAGGTTTGTGTTGAGGGCTGTGTGGGGACCAGTTTGGTATGTGGACTCCTTGGGACAAGGGCTGTCCTGTTGGTCTCAGGGACCCCAAGCCCTGCCCCCATCCTTTCAAAGAGGAAGGATTCCTCTTTGAAGTGGGCCTGGATGCCACGGCCAGTCCCAGGCACCCTGCATATGCGTCTCCCGTACACATCTCTGTCTTGTTTTCTGCTCTGTAGAGTGGGGATCCTAACGGTGTCTACTTCATAGTGTGGTGGTGAAGGCGAAGTGAACTAATACCTAGAGCTCAGGACAGGCAGGGCACAGGGCAGATGCACAGTAGCATCAGCTCCCGTGAGGACCTTGCCCGGAGGGGTGAAATGAGTTGCTTTTTTCCATTATGGTTTATTATAAGATATTAAATGTAGTTTCCTGTTTTATACAGCAGGACCTTGTTGTTTATTTTACATAGAGTAGTTTCTATCTGCTAATCTCGAACACCTAATTTATCCCTCCCGAATCCCCATCCCCCTTTGGTAACCATAAGTTTGTTTTCTATGTCTGTGAGTCTGATTCTGTTTCATAAATATGTTCACTTGTGTCCTATATTCCACATCTAAGTGATATCGTAGATATATGTCTTTCTGACTCAGTATGATAATCTCTAGGTCTACCTATGATGTTGCGAATGGCGTTGTATCATTCTTTTTAATAACCAAATAGTATGCCATTGTATATAGACCACATCTTCTCTATCCATTCACCTTCTGATGGACATTTAGATTACTTCCATGTCTTGGCAATTGTAAATAGTGCTGCTAAGAACATTGGCGTGCGTGTATCTTTTCAAATTATAGCTTTTTCTGGCTGTATGCCCAACAGTGGGATTGCTGATCTGCTTTAATTTTTTAAGGAACCTCCATACTGTTTTCCATCGTAGCTGCACCAGTTTATATGGAATTACTTTTTACATTGAATGTGGCTGAATCTGACAGTGGTGAGGTAACTCGCCCATGTTGGTGAGTGGCAGAGCAGGGGTTCGAACCTGGGTCTAGCTGACTTTGAAGCCAGAGAACATCTGTTGGGAGACTAGACCTTCAATGCCACGATGCGTCTTGGGTGCAGGAGCCCCCCATGGGGGACGTGCCATCTCAAGTTCCTCTTCTCCCATGAACCCTGTGGACAGCCTGGGCTCCTGAGGGCAGGATCCCAAGCCCATGGGAGGGCTTGAGGAGACTGGTCAGGGCTGGCACTTTGCTTAGAGTTTTATGGCCACGCAGAGAACATGGCCAAAATCTTCCATGGCTGAAGTCCCAAGGCCCACGGTCCCTCACTGACCCAGTTGTTCCTTATCAGTTGTTCAGGGCAGACTGCTAAGCGGGGAGCAGCAACCCCCTTGCACTGCTGGGTTGCCTGGGGTTGTGAGCAGCAGGGTGCCCTGGTCTGGGCTGTGAGTGTGACTTGGGGTGGGGAGCGGCGAGAAGAAGGCTGGCCCACCGCCAGGTGGTTCAGGGTCCATCTCCCTCTCCCTGCCACCCCCCGCCAGACTGCTCCCCATGCTTCAGAGACGAGGCTGGTGCAAGGGAAGCCTCCCTCGTGGGAGCCGATGGTTACTGTGGATTCATCCTGAGCCTGGCCCTTTTCTAAGCTCTCACTCAGTGTTAGCGCAGTCTTCACCGTACCTGTGAACCTGTGACGTGGGTACTATTGTCAGCCCATTTTTCAGGGGCGGAGAGAGGCTGGACATCCCCTTGGAGAGACAGCCTGGCGAGGGGAGGAGTGCTGACCTTGGAGCCAGTTCGGAGGTCGAGCGCCTGTCCTATCTTGGCCCTTTAGCACCCTGTTGTCCGCGATGGAAGGCAGCGGGGAGGAATTTGAGGTAGAAGCAAAGCTCCAGGAGCGAATGCAGGGAGCGGGAAATGGGTGAAGCCTGCCTGCCTCCTATAAGCATTTACTATATTGGGAATTGTGTCAGGGGCTGGGGTACTAGGCTGACTTGAAGGAAGCTGAGCTTTCTGGTAGCGGAGATTGCTGGTAGTCGTGCAGTCCTTCAGTTTTCAAACCAAGGGTGTTCCCAGCAGTCTTTTTTGACTTAGGAGATAGAAGATCCTGCTGGTTAAGAGCCAGCCAGGTCTCTGGAGCCAGACTCCTAGCTCTGAATCTCAATTTCACCAGTTACCAGCTTAGGCAGTCACTTCTTTCTGTGCCTCAGTATTTATGTCTGTAAAATGGGGATAATAGCAGGGCTTAGGACAATACGTGGCACATTGTGGTGTGGAACTTGAGGGAGAGGAGGTGGAGCAGACTTCAGGAGGCTCTGATCATCCCCAGAGTTGTTCTTTTTGGGGAAAGAGGACCATCCCTCAGTCAGGAGTCCACAGCCTTCCCTAACCACAATGAGGTGCCATGGCATACCCCCAGGACGGCTCTGATAAAAGAGACAGATGCTGACAAGTGTCAAGGAGGATGTGGAAAAACCAGATTCCTATACCCTGGTGTGGTGAGAATGGAAAATGGTGCTGTGAAAAAGAATCTGCAGTTCCTCCAAAGTTTAACATAGATTGACTTTAGGACCCAGCAGAACTGAAGACACGCATCTACACAAACTTCAGCTTCTTCAGTGTTTCTGGTTGGGGCATGGGCTTGGATAACTGTGATACTGAATGGTTTGCCTTGGAAACGAACAGAGATCATTCTGTCGTTTTTGAGATTGCATCCAAGTTCTGCATTTCAGGCTCTTTTGTTGACCATGATGGCTACTCCATTTCTTCTGAGGGATTCCTGCCTGCAGTAGTAGATATAATGGTCATCTGAGTTAAATTCACCCATTCCAGTCCATTTTAGTTCTCTGATTCCTAGAATGTCGACGTTCACTCTTGCCATCTCTTGTTTGACCACTTCCAATTTGCCTTGATTCATGGACCTGACATTCCAGGTTCCTATGCAATATTGCTCTTTACAGCATTGGACCTTGCTTCTATCACCAGTCACATCCACAACTGGGTATTGTTTTTGCTTTGGCTCCATCCCTTCATTCTTTCTGGAGTTATTTCTCCACTGGTGTCCAGTAGCATACTGGGCACCTACTGACCTAGGGAGTTCCTCTTTCAGTATCCCATCATTTTGCCTTTTCATACTGTTCATGGGGTTCTCAAGGCAAGAATACTCAAGTGGTTTGCCATTCCTTCTCCAGTGGAAGAAGGAGTACGTCAAGGCTGTATATTGTCACCCTGCTTATTTAACTTCTATGCAGAGTACATCATGAGAAACGCTGGGCTGGAAGAAGCACAAGCTGGAATCAAGATTGCTGGGAGAAATATCAATAACCTCAGATATGCAGATGACACCACCCTTATGGCAGAAAGTGAAGAGGAGCTAAAAAGCCTCTTGATGAAAATGAAACTGGAGAGTGAAAAAGTTGGCTTAAAACTCAACATTCAGAAAATGAAGATCATGGCATCCGGTCCCATCACTTCATGGGAAATAGATGGGGAAACAGTAGAAACAGTGTCCGACTTTATTTTTGGGGGCTCCAAAATCACTGCAGATGGTGACTGCAGCCATGAAATTAAAAGACGCTTACTCCTTGGAAGAAAAGTTATGACCAACCTAGATAGCATATTCCAAAGCAGAGACATTACCTTGCTGACTAAGGTCCGTCTAGTCAAGGCTATGGTTTTTCCAGTGGTCATGTATGCATGTGAGAGTTGGACTGTGAAGAAAGCTGAGCGCCGAAGAATTGATGCTTTTGAACTGTGGTGTTGGAGAAGACTCTTGAGAGTCACTTGAACTGCAAGGAGATCCAACCAGTCCATCCTAAAGGAGATCAGTCCTGGGTGTTCTTTGGAAGGACTGATGCTAAAGCTGAAACTCCAGTACTTTGGCCACCTCATCTGAAGAGTTGACTCATTGGAAAAGACTCTGATGCTGGAAGGGATTAGGGGCAGAGGATGAGATGGCTGGATGGCATCACTGACTTGATGGACGTGAGTCTGAGTGAACTCTGGGAGTTGGTGATGGACAGGGAGGCCTGGTGTGCTGTGATTCATGGGGTCGCAAAGAGTTGGACACGACTGAGTGACTGAACTGAACTGAACTGATCTACACAAAACTTGTACATGAATGTTAATAGCGATATTATTCATTATAGCCCCAAAGTAGAAGCTATCTCAAATGCCCACTGCCTGATGGATGGACAAGCAAAATGTCTGTCCATGCAAAGAAATGTTACTCAACCATAAAAAGGGTTGAAATACTAATTATGCTACAACATGGATGAACCTTGAAAATGTTCTGATAAGTTAAAGAAGCCAGACAAGAAAGACCCCATATTATATGATTCCCTTTATACGAAATGCCCACAATAAGCAAATTTATAGAGATAGAATGTATAGATGAGTGGTTGCCTGGGGTTTAAGGGAAGGGAAAATAGGGAGTGATTGTTAATAGGTATGAGTTTCTTTTTGGGCTGATGGAAATGTTCTGAAACTAGATGGAGGTGATGGGTGCACAGCTCTGCAAATATACTGAAGCCACCAATAATACACATTAAAAGTATTAATTTTGCTGTTAAGTCACTCAGTCGTATCCCACTCTTTGTGACCCCATGGACTGCAGCATGCCAGGCTTTCCTGTCCTTCATCTCCTGGAGCTTGCTCAAACTCATGTCCATTGAGTTGGTGATGCCATCCAACCATCTCATCCTCTGTCATGCCTTTCTCCTTCTGCCTTCAATCTTTCCCAGCATTAGCGTCTTTTCTAATGAGTCAGCTTTCCCCATCAGTGGCCAAAGTATTGGAGCTTCAGCTTCAGCATCAGTCCTTCCAATGAATACGCAGGGCTGATCTCCTTTAGGATTGACTGGTTTGATCTCCTTGCAATTGAAGGGACTCTCAAGTGTCTTCTCCAACACCACAGTTCAAAAGCATCAATTCTTTGGCGCTCAGCCTTCTTTATGGTCCAGCTCTCATATCCATACATGACCACTGGAAAAACAGTAGCTTTGACTAGACAGACCTTTGTCAGCAAAGTAAGGTCTCTGCTTTTTAATACATTGTCTGGGTTTGTCATGGCTTTTCTTCCAAGGGACAAGTGACTTTTAATCCTGTGGCTGCAGTCACCATCTGCAGTGACTTTGGAGACCAAGAAAATAAAGTCTCTCCCTGTTTCTATTGTTTCCCCACTATTTGCCATGAAGTAATGGGGCCATGAGGCCATGATCTTAGTCTTTTGAAAGTTGAGTTTTAAGCCAGCTTTTTCACTCTCCCAAGTATTACTAATAATGCTTATTAAAAGTAAAAGATGCCTCAATTTTTAAAAAACAAATAAGAGAAACAAAACCCCTCCTTGATGTGAGCCCTCCACCCGCTCTAGGGCCACATCTCACTCTGTGGTCAGGTGGTAACACCTGGTGCAGCCAAGCCTGGGCTCTTCTGGTTCTCCATGCCATTCTCCCTTGGCAGGCTGTCTGGGCCAGGAAGTCAGCACTTCATAGATGATATCTTGGGAAGAAACCCACAGCTTTGGAGCCACTCAGCCTTGCATTTTCCCACTCATGCCCCTTTCTCCGAGTCTCAGTTTCCTAACCTGCAAGTGGGAGGATGGACCCTATCAGCACAGGACTCTTGTGAGAGGGAACTGAGAGTGGGCGTGGCTTGGGATAGGTACCAAGAGCAGGAGCATCTGAATTCTCCATCGTGTGTTAGCTTCTCCGGGTTGAGTGCCTTGTGTTCTGTATGTATTCCAGAATGTTTGGGGAAGTGTTGGACACTGGTGGGGCCAAGGTCATGGGTGGGCATGAAGCTGGGCTATGCCATCACCTGATAGAGGCAGCACCAGCTCTGAGTGCCAGCTCTGGGTCAGGGAGGCCCAGATTTGACTTCCAACTCTTCTCCTAGCTGAGTGACCTTTGGCAGACGACTCAACCTTTCTCTGCTTCAGTGTCCTCTTTAGTAGACGTGGGTTGTGGTAGGCATGCTAGGCACTGAATTGTGTCCCCTCTCTGATTCATATGTTGAAGCCGTGACCTCCCAGTGTGGTGGTATCTAGAGATGGGGCCTCGTCTAAATTAGGTTTGGATGAGATCATGCAAATGGGGTCTTCATAATGAGATGGTGTATGTGCACTCAGTTGCGTTAGACTATTTGTGACCCCATGGACTGGAGCCCACCGGGATACTCTGTCCTTGGAATTTTTCTGGCTAGAGTACTGGAGTGGTTGCCATTTCCTATTCCAGGGGATCTTCCCGCCCCAGGGACTGAAACTGCGTCTCCTGTATGGCAGGCAGAGTTACTCTTGCTCTGCCTGGAAAGGAACCATGATGGGATCAGAGAGCCTTCTCTCTCTCCTCCATCTTTCTCTGCCATGGGGACACATCCAGAAGGTGGCCATCTGCAAGTCAGTGAGAGAGCCCTCACTAGACACTGACCTCGCGCCTCCCTGATCTCAGACTCCCAGCCTCTTGACTGGGAGATATTGTTGTCTGTGGTTTAAGACACCCAGCCTCTGCTCTCTTGTTATGGCAGCCTGAGCAGACTGCACCAGGACGTTAGAAACAGTAATGGATGTACAGTGTGGAGCACAGTGCCTGGCAGGGGGCAGACATGCCTGCTGTTACTATCAAGTGGCTCCATCTCCCACTGTGATGGGGGTTTAGCAGCTGTGGGGCCTTAGGCGAGTCACTGGACTCTGAAGTGTTGTCACTTCCTTCTCTGTAGAATGAGGGCAAGACGCTGCACATGCAGGGCTGTGGTCAGGGTCAGATGAGATAATCTAGGTCGAGGGGCTCGTAAACTGTGAGATGGCGTGCCCGTGGAAGGGGCTGGCTGTTTATGGAATGGAGCTTGGCAGACAAATGTGGGATGGAGTTTGAGCAGCATGGTGATGCAGTGGGTCTGGCGGGGACTCCTGGCTCTCGACACGGTCCTTTCAGGAAGTGACTGTTTTGGCAGCAGCGTCTGTCTACCTGTACCCAGGTGGCAGTGGTTGAGCGGAGGTTCCCGGGCTTGGTATTCAGGGCTCAGTGTCTTGTCTCGGAATGGGGAGCCCCAGGTAGAGGGGAAGCGGGGCCCGTGCCTGGAGGCAGAGGTGCGTACTCCGGCCTGCAGACAGCTTGTGACCTTGCTGCTTGGCAGTGTCCCACCCTGAGTTGGGGAGAGCCCTGGGTAACAGGGAAACCTCCTGGGCTGAGGCCAAAAGTGGTCTCTGGGAGCTGAGGAGACCTGGAAGCACCGGCTGAGCTGGCTTTGGACCCCGCTCTGTGGCAGCAGGGACTCGGAAGTCTTCGGGTGGAAAAGCACCGTTTAGAACTCCTTTGGCGTCATCCTCTGGAGCGTGTCCCGAGGGGCCCTTGCCTGGTGTATCTGACTTCAGAGCTGTGGGCTGAGGTCGTTCCCCAGCTCAGACGTCCCGCACTGGGTCAGCGGGAGGGGTGTGTTCCCAGGAGAGTTTATGGGATTTTCTGGTTGGTTCTTTAATTGTGTCCTGTTTGTTTGCTGTCTGGTCTGGGGCTGTGGGGTGGGTGGGGTGGGGATCCTCGGAATGTTGGCCTGGGCAGCATGGAAGCCTGTCTTGGGCAGAGGAGGGCAGACGTCAGAAAACGGATGTGGAGATGGGAGGTTTTCAAACATAAGGGGCAGGGGTTTGGTTGCTAGAATAGCTCTGGTCTAGCCCCACCCTGCAGGTCCTTGTATTTCGGAGAGGCGTGGGCTGGAGTGGTCAAAAACCACTGACTCTGAACCCACTTCTACCACTGATGGGCCCTGCGACCTCGGCCAGGTTCTTAATTCTCTGTACCTCCATTCCCTCATCTGTAAAATAACACTAGTAGCCTCTCTTATAGGTTGTTCTTAGGATGAAGTGAGACGAGACCGGCAAAGCATTTAGAACAGCGTCTGGGATAGAATAATGCTGAGCAGACCTTCGCTGGACTGTGCAAGAGGCAAGAGGACGGGGTGGTCCTTCCAGCAGACTTGTTTCCCCTTCTTCCTCCAAGTTCCTGTTTGGTTCAGCTCCGCTGATGTGCACTGAGCCCTTCCCTAGGGCCGAGTTCTCTGCTGGGAGTGGATTCCATCCTCTGAACCCGCCTCGGGAATGCTCACTACCTGGGTGAAATAGAGGCTCAAGAACAGACAGTGGCCCCCAGGGGAGGAAGGAGACAGATGGCGATATTTTGAACGATGAATAGGTGTTTCTTAGGGAGAGTAGTATCATCGACTCACAGGACACATTGTTGTTCAGGCGTTTCCCAGTCATGTCCAGCTCTTTATGACCCCATGAACTGCAGCACGCCAGGCTTCCCTGTCCTTCACCATCTCCTGGAGTTTGCTCAAGCTCACGTCCACTGGGTCAGTGATGCCATCCAACCATCTCATCCTCTGTCATCCCCTTCTCCTCTTGCCTTCAGTCTTTCCCAGCATCAGGGTCTTTTCTAATGAGTCAGCTCTTCGAATCAGGTGGCCAAAGTATATTCCGGGAGATGGTAAAGGACAGGGAAGCCTGATGTGCTGCAGTCCATGGGGTCACAAAGAGTCAGACACGACTGAGCATAGGCGGAGTGGTGGGGAGCAATTGCGCGTGTAAGACAAATAGTTTGGGAAGTGGAATTGGGATGACGAGGCTGGCAGCCTGCTCCCAAAGGGCCTTGAGTGCCAAAGTAAGGAAATCCAAACTCTGCCCATAGCAGGGGAGCCACTGAGGGATTTCAGGTGTTGTCTTCCCCGACTTTGCTTAGAGAGCCCGGCGTGGGTCACTCTCAGTGCGGTGTGTGTGTGTGGCTGTCTCCCCCAGTACCCGGTTAGTGTCCAGAGAGCCCTTGTTCTGCGTCCTCTCTCCCTGGTCTTGAGGGAACTAGGCCTCGGTGGTTACTGAGTCTGTTTATTAGTCCATGCAGCGGAACTGGATGCACCTCCTGTACGATCCTGGGCACCCTGCCGGGCACGGTGCAGGGGTGTGCAGAAATGAGTCATCGGCGCCTGGTGATGCCACGTCGAAGGTGATCTGTTTCTAGCTGAAGGTGGCTCTTCCAGAGGTGGCCCCCACGCTGGCCAAAAGGAGAAGGTCTTCATGAGACAGAGGATGCTGTGGGAGTTCCTTGCGTGGACGACCTGCTCCAACTTGGGAACTGGGCACTGGTGGGAAGGGAGTTCCGGACAACCCCACTGTTACAGGCAAAGGCCTGGAGGGGGGAGAGCAGAGCATGTGCTTGAGGAGCAGTGGTGGGTTCTGCGTGCCTGGAGAGAAGGGTCTGTGGCGGGAACAGAGAGAAATAAGGTTGGAAGGCCTTGGGTGCCATGCCAAGAGGGGGGCGGGGGTAGGAAGTTTTGTTTGTTTCCCTGTAGACACAGGGAGCTATGGAGAGCTTTTTTGCTCTGGTAACCCTAATTTTTATATACTTTGGTTCTTCGGAGAAGAAGGGGCAAGAAGTGAAGTTTTCAGTCTTCAAGATGGGGGTGGGTAGTGGATCTTGCATTTGCAGAAAAGTAACTTGGAATGAAACCATTATAAAAATCCTCAGAGATTTCTGCCTTAATGAAGGAAGCAGTTTTTCTCCCATAGATTCTTTAAAACTTGGGTTTCAAGCAGGGAATAGCGACACGTAATTTATTTCTCCTGGTGCTTGATCTGAGATCCCTTGGGAAAGAACAGGAAGGAATTAGTGAGCTCTATATTACAATTTAATTGCTTGAAGGAAAAATATTATTTTTTATTGTTAGCCATTAGCTGCTTCTAGCTTTATTAAACTCAACCCTCTGCCGAGCACAGCATTAACCATTTGGAACTTGCTGGCTCCCCGAGGGGAGGAAAACCCTCCGAATAGTCCCACCTTGTAAAGCGGGGGTTACTGCTGGGATCCAAGTGGCCCCGGGGAGTCTTGCATTTCAGGCATCTCTGTACTTGGAGTGCAGCCTCCTGACAGTGGGTTCGGCCCTTGTTCTGTTCCCCGACATAGGGAATGGAGGTCAGGGAGGGCAGAGGCAAGGATCACGGTCCCTGGGTCACATCTGGGTCTCTCCTAAGATGGGTAAACTCAGCTGTGTTGCTTAATCTCCCATTTTACAGATGGGGAGTTTTCATTTTTAGGGGTAGTTGCTAGGGCTGAAGGAAACACCAAATGTAAACAGAATACTCTAGTATTCAGTGGTGCTTAATAAGTGCCAGTTGATGGGTCCCAGGACTGCACACTTCTTTAGGCTGTTTCCCTCCTTTGTTCTTACTCCAGGCTCTAAGCTCTTGCCTCCAAGAGCCAGGTTCTATCCCACTTGCCCAGCACAGGGCGGAGGGGAGAGGCCCTGGCTCCGCCTGACCCCTCTGCTGTGCTGGGCAGTTCACTCCCTGATGCCCGCTCCGTGCCTGACTTAGACCCCTGCCCTCAGGGAGCCCCCAGCTAGATGGATGAAGACAGGTGGGTGAACCACGATGATGTGCACAGCGGCCAGGTGGGACCTTGGCCTGCCCGGGGGGCAGGGCAAGGCTTCCTGTGCACATGCTGGAGAGGGGCTAGGAAGAATGAGTTCCCTGGGGAAGGCTGCCTTCTTGGCTGTCACAGCCCTCTGACGGCCGCCATCTGGCTGGAAGGTGTCCACCCACCCAGCCCTGAAGGCCTGTCCCTAACCTCCATTTCCTTCCTCACCCTGCTCCTTCACTCTTCACCTCCCCAACATGTATACACATTGTCTCGGTGGACTTTCACCACCTTGGAGCTTCTCACCCACCCTTTACAGGTAGGAGGTCACCTGGCTGGGCATCTGGCTGCAGGCTGGCAGAAGGCAGCATAGCCTGGGGCTTTCCCAGGCCCCACTTACCCAGTAGCCTACACAGTGGGCTTTTTAAACTGACTCACCTTCCCCACTTACTAGGAACCACTTGCTGCCTGGCCTTGCTCCCTCGCATAGTGAGTGGAAGAAAGCCAGTGTTTTTTGCAAACTGGCCCCGAGCAGGCTTCCACTGAGGCTGCCTTCTGTGTGAGAGCTGTTGCCCACATAGCATTTCATGCTTATCAAATGACCTACGGCCTGGAGTTTTGGAAACAGCCTCAGTTTACCCAGATGGTGAAGATTTGTGCCCCACTGCCAAACACTTATCATGCATTCAGGACTAACTTTGTGTGCAGCAACTCCCTTTACTACGAGTCTGGGGTCTGAGCCCTGGCACGACTTGCTCAAGGTCACACAGCCCCTGTGAGGCAGGGCTGGGGTCCCTGCACCATGTGTTCAGCCTGGGCTTTCTCCCTGGGTGGCTTATCTGCCCCACCAGTCTCCCCTGCCCCACCAGTCTCCCCTCAGCATCATCTAGTTAAGGGCTGGTCCCAGTCTGGAGCCCAGAAGATCGGGTCAGTGGGGCTCTCCTGGAACACTGGGTCCCAGCCCCTGGAGTGGAGAAGGCAGACAGGGTCCAGGCCATGGTAAGCTGGCTTGTGGAAAGGGAGAGTGGAGTCGTACGCTTGGACCCGAGTCCTTGGGGGCTGTGAACCTCGTCTTTTGCTACATCATCTCTCCGTGTCACCTCCTTCCCAGCACCGCAGGTCTCCTTACTCTGAAAGCAACACACTGCCTCTATCTCCGCACTTTCTCCCACGCTCTTCTCTCTGCCTGAAGCGCCCTCCCTTTCTTTATTTGACTAACTGCTGCTGGTCTTTTAAGGCTCATTTCAGGCCCTGGGGAGACCTGCTCTGACCCCCAGGCTGGGTCACAGCTCCTTCTCAGGACACCCGAAGCCCCCTGAGCGTCCTTTTGCACAGTCTGACCCACCAGTCTGGTGATCACTTGTCCATGGTCCATCTCCTCTACCAGGCAGCAGATCTTGGGGGTGAGGACTGTGTTTACTCCTGTCTGGGTCCCCAGTTCCTTTCATCAGGCCTGGCACACTGGGGAAGGCTTGTCCAATTTGATGAGTAATGATGGTCCCCTTGTGTTTGAACTGTATTGTTTGTTTTTCAAAGCACGTTCACGTCCACGATCCCTTTGAGCCACCCAACCGCTGGAGAGGGAGGCAAGGCAGCACTGACAAGGTTTGGAAGCAGAGGCTCAGTAGGCTGCCTACTATGATGGCGGCAGAGCCTGGCCTCCAAGTCTAAGGCTCGCTGCGCTGTCTCCCCGTACAGCCTGCGTAAAGCCGTGGGTGGCGCCCACACCCTTGGCGACCCTGAGGCCAGGACTGCTTGTAATCAGATTGCCTTCCTTCCCACTGAGCTCATGCTGCTGAGGGAATGGAAATTTGGACCAGTGGGCGGGGGTGAGAGGCTGGGGTGGCGGGGGCGGCTTTGGCCGAGGTCCTAGGGGGACCAGGATGGGTGGGGGGTCTGGGTGAACACACCAGAACCAGACTTAGTGGTTCTGGCCTTTGGCCCCGGGGACTGGTGAAAACCATCCTGAGTGGTTGGCCAGAGGCCTGCCGCACGTGTCTGGCTGTCCAGAGGGTTTGGGATGGTCAGCAGCAGCAGGGAGATGGATCAGACTCCCCTGGCAGGTTAGGTTGACTATGGTGCTGGCCTTCAGGCACTGCCTGCCTCAGGGAGACCTGCTTCAAGTCCTGTCTGGTCAGTGATGCCATCGACTTGACCTGAGGCCGTGCAAGTCACTTCCATTTTCTGTGCCTCAGTTTTCTTATCTGTAAAGGTGGATAATAGTAGTCTCAGAGGGAGGATTAAGTTATTAAACCGTGTCTGGAGCCTGCTGAGTATCACAATAATTTCCTTCTCTGGGTAATGGCCTTGTACGCTTTTCTGCTCATCTCCCTGAGTTGATGTGAGGTCCACATGAACTGTCTATACACTACTGAGTGAGTGTGTCTTTTCTCTGAAAGAAATGGGGGTAGAGGACAGACCCCGGGGAGCCAACCTGGGGCCAGGTTGAAGATGGACCAGTCCAGTCACCAAAGACTGGGCATCTCCGGTCAGAGCGCAGGCAAGCAGCTGGTGGGTTCCAGGAAGAGGTGGGGGTCTCCTCAGGGTGGTAGTGTCTGTCTGTCCAGAGAACTGGGCCTGCTGATTCCCTGGTCAGAGCATACTTCCAGCCCCATGGAGAGAAAGGAGTCTGCCGCCGTACAGTGTGTGGTGGCCTGGGTTTCTCTGGCCTCCCCTCTCAGCCTTGCTCCTGACCGCAGCCCCTAACCGTAAACGGGGACTCTAATAGCACCCTGGCTGGGTTGCTGTGCAGGTGACTATAATCCTGTGAGGTCATGGAAGCAATGTGTGTTAATATGTGTGGGGCACATGGTAAGTGCTCAACAATTGTTAGATTATATTTTTATTGTTATTGCTACATTCTTCACATTATTACTCCATTCTTTCCACACACGTCCCAAGTACATTGCATACCACTTGCTGTTTTATGGCTGGGCTCAGTACTTTCATCCTTCAGGCAATGAAGAGCCATGGAGGGCTTTTGAGCAAGGCTGTGACATGGAGCTGGGCTCTGGGATGATTAATCTGGCAGTGGGGTTAAGCCTCATGACGAGGTGTGGTTAGCTTAAAAAGGGACTTGTTGTTTTATGGCATTTTAAAAAATGACTTTTCAAATCTTTTCCTATTTGGTTGAGGGGGAAAGAGAGGTTGAAGGAAAAGAAAGTTTGTGTTAAGAAAAAAGGAGGCAGTTGGAGGAGGTGAGGTATTTACCAGCGATGAAAAGAACTGCAGACTGGGCTGCAGACCGGCCTGGGGCTGCCTGTGTACCCCCAGGTCAGGTTGTGGGTATGAACATCTTCCCACCCCATCACCGCCATGCTTGCGAGACTCGAGAATAATCAGGATATAAATCATCTCTGTGCCTTCAGGGATGCAGACATCTGGGGCAGGGCTGCTTCGAACTCAGAACCTGGTAATGCTGGTGTTTGTGACTCCCGATTGGGGTTGGGTGGGAGGGGAGGAGGAAGGTTGGGGTTGACCATGAAAGGGGTTTAGAGGCCATTTAGAGAAACTGGAAGTTCTGAAGGTGGAGCTGTGCACAATGGAAGGACCTTTTTTTCTTTTTAAAGCAAACCTGAAGGTCGGCTAGTGTGTGATTTGATCCTGGCTGAGCAGGCTTCAGGGAGTGACCAGTGAAAAGCTGGAGGATGCTGGAAGATGCTGGAGGGGTGGGGATGAGGTGGGGCGAGGGGAGGAGCTGAGGAGGGAGGAAGTTTCCAGAGATGGGAATGTGGGTGAGCAGGGCACCTCTGACTGGGTGTGCATTTGGGACCCCGAGCCCAGGGGTCTCCCCAGGCTCCTTTCCTGGTGGTTCTCACTCTGGGAGTCCAGGGTGGATCCAGAAGTCTGCATTTTCGACAAGATTCTGTGGACAGAGGCAAAGACTAGACTCTGAGAAGCACTGATTTAGGTCCACCTCTGGCCCCCTTGATGGGTAGAGGGGATGATGTAGGCAGCAGGTGTTGAGAGGGGCTGTGTCTGGGCACAGGGGGTGCCCAGTGGAGGGATGGAATGGTGGACTGAGCCTGGGTGGAGGAGAGGGACCCTGGCCTGGGTGGGTGGGAGCGAGCTTTTAGACAGGTTTGATAAGAAGCTGGTGTCAACTACAAACTGGCACTTACCAAGAACATTGCCAACGAGTGAACAACAAGGCATTTGCCATCTGCCTCTGCGGAGATGGGGCCCCGTGCTGCTGCGGCGGCTGGCCTGCAGCAACCGTGAGGGAGTTCAGGGTGGAGGGAGGCACTCTGCTCCAGAGAATCTGGTGGGACAGGTCTTTAGCTAGTTGGATGTCTTTAGGAACAGATTTTATGATCTCAATCCTTGCATCTCCTCTTATCTCAGTTCAGTTCAGTCCCTCAGTCGTGTCCGACTCTTTGCGACCCCATGAATCGCAGCACGCCAGGCCTCCCTGTCCAGCACCATCTCCTGGAGTTCACTCACACTCACGTCCATCAAGTCGGTGATGCCATCCAGCCATCTCATTCTCTGTCATCCTCTTCTCCTCCTGTCCCCAATCCCTCCCAGCATCAGTCTTTTCCAATGAGTCAGCTCTTCGCATGAGGTGGCCAAAGTATTGCAGTTTCAGCTTTAGCATCAGTCCTTCCAAAGAACACCCAGGACTGATCTCCTTTAGGATGGACTGGTTGGA
>SJYQ01023113.1:273199-397362 GCA_006410935.1 Redunca redunca
TTGGGTGGGGGTCGGGGGACGGTCAGGGAAGGTCCCCAGGAACAGATGGCTGACTGGGAGCTTGTGCTTCTATGAAAGGAGATGATGGAAAACTAAAAAACAGGGTTTTGAGTCCCAGCTTTGCCACCTATAGCCATGCGGCCGGGGCCACTTCTCTCAGCCTCTGAGCTGTTTGGGAGAAGGTGGGATGTCTCTTGTCAGTTCCCTGAGGGCAGGGTTGTGTCCAGGGCAGGGTGGGCATCCACAAGCATCTGTGGGAAGCTCAACCCCTCGCTTGTTCAGCAGAGACACCATGAGAGTTGTCTGTCTTGGCCGCTTTTGATTGGAGATGGTGGCCCAGGTGGTGACACTCATTTCTCTCACTTTGCTCATGGTTTTATGGGATTTTTCCCAAGCCTCTTTTTGGGTCCAGGCTCCTCCCCAACTCTGACTGGCATATTCCACCCCACTTGGCGTCTTCGCTGGAACAGCGAGGGGGCAAGTGCAATAGCCCAGACAAGAGGCGATGAGGTCATGCAGCTCTGCCTTAGTGGTCTTCTGTTCTTCACCCCCCGACTGCATTCCCGGTTCCAATGCAGAGCCTGCTGTGTGTCCGTCTTCATTCGTAGCCGGGCACACATCATACAGCCATGAACTCAGAAGAGAGCCCTGCTCTCCTGGTGCAAGTCTCCTAGACCCCAGGGCAGCTAGACTTAATTTAGGAGACTTGAGGCTCATGTGGACCCAAGGTTGGGAAAGAGGGAGGTGTGGGCCCCCCTCTGACCCCACAGATGCTCTCAGTGTAGCCAGGCCCCTGGCCTAGGAATTAGTTACCCAGCTACCTAGCTGCGCCCAGGCCTGAGATGGTTGGGCCAGTGTCGTCTACAGCGCGGCGACATCAGTGGTAACCACGTGTGTATCATCTTTTGCAGAAGTTCCTTTTGGATACAGCCGGGATGAGGCTCTTGACCCCAGTCAAATCCAAATCTGCAGGCATCTCACCCTGCTCACTGAAATGGTGGTGGAATTGGATTTGACATTTCATTCCTACTGCTTAGTTATTAGGGCAAGTTAATCTTAGCCCACATTCAGATGGCCTGAGCAGCTTCTTTTGGAGTATCATTTGTTTATTCATTCACTCAGCTCATATCAGGAACATCACATACACTCGCCTATATCTTACCCTTCCCCAAGTAGGATGGATTTATTTTCTGACCATGTGAGTTTTAAAACCTCCTCTGATAATAATAGCATGGTAACCCTCATGTTTCCATGCTATTTAGAGCTCACAGAACATCTTCCCTTCCATTATTTCACTTAATGTTCATAAGGTGGGTTGTTCTTTTAATCTTTAAAAAATATTTTTGGCCACACCCTGGAGCATGCGGGATCTTAGTTCCCCCAACCAGAGACAGAACCTCCATCTCCTGTATTGGAATGCAGATTTTTAACCACCAGACCACTGGGAAGTCCTGAGGGGGTTTTATTGCCTCTGTTTTGTAAAGAAGGAAACCGAGGCTCAGAGAGGTTAAGTGTCCTGCCCAGGATGATGCAGCTCTGTCAGTAGCAGAGGCCCATGGCTGTCCCCTCTCCCTGCAGTGTCCCCTGCCTGCCTGGTCCTGGTGCCCTTGGGTGAGTAGGTCCCATGCTCACCACACAGATAGCACCCACTCACTGCCAAAGAACAGGGGTTGTGGACAGGGAAGTAAATTCTCCTAATCTCTTTGGGCCTTGGTGTCCCCATGATGACATTTGTGTGATAGAAATCTCTCTCCTTGCCTTTTCCAGGAGGACATGAAGAGCAGATGCTGTCATTAACAGGAAAAGGTTTTAAATCTATTAGCTGAGACCTGACGGATAGTCCGACCCTCCTGGAGTGAGTGGAGGCCCCGCCACTCCCTGCTGTCTCTCCTTCATTCAGCAGATGTCTGGGGACCACTGCCCTGTATTCAGCTCTGGGCTGGGACTGGGGACCGAGAGAATCCTACCTGTTTCTGACCTTGGGGAGATGCTAGAATGTGGCTGTGGCCCTCCTCAGGCCAGGCTGCCTCAGGCGGGCAGCCTAGGGGCCACTCTTTATAAGAAAAGACCATTAAGCTGGAGGGAGAAGTAGGGAAGTGGGCTGGCCTTGCCGTCTGTGGCCCTTTCCAGACCTCCTCAGACGTATAGGAAGTGGGTGTGTACTTTCCAGCTGAGGACATCGGCTCAGAGTGGCATAGTGACCTGTCCAGGGGGCATAGCTGGCGTGTGAACTTTCATCTCTGAGATTCTGGAGGGCAGACTTCTCTCTGGGACCCTTGCCTCTACGCAGCCCTCTGTGTCGGTGGTGGAAGCCGACCAGTGGAGCTGGAATGTGGTCTTTTGGGCCCTGGCCAGCCTTGTTTGGGTCGGGGGTCTGAGTCTCCGGTCTTCCTTGTCTCCTCTGGACGCCCCTGCTCCCCGGGCGTGCGGGGCTCCTGCCATGGCGGCAGATGCTGCAGGTCAGACGTTCAGCCTCACATCTGGTCTCCCTCCTACTTTCATCTGAAACCCGACTCAGATTGTCTCAGTAAACAAACAGTAAATTCAACAGTACAATCTTCTTGAAATGTCTTGTAGTTATTTTAAGGCTGTTCGGGGGGTTTATTTTAATTGCGGGCCCAGCTCCCACAGTCATGCAACTGCTGCTGGGGGCATTCGTGGCTGCTGCCTCCCCACCCTGCTCCGTGTGGACCCTGACTCCTCCCCACCAGGGGCCCAGGGTGCCCTGGAGGTCGTGGTGGGAGATAAAGTGAGGTGTTGGGCCGCGCCCTCCCAGGTCGCTGATGTAGCTAAGAACTCGAGGGGCTGCAGTGACCAGGAGGTCAGTTTTGGACCTGGGTCTGGGGAGGAAGACACAGTGGTGGGGAATGACCTTGGGCTGAGAACGGGTCGCTAGGGAAGGAGCAGCCAGGCCTGGTTACCAGGACCACAGACATACCCTGCTTTATAGCAGGGGTGGCCTGGAGAGTTGGATCCCAGTAAGTTTCTGGCTAGCGTGGGCCCTGGGGGTCATCGGGCCCAGTGCTTTCCTTTTACACTTAAGGAGACTGAGGCTCAGAGAGCGAGGCCTCACTTCCCCAGGATGGGAGGTTTCACTCTTATTCTGCTCCCAGCTGATTCTGTGTCCCAGCTGATAGCACTGGGATGACTGACCCTAGCACACCCTCAGTGAGGTTCCATTCAAATGACTGGCTCTGGAAGCCAGAGCCTTAAGGCCCAAGGGAACTGGGCACTTGTGCAGGCTGTGGGCTGAGGTGCCATCAGCGTGTCCTGCAGTGACCTCCCCGTCACGGCTTGGGGGTGGCAAGTACCACCTCTTTCTCACTGGTGTGAACTGAAACATACTGGGGCTGGGAGTCTAGAGACCTGGCTTTCTGCCTGATGCCAGGCAAGTGGTCTCCCCTCTCCGGGCCTCGGTTTCTTCCTCTGTGTGTTTGGGGAGCAGCCCGGACTGACAGGTGGCCTTTGTGTTTGAAGACAGTTCTGCAGCCAGGTTCGTGATGACAAGGCAGGCTCCCGGGGGTGTGGTGCTACACGTGGTGTGGCTCCCCAGGAGGGCTGCAGACTCTCCAGGGCCTGATCTGCTGGGGGGCATAGTTGGGAATGCTGGGGGCGCTTATCACCCCCAGAAGTTTGGGAGGACAGGCCTGACTGAACTTCCGGGAGTCCACAGCCAGTACATTTCCTGGGAACCTGATGGTCCTGGGGAACAGGGGGTCCGTTTCCTAAGGGCCAGGATCTATGAGTCGGGACTTTAGGTGCTTCTGTTCTCATAACACTTGTGGGAGGAAGATGTTATTCTCCCCATTTTACACATGAGGCAGGAGAAGGGGACAACAGGAGGAGAAGCTGGAGACAGAGGACAAGAAGGTTGGATGGTGTCACTGACTCAAAGGTCATGAATTTGAGCAGCTCCGGGAGTTGGTGAAGGACAGGGAAGCCCGGCGTGCTGCGGTCCATGGGGTTGCAAAGAGTTGGACACGACTGAGTGGCTGAACCACGGTAACCACACACATAAGGAGACTGAGGCCCCACACCCCACAGCAGGGAGGTGGGAGGCAGCCACCAGAGACCTTGCTTCTCCCCTGGGGGAGGGGGAGAGGGCCTGGGTGGTTCTTGATGTGACAGCAAAGAAGGGGGAAGGGCACAGCAGACCCCAGGGATGGGGTGAGAACAAGTGAGAAGTGAGGGTCCTCTGCATGGCAGAGGAGGGGCCAGGCCCTGGGGACGTCTCGTCTGGGCCTGGTCGAGACCCCTCTATTTATTTGTACATCACCAGATGTAAACTAATTTGTTTAGCAAGAAAAAAACACATATTTATTGCCTTCTAAAATGGGCTGTTTTCCCTCCAGTTGGCCATCACTCGTTGAATGGCCACTGGGGTGAGCAGAACTTTTGGAAACCCGGTGAGGTATTGGTGAGGCCAGGCTGTCACTGGTGAGGTATTTCTCCACTGTGGGCCCCAGAGCCAGCACCCGGACCCTGGCCCCAGCTCCTGGTTGCCGCCGGCTGTGAGACTTTGGCAAGTCGCTGGGATGCTCTGCACCCTCGGCTTCTCACCTGGGAGACGGGGATTGACTGCGTGTCCTGCGCAGAAAGGGACTACAGAGCCCCCAGTCTTGTGAGTTGGTGAAAAGCCATTTCAGCAATCATTAACTTCCATTACAACTAATCCAGGCGTTACACCCTGTTGATAGAGTTGTCAAGCCCAGCGTGAAGCTTGTTACACCCTCACGTGTTTGTAATTACAAGCTCTGGATAACTGTGTGCCCTGTCCTCAGAAACAAGGGACTGTGCCCTAGGGGTGGGGAGGGGAGGAAGGAGAACTGGGGTTTCCTGGGTGCCTGCTACATGGCAGCTGCTCTGCTTGGGGTAATCATTGTTTCTTGTTTTGCTTTGCCCGCACTGTGAGGCTTGTGGGATCTTAGTTCCCCGACCAGGGACTGAACCTGGGTACACGGCAGTGAAAGCCTGAAGCTTGAGTCTTAACCACGGGCCACCCGGGAATTTCCAATCGTTACGTGTTTTGAAGACAGCTCTGCAGCAAGATTCCTGACAACAGACAGGCTCCCTTGGGGCTGTAGTGCTGGAATGCAGGGTGGATCTCCAGGAAGAGGTGCAGGCTGTTTCCAGCCTGGTCTGGTGGGGAGCACAGTTGGGAATGATGGGGGTGCTCACCACCCCAGAGGCATACTGGGTATTACTGATATTCCCACTTTGAGATAAGGCTCAGAGACAGTCTGCTCAAGGTTGCATGATTGGGAAGTGGGAACTGAAGGCATGTTTGTCCAAAGCCCATGCCCCTTCTTCTGCGAGGCAGGAGTGAGAGAAAAATTTTAATAACTTCAAGCAGTTATTAAAGCTCCCGGCTTCTCAGTGAGGCCAAGGAGGGGTTACAGCGACGGTCAGGCCCTCTCTGTGGGAGGTAGGGATGGATGGACTTCTGGCCCTAAGGCACAAACATTGGAAACTGGAAAGCTTGGCCCAAGGGTCGGAGAAGGACTGGGCACCTTGCTTCTTTCAGCCTGATTTTCCTTAAGGAACGTATCTGTGACAGGCCCCGTGAGTGGGTGATTTCTGACTGAGGACTGGCTGTGGCCAGGCCCATCCCTGGCATGGGAACCTGCTCATGGGGGCCCCCAGTGCGGGGGTAGGGGGAGGTGGTGGAAGGATCTTTGGGAAGACCAGGGTGGGCTGGGGGGAGAATGTAGTTGGAGCCCTCAGGCTCAGAGGTTCCAAACTGGCTGGCTGTGCCAGGGTGTGGGGGTAGGGGTGATACTGGGCTGTCCTGCGAGCAGCCAGGGGGCTGGTCAGTCACTCAGCCTGGCTGGAAGAGGAGATAGAGCTGGGTAAGGAGGGAAGCTTCTCAGTCCAGCCTGGAGTGCCTGCTCTCGGAGCTTTAAGGAGAACCGGAACTCCTGCCTGGATGGTCTTTTTTAATTCCCTGTCCCTCAGATGGAGCCATCAAGGCCGGTGCCTTTGGGGGCCTGTGGAATGAGGTATCCCCAGTTGTTGCTTCCCACAGACTTGACCAAAACCTCAGACCCCAAACCAGAGCAAACGGTGCTAATGTGCTGAATCCCAACTCAACCCAAGGATCAATTTCCTTTCATTGAACTGTGAACCGAGTCTGTAGTTTCTTCCTCACAATAAAAGAAGGTTCTGTTTAAGAAGTCTTAACCTCTTAACTGTGCCTCTTTTGGCCCTTCTGCTTTTGCCTGGGGGTTCTTGGCCAGGGTCCTGGTGGCTGCTGGCTCCAGGCTGGACTCCTTGGGCCAGGTAGGGAGAGGAGGCAGACTGGGCAGGGTGGGAGGGCCCTGTGCCGGGAGTGGTTGTGGGAGGAGGTTGGGACTGAGAGTCCTGGTGGCCGGGTCTTTGGGCGGGCTTTGTGTGGCCAAGTTCAAGTGCAGGCTTTGCTGCCGTGTGCCTCTGTGAGCCCTGTGCTTCTCAAAGCTTCTCTGGGGGAAGGCTATCCTTTGCCTGCAGGGTGGTGAGGAGATAATCCCTGCAGGTGTCTATGCCTTGAAGCCAGTGGTGAGGAGTGGCCTGGCAAGGACTCTGCACGTTTTCACATCTCCTTGCTTCCTTCTTTCTGTTAGATTTCTCTAGACAGGCCCAGGAGATAGATGATCTTTTTCCTGCTGGCTTTAGGGCATCTGGGCTCACTCAGATGGGGCTGTGACTTGCCTAATCTGGAACCTAATATGGGACTAAGCCAGGCACAGACCTGAGCTTCTCATTCAGGGACGCAGCAAGAGCACGGGGTATAGCATGGGCATTGGTGTCAGGCCCCCTACTCTGCCTCTCGAGCTGTGTGGCCACAGGTAGGTCATGAAACTTCTCTGAGCCTCATCACTAAAAGCATAGTAATACTCCCACATGAGTGATTTTCTTGTCCTTGCTGGGATTAGAGCCACCTGCATGGAGCCTGGCACAGGAGGTGCTCAGGGAGTAATTGGTAAATAACTAAATGAGTGAGTGTGAGTTTAAGAGTCAGAGATAGGAAAAGAGGCTGCTTTGAGGAGGAATTCCAGGTTGCTGGAGTTATCTGGACCCCCACCTTTAACCTCAGTCCAGCAAAGCAGGGGGACCCAAGAGAACCAGCTGTTGCCAGCTGAGACACTGTGTCTCTTTACCTTGAATGTCAGTCCATGTCAGGTTCCTGGCCAGGAGTGAGTTGGGAGTACTGAATTGACTCCTGCTGCATGCAAGGCAGCCTATCCCCACTGCTCTTGGACTGAGATGAGTGAGGGGTCCCTCAGAGGGCACTTCTGCTTGAAGCAGGAGCCTGAGTCGGGACTTCCCTGGTGGTGCAGTAGCTAAGACTCTGCACTCCCAGTGCACGGGGCCTGGGTTCGATTCCTGGTGGGGGAACTAGATCTAACATGCCGCAACTGAGAGTTCATAAGCCACAACTGGAAGATCCTGCACCCTGTAGTGGAGTCAAAGGTCCCTTACAGTCCAACTAAGACCCGGCGCAGCCAAGTAAATTAAAAAATAAAAGAGAAGCAGCCTGCGTTCCCTGACCGGGTAACCTCAGTTGAGTCTTGCCCTTCTCTGGCTTCAGTTTCCTCCTGTACAAAATGGAACTTACAGGTTCCTAGCATCCTTTATTGGAGAAGGCAGTGGCAACCCACTCCAGTACTCTTGCCTGGAAAATCCCATAGACGGGGGAGCCTGGTGGGCTGCTGTCTATGGGGTCACACAGAGTTGGACAGGACTGAAGCGACTTAGCAGCAGCAGCAACATCCTTTATGGGGACAGCTTCAGCTCAGTCCCAGGGGCGTCTGGGTCAGCCGTGAGGTTTCACTCGTATGACCCCAGCCACATGCCGAGCACGTCATTGCATCTGCCCCGGGTGTGTGCCCCGCAGGGCCTCATGCAGGCGGTCTGCTTTCAGTGATGACAGCCTGCCTGTGACTCCTGAGCACCTTTACGTCTGTTGTCCCTGTATTGCAGAGGTGGGAATGGCAACAGAGAACTCAAAGAACTTAGACCTATGATCGAAACCAGTGATTCTCAAACGTTTCCGTGCAGAAAAATTGGCTGACAGGCTTGTTAAGATCCAGCTTCCTGGGTCCCGTGTCCAGAGGATCTGTTTCAGTAGGTCTGGGGTAGGGCCTGGGAATGTGCATTTCTGGCACGTTCCCAGGTGATGCTGATGCTGTTGGATTGTGCCCCACACTTTGGTAGCCCCAGTTCAAACCACCCTGATGTAAGTATTTGCATTGGTTTCACTTCCATCTCAGCTGATCCTCACCACCACCCTGAGGAGCCAGGCCACTCAGTTTTCCACTCATTCTCACCTTCATTCAGCCACCAGCATCTTCCTTGTACCAAGCTTGGCACTAAGGGATTAGTGGAGGGAGGCTTAATTCTTGTTCAAAGATGAAAAATAGGACCAGAGAATTGAACTTTCTTTGTTCTCTGTTTTTCTATCTTTTCTTTATTTTTTCTATCTTTTCTTTTTCTTTTCTGTCTTTTCTTTCTTTTTTCTCTGTTTTTTTCCACTCTTGGGCTTCCCAGGTGGCTCAGTGGTAAAGATTCCACCTGCCAGGGTTTGATCCCTGGGTTGGGAAGATCCCCTGGAGAAGGACATGGAAACCCACCCCAGTATTCTTGCTTGGGAAATCCCATAGACAGATGAGCCTGGATGGGCTACGGTCCATGAGCTCACAGAGTCGGACATGACTTGATGACTAAACGACAACACAGCAATATATGTATCCAGCCAACAAAAGCCTGTGGGGTTCCTCTGCCCCAGGCGCTGAGCTGAGTGTCCCCGACTGGGAGGGAATCCCAGTGCAGTCGGAGGTGTGTGGGAAGCTCAAGGAGTGGTGGGTGCCCATAGATAGAGGCTGGGCAGGGGCGGGGGTGGGAGCTAGAATCAGGGAAGGCTCCTTGGAGGAGGTGGCTTGCCTAGGACCACATGGTTGATAAACATAAGTCAAGGCTTGAAGCCAGGTCTCCTCCGCACTGTGCTGCCTCTCTGTAAAATCCTTTTGGCTCATTTTCTCAACATGGTCTAACTGGAGGCATGGATTTATTTTGTTTTTTCCTCCATATCTAGGGCTGGATTTTCCCTGGGCGAGTGGCCCCAGTGTTAATCCAGACCCTTTCAGAGTAATTTTATCACCACTATCTCCCTAAACTGCTCCAGTGTTCCACTAATAAAAAAAAATATGTGAGGATGGTGTGGACAGGAGGTTAAAGACATAACGCTTACGGTCCTAAACTGAGCGTGGGCTCTGGGAGCTGGAGGGAGCCTCATGGGGACCCAGACTGGAACGAGGCTTCCATGACCACTGGCGCCTCTCTGGCCTTTATAGGCTCGAGATTGTGGGGAACAGGGTGTGCTTGCCAGCTCAGGGAATAGTGCGCCCGCACTGGAGTGACCTGGCTGGGCAAGGACCTGGGGACAGTCTGGCCAGGCTAGGCCTGGGGGAGGGCGCGGCATCGCCACAGCCGGGCGGGTGGGGTAAGGAGTGGCCGAGGGCCAGGCAGCCAGTCCCAGCAGAGAGGAAGGGCAGGGCTGTGGCCGCTCCAGGGTACTCTTGCTGCTTTTTTCAAAGACAGATTTGGGGAGGTATGATCCTATGATGTGCCCAACTCTGAGCTAGGTGTTGGGGGGCATAGAAAAGAGAGAGAAAACAGAGGCTTTGTGTTGGGGAGGCAGGGTGAGAAGAACAGGAGGAAGACCTGCTCCTGAGGCTATAGACAGAGATCCGGTAATGCTCCATTGATTCTGGAGGGGCAGAGAGGTCTTGTTGTCGATCCAGCCCATCGGTCTGTGCAGCTGGAGACAAACAGCCCCTGCTCCAAGGCCCACAGTCCAATAGTCCAGGGATGTTCTGAGTGCTAAAGAAGTCCAGAGTAACTCACTTTGGGCCCGGGGATAGGACGTGATCAGGGAAGGCTTCACAGAGCAGGTGACATTGGGGCTGGGCCTTAGAGTATGTGTAGGAGTTCAGAGACAGGCTAGTGAGGGGACATTGCAGGGAGAACTGCATGCGGCTCTGAGTTGGGCCAGGTGGATGGTATGGTTCCACTTTGCACAAAGGAGAGCAGGACTGGGGAAGGTGGAGCAGCTTGCCCTGCGCGAGGGAGGCCAGACCTCCTCCTGATTCCTCTTCTGGCGTTCTGCCCACTGCCCCACACTGCCTCCTAGGTCAACTCTCAGGCATCTGTTCCGTTTTAGCACGTGGACTAGAGGGAATGGCTTGACAGAGTGGCCTCCAGGCTGCCTGGAGGCAGGGCTTTAACCCCACTGGCCATGACCCCCTGGTGGGCGGCTGCCGGCCCGGCCAGGGCCTGCTGTGTTTCCCCACCACGACTCCTAGATGGAGAAGTTGAGCATTTCCTCATCCTACAGGAGGAAGAAGTCTGAATGAAGACTAGGGTCTATTCTTGGTAATGAAGGAAATATTTAAGCAGTTACAGGTCAGAGTAAGGGGAAGGAGCTTTGGAGTTGGACAGATTTGACTTCGATTGGACAGATTTCTGCTCTGCTTTGGCTTGCTTTGAAAGTGTGAGCAAACCGTTTCACCTTCCAAAACCTCAATTTTCTCATCTGTAAAAACTTATGAAGATTCCATAAAATAATATATATTTAAAGTATATTCTCCAGTACTGTTGCCTGGAAAATCCCATGGACGGAGGGGCCTGGTAGGCTGCAGTCCACGGGGTCGCTAAGAGTCAGACATGACTGAGCGACTTCACTTTCACTTTTCACTTTCATACATTGGAGAAGGAAATGGCAACCCACTCCAGTGTTCCTGCCTGGAGAATCCCAGGGACGGGGGAGCCTGGTGGGCTGCCGTCTATGGGGTTGCAGAGAGTCAGACACAACTGAAGCGACTTAGCAGCAGCAGCAGCAAAGTGTATTCTAATTTATAAAAATGCTCAATAAATATAAGTTCCATTTCCCACAGCATACATGAAATTCATCAGCCTAGCTCCCTAAAACATTCCTGGTGGAAGGTCTGCAGTCTGCCTTGAATACTCCTAGTGGTGGGAAGCTCTCTGCTTTCTAGACAGTTCTTTTATTGAGTGAAATCTGGCTCCTGTAACTTCCCCCACTAATTCTGGTTCTGTTCTGTGAGGCCTCAGGCAAGCCTTCCCTTACCCAGGAGCCACATCCCTGGGACCATTGGCCCCGGGCAGCCTTCTCAGAAAGTGGGGTCCTCAAGCTGATTTTAGACTTTGGTGCCAGAAGCTGAGCCTGGTACCCCAGGTAACCTAGCTGGGCCTGGGAGGAGAGTTTTACACCTGAACATTTCCAGCAAATGCATCTCGAAATCTCGACTCAGTGCATACAAGCATCTCCATCCCTCAAAATCCTGTCCTTTAAAAACATCTTCTGCTATTGACAGGTTTCCACCTTCCTGTTCTTCCGTGAGTGAGTTTTGAAAAATTCTTTACTGATAACTATAGCAATAACTGGGCTTCCCAGGTGGCGCTAGTGGTAAAGAACCTGCCTGCCGATGCAGGGGACATAAGAGACGCTACAGTTCATAGGGTCGCAAAAAGTCGGACACAACTGTAGTGGCTTAGTACGTGCGCATGCATGGCAATAACTAATTTCAAATGAGATGCATTCTCCTGTTTTACATCTGAGCCTAGGGCACTTCTAGAGTTTGCCCAGAATTACTCTGCTCATCCTCATCCCCTTTCACTATTGAAAGTGTTCCTGGTGGGGTTCCTAGTGTTAGTCATTCTGGTGTGAGACAGGGAGAAGGCGGGAGGGAGAAGGAGTCAGCAGATTGCGGCTTGGGGGAGCAGTCTCACTTTGGGGGGATTTATAATCTAAAGGCTTGTTGCCTCATTTGGACTCAGGCCCCTGGAGTGATTCTGTCTGCTTGGTCCTGTGCTGTGTGACTCAGGAAGCCATCTGCCCTCACTGGAGATGTGGATTTGGGCTGGGGCAGAACTCAGTTCTTGTCAGCTGAGCTGTTCTTGGACAGAGCTGGTTGAGTGTTGAGTCCAGAGAGATTCATTCCAGAAATAGCGTTCTCGCCTGGGCTGTGGCTGCCGAGTCACTTTGGTTTTAATGCTTTGGGTCACTTAGGTATAAGCAGGTGGGGACTTCCCTGGCAGTCCAGTGGTTAAGACTCCACGCTCCCTCTGAAGAGAGCACAGATTCAATCCTTGGTCAGGGAACCAAGATCCCACATGCTATATGTTGCAGCCAAAAAAAAAAAAAGCAGGTAGAAAACCAGACCAATAGCTGCCATGTGTCATGGAGGCTGCACAGGTTCAAGTGTCTGTTGCTGGTCTGACAAAGCAGTACTGGGCCCTACCCCCATCCTAGGATGCACTGTTCATTCATTTCATCTGGCAAGTGGTCCTTCAGGGATCAGCCGGTGCCAGGGGCTGAGTGCACACAGGGAGGAGCTAGACCCAGCCTCTCCTTTCAGGGAGCTCAGTCCAAGTGGGGCAGATACTTAGCAGGCAGTGACCTTTTGGTAGGAGGGGCTGGGACGGAGCAAGCACGGGGGCTGTGCAGCTGGAAATCCTGCCAGTCCTTAGGGTCCACAAGGGCTGGGTTGCACCTGTCTTGTTCTCCACAGCACCTGCAGCAGCAGCATGCTGTCTGGCACAGAGTAGATGCCCAATAAGTATCCGTGAAATGAGTGACTAGGTAGCACCTAGGCCAGCCCAGGAATGTGTGTAGTGGGGATTCAGTCATCACCAAGTCTTGCCTGGTAGGAGACAATCTTCCCTCCCTCTGCTTGTCTTTCCTTTCTCCCTTTCTCCCATCTGTCCCTTTCTGAGCTCCTCCTGGGGCCCAGGGCCTGTGCTGGTAACTGGGTATCCAGAAGGGGCACCCTGGGGTGCAGAACATGGAGCCCTGCTCTCACCCCTGGCATCCCAGCAGGTCCCCCCTCAGAGCCCCTGAGACACTTCGGTGCACTTCTCTGTGTCCATCCCTCCTACCTCAAGCTCCTTCGGGACGGACAAGGGCTGGAGCCCAGGACCAGCGGCGGAGAAGGGATTTGGGGAAGTGCTCTAGAGGACGTAGGGGGTGGACATGATTGTGGCCACCATTCAGGGGCTTGCCTGGGCTCTGCACCCTCTGTACTGGACTTCAAGTCTGCTGGACCAGGGTTTGGATCTCCAGAAATGACTGCAGTGTGGTGGGAGGTAGGGCAGAAGATGAAGCTGGAGAGGGGGCAGGCCAGACACTGCAGGGACCCCAAGAGCTGCCCACGATGCTTGGACTCTGTTAACCGGTGGGATTTGGGGGCTCTGTGTGAGGGATTAGCCTTTCCTTGTGTAGACAGAGTGTCTGATCCCATGGGACCCAGGAAGCCATCCTGATGCTGTCAGTTAAGGACACAAGCATCAGAGTTACCCTGACCTGGGTTCAAATGCAGGTCTCACCTCTTGCTAACTCCGAGCCCAGGTCTCCTGATTTTCAAGGTGGGCAGTCACAGCCGACCTGCGGCTGTGGAGGGACACGCCGTGCTGTCTAGGTGGTGCTGCAAAGAGCGAGCCCTGGCACATGGCGGTGTTCAGTGAGCAGGCAGCAGTGTGCACCTCAGAATGAAGATCAGCAGAGCAGGGTGCGTGAGACCAGGGGCCTCGGGACCAGCTTGCCTGGCTTCACACCCTGGCTGTGTGACCTGTGTGGGCACTCTGGCTGCCCTCCCTGAGTCTCCTTTATTTCTGTTGTTTTTAATTTAAAACAATGAGAAAAGTCGTACTGACCTCCTGGGGCTGTTGTGAGTATTAAATGAGTTAGTACCCATTCCCTCTCCTCCTTGTCCTCTTTGAATTCTCCCGACTCAGGCTCTTGACCCCATCTCAGGAGTCTCCCCATTGGGTACTTGGATCCGGGAGTGGACTCAGGCTCTTGACCCCATCTCAGGAGTCACCCCATTGGGTGCTTGGATCCGGGAGTGGTTCCCAGGCCTCATCCGAGTTGACCTTTCTGCAGCATCTGACACACTGGCTCACTCCCTCCTCCTCTAAACACTTTCTTCACTGCTTCCGGGACACCTCGTGGTGCTCCCTCCTCCTCCCTCCCTGGCAGTTCCTCGCTCACCTTTGCTGGTTCCTCCTGCTGATGTCTGAGTGCTCGCGTGCACCTAGCTTCTAGCTTCTTGTCTGCATTCACTCCCTGGGTGATCTCCACGCTCATGGCTTTAAATATCATCAGGTGAATCCCATGCTTCTACTTCCAGCTTGGACCTCAACTCTGTTTGTCCCATTTTTCAGCTGGATGTCTAATTGATATTTCAGACATAGCACTTCCAGAGCTGAACTCCCGATAACACCCCAGCCTCCCCCATTTTCCCGCTAGTTGCTTAGGGCCAAAGCCTTGGCGCTCCTTCTCTCTCCAGCATCCTACATGGAATTCATCCCCAGATCTTGATGGTTTTGCCTTCACCACACAAGCAGACGTTGGCCCTTTGAATCCCGTCCTTTGCCTGCGGTCATCCTGGCTCACACCACTGTCGCGCTCACCGGCATGATGGTTGTCCCTGTTCTGGTTTCCCTGCTTCGGTGGTGGCCCCCCTGCAGCCGGAGCCCTGTTCAGACAGGAGCCCAGTGATGCCACTTCTCTGGTGGCAGCACGCCTGAATCTCCAGTGAGCCGGGCTCTCCCCTGGAGGGGCTGCCTGGTGGACCCTGTCAGGTTGCTTCAGAGTCTGGCTGGGGAGGGACTGAGTGAAGAGCTCATTCTGGTTGCCCCTTTCTTTCTGAGCTGGCTTTCCTGCCCACTTCCGAATCTGTGGGCTTTGCTGTTGTTCAGTCGCTAAGTTGTGTCTGACTTTGTGACCCCACGGACTGCAGCATGCCAGGCTCCTCTGTCTTCCACTCTCTCCCGAAGTTTGCTCAGACCCATGTCCGTTGAGTCAGTGATGCCATCCAGCCATGTCATCCTCTGTGGGCTAGGAGAAGGCAGAAAGGAAGTGAATGGGCAGAGAGGACCGGCCTGGGATGGGGCCACCTGGGCTATTCTTGTGCTGATCTCCCGGCTCCTTTAATAGGTGTCTGGAGCCACATCAGAGGAGGCTTTCCCTGCAACCTAAGCCCATAAATCATGACCCCTTATAAAGGCCAGTGCCTGGGGCTGCCTGACTGCTGGCCCAGAGGGAGCTACGGCTCCGCCTTGGAACATTCTGTCCTCACCCCTGGCTCCAGCACTCTCCCTCGGGAGAGACCTCCGTGGAGCGTGGGCAGCAGTGTCGCTCCGGCTCCATACCAGAGCTGCGCCAGCAATCCACCGATGCACCCTCTTTCAGCTGTCTCGACCACTCTGGGGGTCGTGTGACTTGCCCCACGGGATGTTCGAGGAGACTGAGGCACAGTGCAGTGAAGGGCCGTGGAGTGGGAGCTCAGAGGTCAGCCTCATCTCCCGTCTGAAATCAAGCCCGCCGCTCTCCTCTGCAGGCCAGAGGAGAACTCTCCAGCCGGTGAGTGGAGGGCAGCTGGATCTGTCCAGTGGAGTCGCACCTGGAGGGGTCCTCGTGTGGATGAAGTGGGGTGAGGCATGGAAAGCACTCAGCCCGTGCCTGGCACCCACAGCCCATCCTTTTGCTGCCTGTGGCCCCTTCATCAGCCTTAGCAGCCCCCAGGCCTCCTGCATGTGTTTGGCTCGGTTCAGTGTAATGGGCACTCACTGAGGCTGGCCAGCTTTGGTCCCACCCCTGTGCCAGAATTTAGGAGCCTAGATAAGAACCAGACAAGTCCAGTCCCTCATGTAATCTACGGTGGGTGTGTCAAGACAGGTAGTCATAACGGGCTGAAATGAGAGGTGTTGGTGGCCTGGACTAGGGTGGCAGCAGTGTTCATGAGTGGGGATGTGAAATACATTAGGAGATGGAAGAGGCAGTTAATTGGCTGCTTAATGCCTGAGTTCAAACCCTGGCCCCAGCATTTATCAGCTGTGTGACCTTGGGCAGGTTACATACCCTTTCTGTGCACAGAAAATGGGGATGTTAACAATCTTTTCTTTATGGGGTAGGGGAGATAGCTTTGAAAAGGACTTAGAGGAGTCTTTGCATGTATATGGGGCACAGTAAACATTAGCTCTCATTATTAGTCATTATTATTGGTGATCAGAGCGACTGGGGGCAGAAGTAGTCATCTACAATGATGCCTTGGGTGTCTGGAGGTGGAAAAGGAAGAGCAGGTTGGGGTTGGGTTGGGGGAAGCTGGGCTGAACTCGGGATACCTTGTGGGGCATCCTGTGGAGATACAGAGGCCCTTTGGGGTTGGCCAGGCCTGTCGGAAACTGCTCGTCAGCCACCTCCAAGTCAGGAAGCTGATGGCCTGGCAGGTGACAGGTCTGCCTTGGGGACCTACAGGTTGATGATTTTTGGCCTCGTGGGGTCCCCGTGGCTGGAGATGGAAGAACAGCGCTCACCGTCATCATCAGCATCCCCACCATCATCATCAGGATAATGGCGATGATAACAACTACCATTTGTGTGGGGATTTGCATCTTACAAAGTGCTTTCTCCTCCATTACCTCATTGGGAACACATGGTTCCAATAGAAGGAAGGATGCGTTTCTCTCGGGTCCTGTGGGGCCCACTCCTCTGAAAGTCTGTTTCAAATGGTAATAATGCCGTGCATTTTTATAGTGCTTTATACTTGGCCAAGCTCCCTCACGTCCATGCTCCCATCTGGCCCTCACAAGGGCCATCAACCGGGAACGAACATCCTGTTTGACTAGAACAATCTGAGACCCCAGGAATTTCAGTGACTTGCTTGAGGTTGTCCCAGCTTATGAGGCTGGGACTTAAGTGGTAGAAGAGATCTGTGGACTCTTCATTTTCAGTTTAACCTTCCATTCAAAGCAAGCCTCACTTCTGTAGCAGCAGCTCAGCCACTTGATTACGTATCTCCAGGGACAGGAAGCTTACTACCTGAGTCAAGCAGAGGTCTCTCTTCTTATCTGTAGTTCCCCATCCCAACCCCCTGGTTCTAGCTGGTCTGGCGATGCACAGCCTGGCTGAGACATCAGGATAGGAGGTTTGTCTCCCCAGATGTGCAGCCCTGGGTTGAATAACCTTCCAAATGACCAGATGTTATCCATGTGCCCTGCCCCCAGCCCCATCTGTCCCCTGTCCCAGCCTATCTTGTCCCCCCACCCCCATTAGGGCATATCCTGGGGCTGCCGCAGAAAGAGGGCAGAATAGAGACCATGTGGGCAGTGATGTGAGAAGGAGCCTTGGGCTGTGCAGCTGGGGGTCTGAGCTCTGCTTGACCCTTACACGTCAGTGCATTCCTAGGTCTCCTTGCATCAGAAGGTCTTTAAGGTCTGTCCTGAGCCCAGAAACTCAGTCCTGTCCTCTCCAGTCCCTCTCCTTTAATGGCCTTCCAACTGTGTGGGCCTGTGTCGAACAGAGAGCTTCAAAGGGGAGGCTTCTAAGGGGAGCTTAGAAGATGAGACATTTGAGGAGCATTCAGTGTTGAGGGATTGTTTTTGATAAAAGTAAATTAGGCGTTTGGGAGAAGTTTGTTTCAGGACAGAGCTCAAATACAGAGCCGAGCAAACAAGCCATCATGGTAAACTGCTTCTTCAGTCCTTCCTTTGCCTCTCTGCACCCATGTGCTGTCTTCAGTCTCCCCAGCCCCATGCTTCTGCCCAACTCAAACACCGCCTCCTCCAGGAAGACTTCTCGAGCTTTCTTGAGTGGGTAAGGAGCCTTTTTTGGGCTCCTGCAGTGCTCAGACATTCTCTCTGTCACCAGTCATTTGCTTTCCTGCCTTCCCAACAGGCAGGGACCCCAGCCTTGTCCCTGACTTCCAAAAAGTGTTGGTATTTCCCACGTTGCCTTTCTTCTGATTGTATCCCATGAGTTAGGCAGCACTGAAATATATATACATGTACGCATACACATGCATTGATCACCTTGCTGTGGGCATGGAGTGGAGTGGGTGTTGCCCGCAGCCACTCAGTGGACAGGTCACGGAGCCACATTCAGATGTGGGTCTGCCAGTGCGCGTTCCACCTGGCCCTGTTGCCTCCCCAGGGAATCGGACTGTGGCTGCCCACTGTGGTCCATGCTGCCCGGCTGGGAGAGCTGTTGCTTAGGTGGGCTGCGCTTTGATTCATAGTACCCACTGCTCTCTTTGTAGTTGATCCTCCCCACTGAGTCCTGGGGGATGCATTTCTGTAAACCTGAGCACCATAGAGAGCCCCAACCTCCCCCAGCCAGCCAGATGAGAAGATGAGAGAGAGGAAGGTCTAGGCTGGACTCGGCTCAGGGGTCTGAATCTGCCTGCAGCCCCGGGATCCTACTTCCCCGACCTCCTTCCCCTCTCCAGACTGGCCCAGGCTCTCCCCTTTCCCTGACTCCAGGCCCAGCGTCGGGTTCAAGGAGACTGAGATCTAAGCTCTGTCCCTCTTCCTAGGGTCCTTACTCACCCTGGGGACTCAGGAAGGTGCCAGAGGGTGGTGTGTGTGCTTGAAGTCTAGTCTCTTTCCTGCCACCTTACCAGTATGGCCAGGGTCAGTGTGACCAGGGGCCAGGCACTTCCCCTTTCTGAACTGGCTTCCTCAGGTACAAGTGGGTACACCATCTTCATCCAGAAGCGGCCGTGACAGGTGATAGGCAAAGGGCTTGGTGCAGAAAGTGGCACATAGTATGTGCTAAATAAATGTCAGCTTTTTTTTTTTTTTTTTTTTTTACTGCATTGATTAGAGACCTGTCCCTTGCTTGCTGAAAAGGGAGAATGATGAGGCAAGAGAGGCATGGGGATAGGGGTGCATGTGAAGTGAGCCAAGAAAGGCCTTGCCAGAGGTCTGGAGGATGGGAATGAGGCAGCGGCTCCTTCGCCTCTTAAGGCAAGCCCTAATGCCTTTTGGATGTTTGTCCCCACCTGAGGTATCTAGATAAGGGGCCAGGCTTCTCCTATGCTAATGAGATGGCTCCCCAACTCAGAGAATGTCTGGGAAAACCTGGAGCAGATGTGAAGACTCTTTGAGCTGGTCAGGACCTTTGTGATTATTTACCCAAATCACTCCCTTTAGACAAGGCAGAGACTCAGAGAGGGAAAGAGGGCTTCCTAAGGTCACATAGCCGGAAGTGAGCAAAGCTGGGTCCTTTCCATTCCAGTGTCTCAAATGTTTGTTTTTTAAAAGATGACGACTGACATTTATTGAATAGCCTTTGCATCACACTGGGCTTGTCCTGAGTGTTTTTTGTCTTCTTGATCTTCACACAGACCCTTTGAGGTGGGATCTATTTTTATTTCCATCTTGCAGGTGAGTGAGCAGACCGATGCTCCAAGTCTCTGAACAGCTTTCCCAGTGTGGCACAACCCTCTCTGTGCTGCAGAGCATTGGGGATAGGATTCGGTCTCCGTGGGAGGAGGCCTGGGGGTGTCTGGGGTGGTGTTTTTGCCTGTAGGCCCCCTCGTAAGCATCCCTGGCTGTGAATCAGCTGAGGAGGGTCTGTGTGGAATGCTGTCTTGACTAGGAGGAGGTGGCCAGGGTGCAATTTTGCTCTGTCATTAACTCACTGAGCAACCTTGAGCAGGGTCTTCTGCTTCTCTGGGCCTCAGTGCCCCCATGTGCATAATAAGGAAGATTAAGAGACTGTCCAGCCCTGACGTTCTGAGGTTACCCAATGGCTGAAGGTCTTGGGATGGGCAGCTCACTACCTGTGCAGTCAGCCCATCCCAGTGCTGAATAGCTCTCTTCTGTGCAGAGCCCAGCTCTCTGAGTTTTTCTGCTCCCTGTTGCCCTGGTTGCCCTTCTCTGGTGCTCCCTTGCCTGAGTGTGACAGCCAAGCCTTGGGCCTGGCCCTTTGCTGCCACTTTGGAAAAGTATCCATCCTTTCCCTGGGCTGTCAGTCAGGGCCCGGCTCATCCCCAGTGACCCCGGAGCCCAGACTGGTGTTCAGTGGGCATCAGTGTTCACTAGTCTGTTCTAGGCACTGATGCACTAACCTGCTGCTGTCTCCGGTCCCACAGGGGTCTGCAGGCTCACAGGTCAGGGCCCTGGGGCTCCTTGGTGCCTGCTTCAGGCCTCTCTGACCCTCCTCCTCCCACACAGCCTCCTTAATCTCCCCGTCCTTCATTTCAACAACTCAGCCTCTTTCTGCTTGCCCTGGGTGGGCTCCCCTGCTGGT
The DNA here is from genome assembly GCA_006410935.1 of Redunca redunca. NCBI lineage: Eukaryota > Metazoa > Chordata > Mammalia > Artiodactyla > Bovidae > Redunca > Redunca redunca. Next base: position 293,292 of record SJYQ01023113.1, read on the forward strand.
CCCAGTCTCTCAGAGGGAGAAGAGAGACAAGCAGCCTGGTTACGATGCCCTTGTCGCTGACCCCCTGGCTGCGTGCTGTGGATGCAGCAGTGAGTGGGGAGTGGGTGCGTGAGTAGCGCCTGTGATGCAGCCAGACGTATGCAGTGAGGGCATGTGCAGGGGCAGCCTCTGCCCAGAGGACTCTCTGGGGGAGCTCCTGGAGGAGGAGCCTCTGACGCTAGCATGATCCTCCTCTTCTAGGAAGTCCTCTGTGGCTCTTTGGGCTCCTCTCCCTTCTCTGACTTGAACCTGTAATCTCTGCTGTGCTGCTTGTTGGAATTCAACTCGTCATGTTTCCTTTTCCTCTAGACAGGTTGGGGCCAGAATATGTACCGAACTTCCTGCGTCTTGCATTTATTTGATTAATTTATTCAATAAAACACTGTTGGACTCCATGCCAGGTGCCACGTTAATACAGGGCAGACAAAAACGCAAGAGTTTCTTCCTCTTCTCATGCTGCCTTTATAATGAGAGTCAAGTGCATAATGACACTACAGGATGGCGAAGACTAAAGAATCCTGGAGTAGGTAACTACCAGATGCCCTGAGTTTGAGCTGGGCACTGAGGGATGGAGAAGACTTTGCTGAGACGCACCAGGGAGGGGCGTTAGGCAGAGGGAGTAGGGATGCAACAGCAAGAGAGCCTGTCGAGAGTGTGCCCCACGCTGGGGAGTGGTGAGCCTAGAGGTGGGGAGGGGAGTGGCAGGCAGGGTGCTGGAGGGGTGGTCAGGACCCTAGAGGGCTTTGAGCACCAGCGGAGAGAGGGTGGACATGACCAAAGCCTTGGCTCTGCAAGGTCATGGAGCCAGGGGGATCTGACTGGATGGGACCAGATGGGAAGCCGGGAAGCCAGACCAGGGTAGCTCTCCACGCTGAAGTGATGAGGATGAAAGTGAGGCTGGGAGGAAAGGGGCAAGGGTGGACACCACAGAATGGGCCACTCTAAAATGCAGTGATTTAGATCAAACATTTCACTGTGTCTCACATTTTTGTGGGTCAGGAATTTGGGGCAAAGCTCTTCTGGGTGAACCTTCTCATATGACATCGACTGGGGTCACTTTATTCAGTTGGCATCTGGTCTGATTGGAGGGCCCAGGACAGATTGATTGTGTGCTGACACATGGATGAGGGTGGCTGGGAGGCTGGGCTCAGCTGGGCTCTCCTGTCTCTCCGTGCAGTCTCCTTGGGGCGCCCCAGCAGGGTCATCAGACGTCTTGTGTGGCAGTGCAGGGCTCCAGGAGACCTAGAGGGAAGCTGCTGGACCTTAGGCAGTGTCAGGAACAGGCTCACTCCTGCCATGCTCCACCTGTCAAGGCAGTCACAGGCCAGCCCACGTTCAGAGAGTGAGACACAGCCCCGCCTCTTAGTGGGAGGACTGTCAAAGAATTTTGGCCGTCTTTGTTTTTCGGTCGCGCAAGTCTTTGTTGAGGCGTGCGGACTCTTCATTGTGGTGCTCGGACTTTCTCTAGTTGCAGCGTGCAGAAACGTCAGTAGTTGGCGGAGTGCTTGGGCTTGGTTGTCGCGGTGCGTGGGCTTTAGCTGCCCCCAGGCATGTGGGGTCTTAGTTCCCCGGCCAGGGATCGAACCAGCATCCCCTGCATTGGAAAGTGAAAGCCCCTCAGTCATTTCTGACTCTTTGCGACACTCTGTACAGTCCATGGAGTTCTCCAGGCCGGAATACAGGAGTGGGTAGCCTTTCCCTTCTCCAGGGGATCTTCCCAACCCAGGGATCAAACCCAGATCTCCCGCATTGTGGGCGGATGTTTTACCAGCTGAGCTACCAGGGAAACCCAAGAATACTGGACTGGGTAGCCTAGCCCTTCTTCAGTGGATCTTCCTGACCCAGGGATCAAACCAGGGTCTCCTGCATTGCAGGCGGATTCTTTACCAACTGAGCTATCAGGGAAGCCTTGCATTGGGGGTGGATTCTTAACCTCTAGGCCACCAGGGAAGTCCCTTGGCTGTCTTTAATCTGTATGTGACTCTTCTTCCCCATCTCCCTTGGAGAAATCTGAGCCCCTCTGAGGACTGAGAGCTGGATGGAATCTTTCAGATGCTGGGTGTCAGGCACTTGGTAAAGAAACTTAACTTGGTAGTGCAGATTTGAATCTCTGACCGATTAGCTGACCGATTTGAATCTCAACTCCTGGACCATTCCACATGCATGAGCCTGGAGCTTATTAGCATGTGCTGAGATCATTAGGATTTTAAACACACCTGTTTCCTTCAGTGCCGGAGCAGCACTCCAGCTTCAGCACACCCCAAGAGGCTCCCCCAGCGCTTGAACCCAGGGCTGGCGAACAGGTTTCCACTCTTAGCCCAGCTTCGGTCACTTGCTAGTGCTGCCTGGGGAACCATGTTGAGCAGGGTTCTGAGCTTAGCAGGAAAGAGATGGTGTGATCTGTTAGTGATGTCTGCTTTGTGCAAGGCCTGGGGAAAATAAGCAGCCTCAGTCCCTCAGCTTGCTGATTCTTTTTGTCCTCTTTTCCCTTAGCACCTCCAGAACCATCGCCATTGTAAGGATGCCTCTAGTCTAGCACGTATACCCAGAGGGTCAGCAGATCTGCAAATACCTGTCCCTCGGAAGCCTGTCAGCACACCTCTGCCCCCAGCCCACTGCCTCAAGCTGGGCCTCCAACCCAATGGCAGGTGCCTGGGTTTCAGCTGCACCCACAGCCAGACCCTCCCCTGCCAGCGGACGCCCAGCTTGATGGGTGCTAACACCAGCCTTTATCAGCTTCACACTGCATTCCTTAACTTCACCATCTCCCTCTAGCCTCCTCCGACCCCTCTCTCAACCACGGAAGGTTTAATTGTTGCAAATGGAATCCGTGTTCTACAGAAGTCCAATAAATCTGCAGTCTGTCTTCCTGGTAATCAATCACAGATTGCAAATCGCACGAGGAGCAGTCTATAAGATACGTTCTTCATGTCTAGTATGTTGGGTTATTTTCATGTCTTGTGGTTTGAATTTGGCCACTGTCATTTTAGAGGAATTTCCTGCCATCTGCGTTCAATTGAATTTTCTCACAGATTTGTGCTTGCTTGTAAATACTAGGGGCTGGCAGAAAGGGTAGCTTTGTTCTTGGTGACATTTCAGAAATCCGTTAATGCAGCCTTGCTGGCTGATTTGCAGCTCGGCCTGGCGGGAGGCGGGAGATGAAGGGAAGGTGCAGTGGTGCATCTCTGGCTCAGACGGGGCTCAGCTGCAGGGTGGTGGTGGGGAGAGGGGCGGGGTGGCCAGGTCAGGGTCTCTCCCTCTTCCAGCGTTTCCTGCTCACCCTAGGCTCCATTTTCCTCTGCGCTTCTGCTAATTATGAGGTGTGTGTGCATTTGCCCAACTAATCCTTCCTCTTCTGCTGTGAGGCAGGCGGACAGTCAAGCTAAGAGCCAGTCCTGGCCCCCCAAGTGGCCGGATCCTGGAAATGTGTTCTGGCTGCATCCCTCTGATGGGGAGAGGCCTCTGCTAACCAGGGGACAAGGCATCCAGCCGCCCCAGCTTGGGCCCTGGCTCTGCTGTAACTTGCCTTGCCACCTCAGGCCAATCTCTTGACCCCTTGGAGCCTCAGTCCCTCCCCTTGTAAATGGAATACCCATCCCCACCTCGGTGCTTGATGCAGGGACTAGGTGATGTGTGGTTCACAATAGGACCTCAACCATGGTGGGTCTCAATGCCAGCAACAGTTGATTGCCCACTTGCTTGTGCCAGGCCCTCTGAGAGGCACTGGAGATAAAAAGATGACTAGACAGACAGTTCTTGTCCTCAGGGGCCTCCCAGTGTGGTCCAGCAGTTGCTAAAGTGGAGTACTAAAGTCACCTATGGAGAGGGGGAGAAATAAGGAAAGATGACCTATGGAGAGGGGGAGAAATATTAGAACATGGTTTATGTTTATGACGGATCTCGTTTTTGGTGTAATGATGTTGATCTTTAAGTGTCAGGCAATGTTCTGAGCACTGGTTGTGTTTTCATCAACTGTGGTTGCTGAAACAGCCATGTAAGTAGGGTCTCTTATTATCACCCATGTTATGGGTGGGGAAAATGAGGCACAGAGAGGTTACTCGAGCAACTTGCCCAAGGCTGCACACCTAGCAAGTGATGAAGTATTTTTGGTAATATATAAGAATAAAGGTTTATGTCTATGATTTAGAAATGAATAGGTTTTCTCCTGATAGGAAGGGAAAGGAAGTGCATGCTCAGTCGTGCCTGACTCTTTGCAACCCCAATGGACTGTACCCTGCCAGGCTTCTCTGTCCATGGGAATTCTCCAGGCAAGAATACTGGAGTAGGTTGCCATTTCCTTCTCCAGGAGATCTTCCTGACTCAGGGATTGAACCTGAGTCTTTTGCATCTTCTACATTGGCAGGTGGCTTCTGCCACTAACGCCACCTGATGAGGATATGAGATTAAAAAAATAATGAAGTCTGACACCTGCTGACCTAGAGCAGTGACTATCATACATCAGTGCATGTGAGAAACATCTAAGGAGCAGGCTCCAGTGCAGATTCCTGCCCTGCCTGACGTGGCAGATACAGGGGGCAGGTAGAGGAGATTTTTGAGCAGGGGCAGGTGAGGAAGGAAGGGAACTCCTTCCTTCCTTCCAGAATGTTCTGGAGGAGTAGGCTAGCCATTTTCCCTCTGTGTCCTCATCTGAGAACAGGACAGTGCCCCCTGCCCTCCTTCCTGGGGGGCATGTGGGCATCAGACAAACCATACACTAGATGCCCTTCACCTGCTCAAGGACATCAGCTCTTGCTTTCTGCTGAGTCATTTCCATCCCCATGTAAGCAAACTGTGTTTTCTACCCTATTACAAACAAAACAAACCTTGGGACCCACTTCCCTCTTCAGATACCGCCTCGATTCTTTGCTTTAGAGCAGAGTTCCTCGAAAGAGTCAGCTGTGCTCTTCGTCCCATCTTTCTTCTCTTCTCCCTGGGCCTGTGCTTGGATTCCTCATCCCCAGCTGTGCTGCTCCTGCTCCTGCCGAGGTTCCCGTGGCCTCCGTATGGCTCAGGCCACCGTCTTCTATGTCTCTCCGCCCAGCAGCAGTGTTTGCCTGTGCTCATTGTCCTCCTCACTGACCCCACAGTCTCCTGATCTCCCTACTTGTCTGCTGTCTCTGGCCCCCTTCCCTGGGTCCTCCTCACCCCACTGACCTCTCTCCCTCTCTTAGTGACCTCCTCCAGGCTGTGGCTCTGAAGCACGTCATCTGCTGATGACTCCTGAATGGATAAGCCCAGCCGGAACTCCCCCTGGAGCTCAGATGTGTACATCTAGCTGCCTTCCCTGCGTCTCCACATGGTTGCCAGTGGTTGATAACATATGTTGCTTGTTGTCCATCTCCTCACTGGAATGTCAGTTCCACATGGGTGGGAGCTTTAGACCATCTTGTTTCCCCTCCACTAGGTTCAGGACCCAGAACCGTGCCTGGCACAGTGGTTCAGTTCAGTTCAGTCGCTCTGTCGTGTCCAACTCTTTGTGACCCCATGAACCACAGCACGCCAGACCTCCCTGTCTATCACCAACTCCCTAAGTCCACCCAAACCCATGTCCATTGAGTCAGCAATGCCATCCAACCATCTCATCCTCTGTCGTCCCCTTCTCCTCCTGCCCTCAATCTTTCCCAACATCAGGGTCTTTTCCAATGAGTCAACTCTTTGCATGAGGTGGCCAAAGTATTGAAGTTTCAGCTTTAGCATCAGTCCCTCCAATGAACACCCAGGACTGATCTCCTTTAGCATGGACTGGTTGGATCTCCTTGCAGTCCAAGGGACTTGCAAGAGTCTTCTCCAACACCACAGTTCAAAAGCATCAAATCTTTGGTGCTCAGCTTTCTTTATAGTCCAACTCTCACATCCATGCATGACCACAGGAAAAAGCATAGCCTTGACTAGATGGACCTTTGTTGACAAAGTGGAGTGCTCAGGAGTATCTGTTGAATGGATGGGCAGAGTGTCAGGGCCCTGAAAATTGTGAAGTTCTGGCCCATGTGTGCAAGTGACCAGCACTGCTGCCGTGCCGAGCAGCCTTGCACGTTTTGGCCTCAGGCCCACGCCAGATGGGTTTGGTGCTGTGCCTCACAGACAGATCCCCATACTTCTGGCCAGGGCGGTAGGACTTTGACTGGGAGCCTCTTAGTGAAAACTACCAGTGGTCCCATGGTATCCTTTCATTAGGTTCTGTTCTAGGTGACGCCCTCTCCCTTGGGTGCCCCCTTCCTCCTCACCACCTTCTAGCCGTCAGGAGGACTCGACCAAAGGAAAGCTAGGAATGGGGAGGAGGGGTGATACACAGGAAGGGTGGGGCATGGCAGGGATGCTGGTTCCCCCTGCTCGTGACCGAGGTCACTGCTGGGCTTCTAGTTACGCCACCTTTCAACAAGGATGTCTGCTTTGTCTTCACCCTCTCTCACTGCTTACAACCAATGTCTGGATAAAACATCTGCAGACACACCTGTGGCGGCTGGGAAGACAGATGGGTGATGGGGCGGAGGGAAGAAAAGAAGGAAAGAGAAGAGAGAGCAGTGGAAAGAGAAGCAAACAGCAAGAAAGAGGGAGAAAGAGACCCATCTACTGAGAAAAGCAGAATGAGACAGAAAGGCAGAGAGCGAAAGAACAGAGAGATGTCTGGGAAGAGACAAGCAGGGACAGAATGGGAGGCAGACGTGTGGGCAAGGTTTCCAGGCTGTGATGCACGCTGTTTACAGGTCCTTCCTTGGGGCCACCAGAAGAGTGTGGGTCTGGGTGTGGGTTTGGGGGGACAGTGCATAACAAACCGCCTCCATGGGATCAGGAGGAACCAAAAACCAGAGGTCCAAGTCTTGCCCACTGCTTCCTTTATTCCTTTGGCCCCAGCCATATGTCTGTCCATCCCTCTGTCTGCCTCAGTGTAACCCAGTATTTACTAAGCTCCCGATTGAGCCATGCACTGGGTCCACTGCCGCCTTTCCTTCCTCTCTGCCTTTCCCAGCCTCGGTGATGCTTAAGGCCCCTACTGGTCTCTAGGCTGACCTCCAGCCCGGGTTCATCTCCCAGACCACAGAGCCTTGCCCACAGTGGGTGTACAGTTGAAATCTGTTGAGATAGAGACAGTTGAGATGGAGGGATGGGGCCGCCAAGGTGCCCAGCTCTCCTCATTCCCTGCTGTCAGGTCATCTGGTCCTCTTGGCAGCCTAGGACGCCAGGGTGGCTGCTTTATCATCCCCACTTAAGGCTGAGGAAGTGGAGGCTCAGCCCCCTCCTCTTTTAGGGTAGCCTTAGCTGGTCTTCCCTGGTGGCTCAGACGATAAAGCGTCTGTCTACAATGTGGGAGACCTGGGTTTGATCCCTGCATCGGGAAGTTCCCTGGAAAAGGAAATGGCAACCCACTCCAGTACTCTTGCCTAGAAAATCCCATGGACGGAGGAGCCTGGTGTCCATGGGGTTGCAAAGAGTCGGACACGACTGAGCGACTTCACTTTCACTTTAGCTGGTCTTCATGTCTCCTAGAACTGGCCCCACAGTCCAGGCCCCTCTGTGACACCTCAGTTTTAAGGGGTGTGGTACAGGAGACTTGAATCACACAGGAATCAGTGCTTCCACCCAGGAGGTCCCCTCCCCGCTGAACCACCAGAAACACATGGAGGATGTCACTGGGGGCTCATTTGTTTGTGGCTCAGAGGTTAAAGCATCTGCCTGGAATGCAGGAGACCCGGGTTCGATCCCTGGGTGGGGAAGATCCCCTGGAGAAGGAACTGGCAACCCACTCCAGTACTCTTGCCTGGAGAATCCCATGGAGGAAGGAGCCTGGTAGGCTACAGTCCATGGGGTCTCAAAGAGTTGAACATGACTGAGCGACTTCACTTCACTTCACTTTGTTTATCAAGAACCTTCACTGAGAGTTTTTAAAAATTAGTTAATTTGTTTATTTTTGGCCATGCTGGGTCTTGCTGCACGTGGGCTTCTTCTCGTGGCGAGTTGGGGCTGCTCTCTACTGTGGCGCGTGGGCTTCTCACTGCAGTGACTTCTCTTGGTGCAGAGCACAGGCCCCAGGGCTCACGGGCTCAGTAGTAGGTGGCGCGCTACTTAGCTGCTTAGTTACTCCACAACATGGGGAATCTCTCAGACCAGGGATCGAACCCATGTCCCCTGCATTGGCAGGCAGGTTCCCAGCCACTGGGCCAGCAGGGAAGTCCTTCGCTGAGTTTTTGTGGGTACCCAGCCTGGCTGGGCTCTGAGGATTCAGTGTTGAGTTAGGCACTATCCTCGCCCTCCGGGGGCTGGCGGTCCCAGGGTCTGGGGGACATGGATACACCATCCATCCCAGAATGGTCTGTGTCGTCCTGACCTGGCCTCGTCTACTGTCCTGACACTCTACTTCCTGGTCAGCACTGGTTTGAGTGCTCATCAGCCGAGGACGCCCGTTTAGGAATGATATATGTAGGAGTGACGCCTGGGCTTCAGAGCCCAGCCCCCTCTGCCCTGAGCTCCCGTGAGACTCTGCGCCTCCTGCTCCAACGAGCTGGCACTACTGGGAGCTGTAACCAATTCTTGTCTCTGCATCCTGGACACAGAGTTGGCTCAGAGAGAAGGGGCCCAGCATCAGATGACGCCCTGCTGCACGCCAAACCTGTTGGATTCTTTATGGACAGGGACACATCAGGTTCATAGAACAGCCCCATTATACAGATGAAGACACTGAGACCGTGGTGCTAGGGTGTGACACAGCAGAGAATTCATCAGTGTCTCTATGACTTCTGGTCACTCCTGCAGTCTTTCCCCTTGATCAGCTGCCCCACAGCGAGTGCACCGCCCATGCTTGCTAACCACATGTCCCTGGAGAGGTCTTGGGGGCTTGTGCTAGTCTCATTTACTCCTTGCTACTCCAGTGGAGCCCAGGACCATGTGTGTCCTGAGCACTCACAGATGGTTGAACAAAGAACAGCAGCCCGTTCACCAGCCTGTGGCACCCACACGGTCAGTGCCCCATAGAGACCACCCGAGGACAGCATCACGGGGACTTGGGTCTTGGTTTTGGGTGAATCTGTACACTCCTCTGGGTTACGTGTTTCAGAAAACAACAGCAGCAGCCCTGGAAAAATGTTCTTGGAAATGATGTGGTTAATTCTGTGTTTTGTTTAGGCAGGGTTTGGAGTAGGAGCCCTTATTAGTATCAGTTTGGAAAAAATACCGAGGCATTCACGGCCAACTGCTTAATAGTTTTCATTGAATTAATTTTAAAATGAGAACCTTGTTTCCCTTATTTAATAGTAGAAAACGACTTCCACATTCTGCTCAGTAACAGCCTGGGTTATGGGCTCTCCGCAAACAATATGCACATTAAAGGCATCGCTCTGCCCATATGTGGAATGAATAATTTTGTGCAAGCTATTTATTATAAGCACACGATGCACTAAACTTTTTTTTTTTTTCCAATTTTTATTTTTTACTGTCGTGGTGACAGATCCAGCCCAGAACTGGACTGTTAAAAATGACTCTGGCTCTTTCAGGCTGTGCAAAAATGGACTAACATTTGAGAAACGCCATAGGGGTGAAAGGAAATTGTTAACTCATTTGGCCCAACGTCCACAGTTCCCTGGGCTGGTGTTCGATGCTGGAGAGAGGGTGGCGAGGGGGTTTGAATAGAGGCTGCACTAATTAGGCCCATGCCAGTTGAAATGGAACACAAGCATGGGGAGAGGATGCTGGTGGATGGATGGTATGAGACGAGCATTGAAGGTCATGTCTTGCTTCACCAATTGGTTTGTCCATCCATCTCTCTTTTTACAGTTTTATTGTGATACTGTTGACATTTAACGGGCTTCCCAGCGGGCTCAGTGCTAAAAAAAAAAACAAAACAAAACCCTGCCTGCTAATGCAGGAGACACTGGAGGCCCAGATTTGCTCCCTGGGTTGGGAAGATCCCCTGGAGAAGGAAATGGCAACCCACTCCAGTATTCCTGCCTGGAGAATCCCATGGACAGAGGTGCCTGGCGGACTACAGTCCATGGAGTTGCAAAGAGTCAGACACGACTTAGTGACTAACAATTGTTAACTATACTCATGCTGTGCATTACATCCCCAGGACTTATTTTATCTTAAGAGAACATCCATCTCTCTCTCTCTCTCTTTTTTTTAAAACTCACAAGTTATTTATTTTTGGCTGCGCTGGGTCTTTGTTGCTGCACGCGGGCTTTCTCTAGTTGCGGACAGCATTTGCAGAGCACAGGTTCTAGGACGTGAAGGTTTCAGTAGTTGTGGAGCACAGGATTAGCTGTTCTGTGGCTTGTGGGATATTCCCTGACCAGGGATCGAACCTGTGTCCCCTGCATTGGCAGGCTAATTCTTTACTGCTGGGCCACCAGGGAATTCCAAACATGCGTCTCTTCATTCAGGAATTACTTATTGGAGCTCTGCCTTGCTCTAGATGCTGAATACAAATAAAAAAATAATATTTATACCTGCTTTAACAGAGCACAACATCACTTACTTTGACCCCATGAGATAGGTGCTGGGGTGGTCTGATTCCAGTAATTTCCTTCTAGAGCAGGATCCTTTTTATGTATTTATGGTATTAATCTTAAATACATAGAGTTGGATGAAGCACCATTATTAGTTCGTGTCACTGCCTTCTTTGGTCCATTAATGTGCCCACCTCTCTCTCTTCTCCCCTCCTTCCCTCTTCCCCTTCCTCCTCATTAGACCACCAAAAAGAAAATACATTTACCTATGTGCTCTCCGTTTTCTGGTCTCCCTCCAGCCTGGAGGTAATCTACTGAATTTTGTTTCTGAAATTCTATTTTTATTATGTTTATATTGAAGTAAATCTTATCTATTCGGTTCAGTTCAGTTGCTCAGTTGTGTCTGACTCTTTGCAACCCCATGAATCACAGCATGCCAGGCCACCCTGTCCATCACCAACTCCCGGAGTTCACTTAGACTCACGTCCATCAAGTCGGTGATGCCATCCAACCATCTCCTCCTCTGTCGTCCCTTTCTCCTGCCCTCAATCTTTTCCAGCATGAGGGTCTTTTCCAATGAGTCAGCTCTTCGCATGAGGTGGCCAAGGTATTGCAGTTTCAGCTTCAGCATTAGTCCTTCCAATGAACACCCAGGACCGATCTCCTTCAGAATGGATTGGTTGGATCTCCTTGCAGTCCAAGGGACTCTCAAGAGTCTTCTCCAACACCACAGTTCAAAAGCATCAATTCTTCGGTGCTCAGCTTTCTTCACAGTCCAACTCTCACATCCATACGTGACCACTGGAAAAACCATAGAAAATTGCAAAGGTCATGTGTACAGTTAGATGAATATCATAATGTGGACATAACCATGAGACCAGTGCTTACTTAGGTCAGGAGGTATAATATCACCATCACCCTGGGAAGACTGGCTCACCTCTCCTCCTGGTCTGCTCCTGCCTCCTCGCTCAGGTTACCACTGGCCTGCCTCCCAGAACCACAACCTGGTTTTGCTCGGTTTTGTGCTTTATATAGCTAAGGTCATTTTATATGCTCTCATGTTTAGCTTCTTTCATCCAGTGTGTTTCTGAAATCTGTTCATGTTGTTGTGTAGGCATGGTTTGTTCATTTTCATCAATGTGTAGTAGTATAGTTGATTCATGGGCTTGCAAAGAGTCGGACACGACTGAGCGACTGAACTGACTGATCTTTGCTTTAAGATTTTTTTACTGGAATATAGTTGATTTACAAGGTTGTGTTAGTTCCAGGTGTGCAGCAAAATGAATCAGTTATACATATATCCATTCTTTTTGAGGTTGGTTTCCTGTACAGGCCTTTACAGAGCATTGAGTATATAGAGTAGTGCTATAGAGTAGGTCCTTATTAGTTATCTGTTTTATATATAGTAGTGTGCACATGTCAATCCCAGTCTTCCAATTATCCCTCCCCACTTACCCCCTGGTAACCATAAGTTTGTTTTCTATATCTGTAACTATTTCTGTTTTGTAGGTAAGTTCATTTGTACCCTTTTTAAAGACTCCACATATAAGCAATATCATACATTTCTCTTTCTCTGTCTGACTGACGTCACTCAGTATGAAGTAAGGGCCATCCATGTTGCTTCACATGGCATTATTTGGTTCTTTCCTATGGCTGAGTAATATTCCGTTGTATATATTACTGTGTAGCACATCTGCATCTTCTTTATCTATCCCTCTGCTGATGGACTTTTCGGTTGCTTCAGTGTCCTGACTACTGTAAGTAGTGCTGCAGTGAACACTGGGGTGCCAAGTATCTTTTGGAATTGTGGTTGACCTTTTTCCCTGCTGTTGAACGTTTGGGTTGTGTCCAGTTTGTGACTGAGTAATGCTGGAATACTTCCCTGGGGGCTCAGTGGTAAAGAAGCCGCCTGCAGTGTGGGAGGTATGGGTTCAATCCGTGGCCTGGGAAGATCACCTGGAGAAGGAAATGGCAATGCTCCCCAGTATTCTCGCCTGGGAAATCCCACAGACAGAGGAGCCTGGTGGCTCTAGTCCATGGGATTGCAAGAGGAGCAGGTACACTTACGCGTCTGTTGGGTGTATACCCAGGAATGATGTTCAGATGTGTTCACTTTTAGTGGGTACTGCCATTGTTGTTTTCGCTTTAGTCACCAAATTGTGTCTGACTCTTTTGTGACCCTATGGACTGTAGCCCACCAGACTCCTCCGGCCATGGGATTTCCTGGGCAAGAATACTGGAGTGGGTTGCCAGTTCCTTCTCCAGGGGATCTTCCCAACTCCGGAACTGAATCTCCTGCACTGGCAGGTGGATTCTTTACCACTGAGCCCCCTGGGAAGCCCATGTAATGCCATACGGTTTTCCAAAGTGACCACACTATTTTAATTCTCCTGTCAGCAGAGAAACAGAGCTCCTATAGCTTGTCATCCTTGCTAACACTTAGTGTTGTCTCGGTGGTTGCGTAGTGGTATCTTATTGTGATTTTGATTTACATTTTTATGATGACAAATTATACTAAGCACTATTTCACATGTTTATTGACCATTGAGTATTCTCTTTCGTGGAATGTCTATTTAAGTCCTTAAAATTTTTGTTGTTGTTTTTCAGTCACTCAGGCACGTCCAACTGTTTGTGACCCCATGGACTGCAGCACAACAGGCTTCCCTGTCCTTCACTGTCTCCCAGAGTTTGCACAAACTCATCTGTCTGTTTTGTCAATGATGCTCTCCAGCTGTCTCATCCTCTGTCACCCCTTCTCCTCCTGCCCTCAGTCTTTCCCAGCATCAGGGTCTTTTCCAATGAGTAGGGTCTTCACACTGGGTGGCCAAAGTATTGGAGCTTCAGCTTCAGCATCAGTCCTTCCAATGAATATTCAGGGTTGATTACCTTTAGGATTGACTGGTTTGATCTCCTTGGTGTCCAAAGGATGCTCAAGAGTTTTCTCCAGCACCAGTTTGAAAACATCAATTATTTGGCACTCGTCCTTCTTTATGGTCCAACTGTCACTTCTGTACATGACTACTGGAAAAAACACAGCTTTAACTATATAGACCTTTGTCGGCAAAGTAATATCTCTGGGTTTTGATACTCTGTCTAGGTTTGTTGGAGCTTTCCTTCCAAGGAGCAAGCATCTTTTAATTTCATGTCTGCAGTCACTGTCTGCAGTGATTTTGGAGCCCAAGAAAACAAAGTCTGTCATTAGGAGGGATAATTTGCCTTTTTCTATGTAGAAGATCTCTTTTTAAAATTTGGCTGTGCCACCCAGCATGTGGGATCTTAGTGCCCTGACCAGGCATCGAACACTAGGCCCTTGCACCGGGAGCTTAGAGTTTTAACACCTGGACCACTAGGGAAGTCCCATATACAGAAGATCTTCATTTTAGATCTAAACCCTATGTTAGTCAAATGGGCTACAAATGTCTCTTCCCTCTCTGACTTGTTTTTCTCTCTTCATGGTGACCTTTGTTGAATAGAAGGTCTTAATTTTATAACAGTCTGCTTTATTGATTGTTATTTTTACAGTTAGTGCTTGAGTCCTAGTTAATAAATCTTTGCCTACCTCAAATTGTGAAAACAGTCTCCTGTCTTTTCTTCTTGAGGCTTAGCTGCTTTACACCTCATATTTAGATCTGTAATCCATCTGGGTTTTATTTTTGTGTATGGTGTGTGGTAGTGGTCAAGTTTTATTTTTTAAGTATAGAAATCGGGAAAGTCAGCTGCTTTTATCAGATACCTTGTCCTTTCTTCCACCTTCCCTTGCTGTAAATCAGTTCAGTGCATGTGTCTATTTCTGCATTCTCTGTTCTGTCCCATTGGTCTGTTTGTTTCTCTTTTTGCCAATTTCACAGTCTTAGTTAATTGCAGTTTTACAGTAAGGCTTGATGTCCAATAGTGGAAGTCACTTTATTCTCCTTCAAGATTACCCTGGCTGTTCGTGGCTGTTTGGATTTTAGTATAAATTTAGAATTAGCTTGCTGATTTCTACACATGAGAAGAATCTGCTGGCATTTTGATTTAGAGTATTTGGGAAGATAAATTTAGAATTTCCAAATTCATGTTTGGGATCTTTTGGTGCATGAATATAATATATCCTTTTTAGGTCTTTATTTATCTCAATAATATTTTGTAATTTTCTGTGTGAAGGTCTTGCATGTATTATATTGGATTTATCTGTAGCTGTTTGATATCTTTTGATGTTGCTGTAAATGCTGTCTAAAATTTTTCCTTTTTTGTTTATTGTAGCTAGACACACAGTTGATTTTTTGAGTATTCACCCTATGTGTACTGACCTTGTCAAGGTCACTTATTAAGATTGATCACTTATTTCTTTTTGTTATCTGTGAATGATGCCAGTTTTCCTTCCTTTTAATTTTTATATATTTTATTTCTTTCATCCCTGCCTAATGTAATTTTATGTTTGTCATTCNTTATGTTTTTCATTCTATTTCCTTAAAATAGTTTTATGCAAAATAATAATTTTTGTCTAATACATATGTGTACCCAAACTATATATTGTTTAGTATTAATTGGACTTGAATGTTACTCTGTATTCTGGGGCTCGTTTTTTTAATCTAGTGTTATTTACTGGTCCTTGCAGGTGCCTCTAGTGCATTTGTTTTCACTGCTGTGTAATGTTCCATTGTATGAATATACCATAGGTATTATCTACTCCAGTTGGTGGTATTTGGGTTGCTCCCAGTATTTGGGTTGTTTCCCNCCTTACTGGTCATCTGACCCCTCTCTCCTGTTTCAGCCTCCTCTTACAGGTGTCTGTCCAGACTGATGCACTCACCTCCAGCCATTTGCACCTGCTCTTCCCTGCACGAAGTGTTCCTTTTCACCCATCCCCCCAAGCCCCTGTTCACTGCTGTATTACTCAGGACCAAGCGCAGGGTCAGGCATGGCCTGGCAGGTCAGTAACACTTGGATTGAATAAGAACTGGAAGCAGCAAATAGACTCGGATTTAAATTCCAACTCTGCTGTCTCCTAACTTCTGTGATCTTGGGAGAGTTACTTAGCTTCTCTGAACTTCAGTTTTTCCTTGTGAGTAAAACAGAGATGATGACATTTAGTTTGTGTGGTTACCATGGGATAACTATGAAACCACTAACCGCGGGATGGCATGGCCCTTCCTTCGGCTCTGGCCTCTGTCTCCAGGCCTGTGTTTAGCAGAGCGTCTTGCTGCTGGACAAGTGGTCCTCCCCATCGGTTACCCTGGCCTGTCATCCTGCTAACTGAGGCTGGACATGGGGGCAGGCAGGAGTCATCACTGTCTCATTCAGCAAATATTTCCTGGGCTCTTGCTATGTGTTAGCAGTGTCCACTGCGGATTGATCAGTGAGTAACATAAAGTCTTTCAGGAACCTATTTTCTGGTGGGTGGAGACAGATAGTAAGGAAAATAAAGAGTGTGCCATTTGGCAACAAATGCAATAGGGAAAAAAATGAGCAGGGAAGAGAAAGATGTGTCAGAAAGTGGTATTTGGCAAATCCCTCCAGGAAAGGCCTCTGTGTCCATTTGAGGTCACTCTGCGACGTTTGAGTGAAGGTCTGAATTGTGGGAGTAACCTGTGAAGACATCTGGGGAAGAGCATTCCTGGAAGAGTGCACAGTCAGTGCACGGGCCCTGAGGCCAGACAGTTTGGCTGTGTGAGGAGCAGCCACCAGGCAGGCTGGGGTGCTTGTTTGGTTGGTTCTTCATTTCACAGACGTTTACTGAGCCCCTGTAGGTGCTAAGCCTTGTTCTGGACACTGAGGAGACAATGGTGAGCAACTCAGACCAAGGGCTGCCCTCAGGGATCTCATGCTTCTGTGGAGAGACAAACAAAAATAAAACAACAAGCAGGCGAGACTGCCTGAGTGATCCTCTTGTCCTGAGTCAGATCTGCCTCTCCTCTGTCACTGACCCTTGCTGTTGTGAAAGGACTCCCCGTTTCACTCAGGGCAGGAGCCTGAGTCCTCATGATGGCCTGCAGTGTGAACCTGGGCTCTGCACCCCCTGCCCACAGTGTCGTTTACTTCTCTCCTTGTACCTCCTCCACTTCAGCCAAGCACACTCCCTCCTCAGGGCCCTTCTTCAGGCTGTTCCCACAGCAGGCCGTGCCCTTCCCCCTAGACATCTGCTGGATCAACTCCTCCTCTTGTCTGTGGTGCCCGCTTCAACACTCTATTTAAAAATACACCCCTCCCCGCCCCGGAGCCCACTCTATCATGCCTGATCTCCTTACTTTTTTTTTCCAAAATAACTTTACACATTCTAACAGCCTATCATGTAACCTATTTGTCTTGTTTATTATTAGCCAAACTGCACGGCATGTTGGATCCTAGCTCCCTGACCAGGATTCAAACCCATGCTCCCTGCGGTGGGAGCTCGGAGTTCCTGTTTATGATTTGTCTCCGCTTCTGTTGTGTAAGCTCCAGGAGGACAGGGGCTTTGTTCTGTTCCCAAACATCTGCTACAACTTCTGGTACATAATAGGTATTCAATAAATACTTGTTGAATGAGGAAAATTTGATGGTGTGTCTGGTAATATGACATATGGTGATATATAAAAATGGCAGGTTGAGAGGCTGGATGGATGCTGTTTTAGCCTGGTGGGGTTGCATTCTCCAGAGCCGTGGCGTCTCAGCAGAGACCTCCATAGAGTGAGGGAGAAGCCCAGTGCTCTGCAGGGAAGGGCCTCCAGGCAGCCCGACCACAGTGGGAGCTGGTGACTGGGGTAGGACAGAAAGACACAGAGGCAGGTCAACTGACCCTAAGTGGTGTCTTTTAGGCACATCTTCCAGTATGTTTGAGTTGACCTTAATGTGGATGCTTGCTCCTTCTCCTCTGTTTTTGCCTGTTTTTCAAAACACATTGTCCTGGAACATTATGTGCCAGGGAAAGAACACTGGGCTTGGCATTGGGATCC
Source organism: Redunca redunca (assembly GCA_006410935.1). Classification (NCBI taxonomy): domain Eukaryota; kingdom Metazoa; phylum Chordata; class Mammalia; order Artiodactyla; family Bovidae; genus Redunca; species Redunca redunca. The sequence continues at coordinate 310,678 of SJYQ01023113.1, forward strand.
AGGGCCAGGTCCCCAGCTCACAGAATTACAGTAAGTTAAGGCCCCTTTTGGAGAGGGCAGTGGCACCCCAGTCCAGTACTCTTGCCTGGAGGGTCCCGTGGACAGAGTAGCCTGGAAGGCTGCAGTCCATGGGGTCGCTGAGGGTCGGACACGACTGAGCAACTTCACTTTCACTTTCGTGCATTGGAGAAGGAAATGGCAACCCACTTCAGTGTTCTTGCCTGGAGAATCCCAGGGACGGGGAGCCTGGTGGGCTGCCGTCTGTGGGGTCCAACAGAGTCGGACACGACTGAAGCGACTTGGCGGCGGCAGCAGCAAGGCCCCTTTCAGGCCCCATTTCCCTCATCTGTAATGTGGGGATAACGTCATATGTTAATACCTCTTCACTTGATTAAAGGGATACGTTTGTACAGTGGATTTGGAAGGCCTTGTGTCCTCTTGTCAGTGTCTGCCGGCTGAAGGTGATGGGAGAGGACCTATGGGAACAGAATGGAGGGGGCTCACTGTGTGCGGAGCCCTGGTCTGCACCTTTCTCCCGTGGGGGTCGTGGCAGCCCTTGACACAGTTCCTAGTGCGGTCCCAACTTGGTTTCCCCATGTTAGAGATGTGCAGAGTAAGGCAGGAAGCCCCCTGGGCTTGTCCAAGTCACATAGCTACTGAGATCTGAGCCCATGGCCACTGTTAAGCTGTAGCCCTGAACGTTAGCAGTAGATCTGGCCTAACTTCCTCCTTCCCCAAGGCCATTGTACAGGTGGGGAGACTGAGGCCCAGACCAGGGAGTGGCCTAGAAAGCCACACCCATGGGCATAGCAGAGTGCCTATTAGAAGCCGGGTCTCTGGGCCCCTGACCCTCTCTGGGCCCCGTCCATTGCACCTGATTCAGGTGATCCAACCTGCAGGGTTACTGGGAGGGCAGGAGCATTTGGGAAGCCCTTCCCTCTCCCAGCCATGATGGGCCATTTCCTGTTGCTCTGTAGGGTGGTTCCCAAGGCTTGCTGGGGCAAAGGTAAAACTTTACAGAGCTTCTGGAAAGAAGAAACTTGAGTGTAAATCAGGTTTATGGCCTGGATAATAAAGTGTCTATTCCAACTGATACTTTGTTCCTCATTCTCTTGATTCCTTCCATATGAAGCCCTCTGCGCTTGGGTCCTGGCAGACCTTGGCGGTTTCATTTGTCAGTTACTAGGAGTTGGGGCTTGTCAGTTTCAGGAGACAGGGTTCACGGGACTCAGGCCACAGTCCGTAGGCCTCGGATTGTCCTGTCTCTTGGCTGTTTGATAGCGAGGGAGCATATGTCTTCAGTGCATATTCTCTGAGCTCCAGCTGAATTCCAGGTTTATGCTGGGCACTGGGGACAGAGAGCATCTAGGTTAGAAGGGACTCAAATGTGCCAACTGACTGTTACAGCACACGAGGCCAGCACAGGGATCTGGGTAGCCGGGCAGCACCCAAGGCAGCCTGGTGGCAGATCAGGGAAGGCTTCCTGAGGAGAGGACATCTAATCTGAGACAAGAAGGGTGAGTTGGAGTTACAGCTGCAGGGGAAGGCAGGAACAACTTATGCAAAGACCAGAGAAAAGGAGCTTTAGCTCATGCGAGGCTGGAGAGACAAGCCTTACACCCAGGGGAGGGAGTGCTTTACTGCGTGGGGTGCTAGGAAGGCTTCTGACAGCAGGTGGCAATTGAACTGAGTCTTAAAGCGTAGAACGGACTTCATCAACACACAAATAACCTTCAAAAAAGGCCTGCAACTGTGAAATAATGTGGTGAGTGTGGATAGCATTGAGCAGTTTCAGTTCCAGCGAGGTATTGCAAAGGCAGGGGTCGGAGAAGTCCACGGGGACCCGTGGTGAAAGGCCTCTTGTGCCGTGAAGCAACCTGAAACTCCCTTGAAGTCTGCTCAGAAGTTGCAATAGAGGACCCCATCTTCTCCTTCCTATGATGTCCAGAATAATCTAAATTGAGCTGCTCTGCTGCTCACCCCCATCAAAGCAAGGCAACTTCCCTGATCCCAGATTACTGAGCTGCCAATGTTTATAATTACAGCATCCCACTGTCAGAGTCCTTGTTTTTCAGACTTCATAAGCCTGGTTTGTTTGATGGGTACTGGTCCTCACTCATAGTAGGGAACAGAAGCAAGGCTGCCTAAGGATTCATCAGGGTGGGTATGGCGTGGCCCGAGGGACTCTGAGTCTGCCAAGCCCCTGAAATGTCCTGGCTCTGGCCTAGTGGCTCCAGGAGCAGCCTGAGAGGCCCTATGCCTAGCAGCACCTGAGGGTGGGCTAGACATGTGGTCAAGTGGAGCTTTGGACTAAGGCTATAGTGGGAGACACAGGAAGGACAGGCTCTAGGGTGGGAGTGCCTTGAGCGTGAGACCAGAACCAAGCATCTTACCTCTTGGCATCAGTGGCTGGTGCTCCCTGGGGCTGGGGGGTTAGCTGAGGTGCTATCTCTGGCAGGTCCCAGCACAGAGCAAGTGCTCTATGATCATTAATTCCCCTACTTTTTTCCAGCACAGATGAGCAGACTGACTATTCTTTCCCGAGAAGCTGGAATGTCACGCTCACTCCACCACCTAGGTGGTACCTGTGCCCAGCACCCATCATCATCACCCCCATTGTCCTTATCTATTCAAAGCTCCATGATTCATGAAGTGCCTGGTATCCTCAGTCTCATTTGATCTGTAATACAACCCTACAGAACAGAATTTATCACTCACAATTTTTTCTCAGGTGAGGATCCCAAGGTCCAGAAAGGGGAAGTAAATTTCCCAAGGTCACACAGCTGGGGAGTGATGAAGTCAGGACTCACACCCAGGACTCTTCCCAGAGTACTTGGCCCCCTCTGGCCCTTTCTGCTCTTCTCCTTCCCCAGATACTGCTGGAGCTCCTGCTGTGGGCGCCGAGACATTCCTGCCTTAGAGAAGCTCATATATAGGAGTCAGCAGATAGAGTTCTCTACTGTGCCAAGCAAGGTATGAGAGCGAGGGCAGCAGAGAAGCCAGAAGAGGGGTTGAGCAGTGTGTCCTGGAGGAGGGGCCCCCTGGAGCAGACCTTCTAGCAAGACAGTGTGTTCTCCAAGGGGAAGGGCTTTCCAGGCCGAGGGAGTAGGTGTGCAAAAGTAGGAGGCCAGATTTTGCTGAAGGATGTTGGCCCTTTTCATTCATGGAAGGGAAACTGACATTTCCAGGACATTCTGGGTTTGCTGCTCATAGCTCCCTTTGGAAGAATGGCTCAGGGACCAAGTAGAGCTCTTTGTTCAGACAGATGGACTGGATCAGGGAAAAGGCAGCAGAGTGCACAGCCAGGTCTGGATTTAGGCTCTCCTAACTCCACAACTGGAGAAGGCAATGGCACCCCACTCCAGTACTCTTGCCTGGAAAATCCCATGGACGGAGGAGCCTGGTGGGCTACAGTCCATGGGGTCGCTAAGGGTCGGACACGACTGAAGCGACTTAGCAGCAGCAGCAGCAACTCCACGACTGACCTGTGTCTTTGGACAAGTCCTCCTGCCTACCTTTCCCCACCTTTCCCGACCTCTGTGTGAGACACGAGGTCAGAGAGCTTCATGTTGGAGGGAGTTGTAACCATAACGGCCATCAGGTGAGGCTTCTGGATTTTCTCAGGGCTGGGTTGCTGGGATTCTTGAGCCTTTGGTTTTAGATTTCTCCAAGTGCAAGGGCAGAGTAGGGATATTTGCTTTTGAGCTGCCCCGAGGAGAAGTGGTGGTTGGCCAGATGCCCCCAGGTCAGGCAAGGGAACAGGCAGGAGGGGTAACAGGGTTTGAGTTGGGAGACATTTCTGACTTTGTCAGAAGGAGAAGAGAGAACAAGGTGGTTCCTCTGGCTAAATGAGGAAGGAGAGCTGCGTGGGTGTGTGACGGAGTGAGCACCTGCCCCCAGGAGGATTTTCATTCTCATAGCCCTGAGGGTGTTGGATCGGGCAGTTTGCGACTCCTCTCAGAAAACCTACACTCCAGCAGTTTTGTGCTTGAACCTGCTGTGGCTCCCTGTTGCCACTGATGAGCCCTGAGCACCTTGAGAGGCAGGCAGCAAAATGTCAGACGACAAGAGCTGGGGTCAGGCAGATGTGAATTCAAGTCCTGGCCAGGCCTCTTTCCATGGGAAGTACTTCACACAGGCACTGATTCTGAGTGTTCATTCAGAGGGTCCCAGTACCCCAGTGTCTGTCTCTTTGTCCAGAGCTCACCCAGCCACCGCGACCCTCTGGAGCCAGGAGGCCTGGATGCCGCTGGTTTCGAGTCCCAGCTGGGCCACTGACTGTTCAGAAGAGCTGGAGGCTCTTTCAAAGGAAACTGCAGTCAATTAGTGGAGAGTGGAATTTGAAAGACCCAAATCCCTTTTTTCCCCCAAACTTCAAATCTGGTTTTCGTCAGCGGCTTTGAAAACAAATACCAAAAGAACCCTTTTTAATTTTTTTCCTGCTCCCCTTTTCCCTACCCTCCTTTGCGTGTTCTTATTTCCCAGGCTTTTATCTCTTTGCAGAGTCGGCTCTGGCAGCCCGGCCTGCCTGCTTGTCTTGGTCACACTGTGATGGCCGAGCAGGTGGCTACTGGGGTGAAACGGCTCCCACCCCCCTAAGTGCTGGTGGTGGCTGGGGGAACCCAGCGCAACACTGACGCCTGTGCGTCGCAGTCCTTCCTGAGTCCTGATTCATCTTCATGTTCCCTGGGTCCAGCCCAGAGAGGGCTTCAGTACAGGTGTCCTCGGAGAAGTGGGAGGGAGGTGGTTGGACGTAATGCTGTCCGGGTGCAGAGAGGACTTCACAGTGGGAGAGGCACAGAGCTAGCTGAGTCTTTAGGAAGCTGTTCTGGCCACCCATCCCCACCTCATCCATCTGTTGAGTTACTGACTCATTCATACTACAGACATCCACTGAACACCTGCTCAGGGCCAGCCCCTATGCCAGGGACCCCAGTTAAATGGGCACAGCTTTAGCTCTGGAAGAGCCCAGAGCTACTGGAGGGGAGTGCCTAACAGCTGTGTCCACCCAGAGGGAGCAGGGCTGGATGTACCCAGCAGGGCTGGGATGGAGAGAGGCCAGGAGCAGCCAGGGCCAGAAGAGGCACCAGCCTCACCTGTGGTAGTCAGAAAAGGCTTCCTGGAGGAGGTGGCTGCTGAACTGAGTTTTGAAGGATGAGTTAGGAGTTTGCCAAGGAAAAGGGTGAAGAAAGACATTCTGAGCAGATGGGCTCAGAGAGGAGAGGCCCAGAGGCAGCAAAGAGCCAGACTGCTGTGTGGAAGGTTGTGAGTAGCTGTACCCTGAGAGCCAGTCAAGGTGAGAGGTAGACAGAGGCCAGGCTGTGAACGGCCTTGAGAGCCAGGCTGAGACCCGTGTTGTCTGCATCATATATTTCTGCATGCTTGGCTGCCCCATTAACTCCTAAAGGCAGGGAAGCTGTATCTGGTTCACCTCTGAAACTGTGTTATCTGATGGAGTTTAATCTCTGGGACAACCCTGTGAGGTACATGTTACCCCATTTCACAGATGAGGAAACTGAGGCTCAGAGGTAGTAAGTTCAGAGTTCTGCTATGAATTTCAGCTGAGCTTAGACTCTGGGAGCCGCCTCAGCATGGGCATGCGGGTGTATGTATGGTGTGTGTGTGTGCGTGTTATGTAGGGGAACAGGTAAGGGTGGGGGCAGCAGAGTAGCTCAGAGTCGAGACTGCCTGGATTTCATATCCTGCTGTTACCTCTTTGACGACCGGGGCCAGTTACTTAACTTTTCTGCACAATACTTTCCTCCTCTGTGCAGTGGGCACAGAGTTGGTGCTCCCCACCTCATCAGGCTCTGGGGAGGAGGGGCGAGACCGCACGATGCCCACACAGGGTGAGTGCTCAGTAAACTTGTGGTAGTTAGACTCCATACACCCCTCTGACACGCAGGCTCAGATCCAGGCCTCGCAGACAGACCGGCAGACTGCCGAGGACCTCAGAAACCTGCTGTCAGCTGAAAAGCTAAGATCCGAGGAGGGGCAGGTTGGGACTTTAGCCAGAAAAAGTGTAGAGGGGATTGGCCTGTTTTTAGATGTATGGCCTTTTTATATTGCTTCTCTCTGATTACAACAAGCAGTAGTTGAATCATTAAGTTGTTCTGAATGCAGGCTCAGATATTTTCCCTTCTTAATGGACGTTCTTCATCAAGGGAGTCGGTGTCTGCTTGGCCCGAAGTCTGGCTGCTCGGGGAACAGACTGAGTGGTGCTGGGCAGGCACCTCAGCGCTGACTTCCGAGTGTTGCATCCCTGCCTGTGGATTGGGGCCTGGCACACAGACACACTCACTGTGGTGTGTCTTCCTTTCCTTTCCTTCTCCTGACTGGCTGTCCTGGTGCCCCCTGTACAGGGGGAGAGGTCAGCCAGTCCAGTGGGCTGCAGAGAAAGCCATAGAGGCAGCTGGAGCTGACCTCCTCCACACTATGGCATGGGGTATGACGTAGGATGAGAGGGTCCACTGTATGACCTAGTCACAGGGCTAGCTGCGTCCCTTCTGTGAGCACCCGGTATTATTAATATAAAAGTAAAAGTGTGTTAGTCGCTTAGTTGTGTCCGACTCTTTGCACCCCCATGGACTACAGCCTGCTGGCTCGTCTGTCCATGGAATTCTCCAGGCAAGAACACTGGAATGGGTAGCTACTCCCTTGTCTAGGGTGTCTTCCTACCCAGGGATTGAACCTGGGTCTCTGACATTGCAGGCAGTTTCGCTAACATCTGAGCCACCAGGGAAGCCATTAATACCAATAGTGACAGTCTATTGAATGTTTAAAATGTGCTTGTCCTGGGTGAGCTATTCATGTATATTATTTTAGTCTAAATCTCACCTTTCTAGATTTATCTCTAGTTACAAAATAAAAATGTAAACAGCGGCTCAGTGAAATGTCAGACCTGGGGCTTGAACCGAGGGCCCTCAGGAGCAAAGCCATTGCTTTTAGCTGCAGCCACCCCCTGCTGGTGGGGAGCTGGAGGAAAAAGAAGTCCTGGCAGAGAGGGTGTCTGCACACCCACGGCAGTGCTGGCTGCCCTCGCTACTGGCTTCCCCAAGCCTAGGGGTCTATAAATATGCACTGAGTAAGCCTGCATTTTCTGTCGGCCCAGGATAGAAGGCTGGAAAAAAAACCCCACCCTGTCTCCGAGGTAAGACAGGAAAGAAAATATTATCGTCACCCTCTGGTGGATCCAACCCCGGCCCCTTCAAATTGTGAATCACCTGAGAGAGCCTGGTTTCATGGCAACCGTAGGAAAGAGCCAGGGTTCCAAGCAAAACAGAGTGTGAGCCTCTGCTTGGAATTTATTGATTGATTTATAGGGCCCCTCCTGCCAGCCCCGAGGAGACGGACAGGTCTTCTCAGAGGTGCCACCCTGTGGGCCAAGGGGAGAGGGAAGGAGAGACGCTCACTTGGGCCTGAGGAAGATGCCACTGCCTGAGGTGACGAAGCCCTGCTGTGGGCCTGAGAGGCTTCCCTAGAAGCCTGGCTGGATGGCTACAGACCTGGTGTGGCTGGGCGAGGAGCCAGGGGCCTGGTGGAGCCCACAGACCGCACCACACTCTCCCTCAGCTTCCCATGGGCTGCCTCCGTGTCATGCTGGAGAGTGTTGTCCCTGTCAAGTGGCTTCTCTGTGTCACCTGATGTAGTTCAGTCTCTAGAGCAACCCTGTGGGGGTGGTGGTGGTATTATTCCCATTTTACAGATGAGGAAACTGAGGGTCAGAGAGACTAGGACTTGCTCAAAGTCACAGTTCCCAGTGACAGGTCCTGGTTCCAGTCCTCTGTTGTTCAGGCTTGTGCTATTAGTGTGAAGCTGAAAGGCCCTGGACACAGCCAGTCCAGATCGCTCCCCCTGCCCTCCACCCCTGTCTCCATTTGTGGATGCAGAAGGGCATGACTTGCTCCAGCTCTTCTGGGTAGCCAAGGGAGTGCCAACACCAGCAGCCCCTTCCCATTGGCCTTGCTGCTTCTTTTTGCTAGCTGCCTGGCCGGAGGCTTCCCTGACAGGTCCCTCTATGGTCACTCATGGTTTTATGTCCATTGGCTCCTCCTGCCCACTGGCTTCTGGGTGTGGGAGATTCTGAGGTGGAAAGGAACTTTATCCGCTGCCATCTAGCCTGTAATGGCAATGAGAGGAGCTTGCCAGGGACACACGATGGTGGAAGGTGGGATGTGGATGCTGGACTCCTTGATCCCAGGCTCGGTACTGCCTCAGAAGCCCACTAGGGTTGGGACACGGCCATGCTGTGAAAAAAGGGAGGGCGATTAGGTTCAGAATTGGCATGGCCACTTACTGACTGTGCAGTGACCCCTGTTAGCCTGAGGGAGGGACCTGGGCTCCCGACCAGCTGGGCCTTTGTTGGCCCGAAGGAAACCTGTCCTTTTGGGCCAGTATCATTAGCCTTTCCATCCTGCAGCTGATGCCCAGGAGAGTTGCCATGATAACTGATGAGCCGGTAGGTACTCTTGCCTTTGGATCTTTGGTGTCTATCACCAAGCAGGCCTGTGGTTAGCACTGGTCAAAGTGAAAAGGAACAGAAACCCCGCTTTCCCCAGAGGGGCCCTCCCTGGTCTGCCTGCCATGCACACTGCTTCTTGTGGCCGGGGCCTGCCTTGACACAGCACGGCAGTTGGCACCACAGTTTTGGATCTGTCACACCCAACCAGCGTGTCTTCTCCAAGCCTAAACTGGGTTCTGGCTCTCTCCTGCCCTCAAGACAGCATCTAAGCTCTGGGGGCTGGCCCACAGGGACCAGCTTCTCCCATGCATGTCCAGTCAGTGTCTTGGCTTTGGATCCTCCAGCCAGGCCCTCTGAACCACCAGGTTCTTTGATGCCCATGTCCTCTGCTCACATGTGTCCTGTTTTTGGAACTTCCTTTTCTCTCCTACTGTTTGGCACACATCTGTCCGTCATTGCTTGACACATGGTGAGTGCTCAGCAATTTTGGTAGCTTTGGTGCTGCTCATGAGGGAACTGGTGACATTTCCCTCAAGGTGATGGGGTCGCTGCAAGGCCTCTGTCGAGCATGCTCTGCCCAGTGCCATGGCCAAGGCTAGCAAGACCCTTGTACATGCGATTGAGTGTCTATTCCAGCTGGGAGGTCAATGTTGGTCCTGGGCAGATTGTTTTGGATCTTGGCCAAGGTCATGGGTGAACGTGTATAGCAGCTGAAGCTCAGTTGTATCTTTCTTCCCCTAAATCTCGAACAGTTCAGTTTTGCCATCCTCAGGATATAGCCCAGATTCTTAGAATCTTAGGGTCCCAGTATGTACATAATCTTATGAGTATGTTCATGCACTTTTCTAGAGGGAGGGCCCACAGTTTCACAATTATGGGAGCAATTTCTCTGGTCTCCTTGCTTCCTGCTGACTCTCACAGTGCTCTACCCCTAGGGACCCACTTGAAGCTCTTCAGCCCCACACATCCTCCTTCAGACTCTGATACCCCCTCATATTCTGTAGTTCAGTTCAGAAGCCCCCTCCTCCTCGAAGCCTCTCCCAATTCTACAGGCTGAGTCAGGCACCTTCTTGCTCCCAGTTCTCTGTGTAGCCATTGTCAGCACATCACGGAGGGGCTGGGTCTCAGCGCACCCCTTCCTGTCCCCCAGCAGAGGGCTGCTCCGTGCAGGGCAGTGGGAAGGAAGGAAGAGAGGAAGCCCCTGGTTTGTGCTGGTGAAGCAGGAAGCCCTGCCTGGGAAATAGTCCTGCGGCTGTTGTCACCTTCCGTTTGCTCATTCGGTGAGCGGGACTTGGACCTGCTGTGTGGGAGGGGCTGGGAGCCGGGTTGGAGGAGACCTTGTCCTGCCCACAAGGCGCTGAAGGAGCCGGGGTCGGGACCATGCACTCACAGAGCAAGCTGAGAATGGACTTCCTCCAGTGCCCCCCAGCCCAAGCAGTCTGTGAGGAAGGGACTTCAGGGCAGAGCAGGGGGACGCAGAGCATGTCAGGTGGCCAGTGGGCTCACAGGGGGCCCAGCAGACATTTGCTGAGGGACTTGGGGGAGGCCTGGAGACTGGGTAAAGGAAGAAAAGTAAAAAAGGTAGATCTCAGGTTGGGAGTACTCTGTATGTGCTAGAATCTGAGAAACCTGAGTGTGGATGTCAGCTGTAATCATACACCCTAAATCTTTTAAATTTCTTTTTGTTAGAATCAGAGGAACCTGACTGTGGATGTCAGCTATAATCATACACCCTAAATCTTTTAAATTTCTTTTTCTGGCCTTCCCATTCTGGTTACATTCAAAATATAATATATAAAATCATAGTATAGCACATACTATGTAATAGAGTAAGAGGAGAGAATTGAAGTCAAGGATGGAGGGCACCCTTGTCTGTTTCCAGTGTCAGTGGGACATCTTTCAATGTCTTACCACTAACAGTGAAATTTACTGTTGACTTTTTGATAGTACTGTTTATCATAGTAAGGAAGTTCCTCTCTTTTCTAGATTGGCTAATAGTTTTCTTTTAAAATCATGAATGGTGTTGAATTTTATCAAATTACATTTTCTGCAGTTGTTGCGATACTCATTTTATTTTTAAATCTATTAAGTGATGAGTAACATTAAATGATAAATCAACTTTGAATTCCTTGGATATCTGTGTAGTTTTCCCATTTTTGTATTGCTGGATTCAATTTGTTAATATTTTTAAGATTTTTTTTGATGTGGACCATTTTTAAGTCTTTATTAAAATTGTTACAATATTATGTCTGTTTTATGTTTTGGTTTTCTGGCTGTGAAGTTTGTGGGATCTTAGCTCTCCAACCAGGAATTGAACCCACATGCCCTGCACTGGAAGGTAAAGTCTTAACCACTGGACCACCAGGGAAGTTCCTCAATTTCTTACTTTTTTTTAGATTTTTCCCGTCTATGTTCATGAATTAACTTGTAATTTTCCTGCTTCATACTGTCTTTTATTGAGGTTTGAGATCAGGGTTTTCCTAGCCTTATATATAGTGAATTGTGGAATATTCCCTGTTCTAGTTTCTGAAAAAGCGAGTATAAGATTAGATGTATTTCTTCCTTGAATGTTGGGTAGAAATCACTCCAGGCATTTGGGCCTGGAGTTTTCTTGTGGGAAGATTTTAGACCGTTTATTTAATTACTTTATGCTTATGTAATTATTCAGGTTTTTAAAAATTTCTTCTTCGTTTTGCTAAATTATATTTTTTCTAGGAAATTGTCCATTTTGGCTACATTTCAAAATTGTTGGCATAAAGATATTTATGATAATGATTAAGAGCCTTCATATTGCCTGTATCATCAAGTGTTGTCCCGATTTTTACTGGTATTACTTATTTGTTCCTCCTCCTCCTTCCTTGTGACCTCTCTTGTGTCCATTGTTTGTCAATCATATTTCTTTTCAAAGAACCAACTTTAGGGTAATTTATTAACCCTCTCTATTGTGTGTATGAGCACATCTATATATATTTGATTTCTCCCTATATCTTTATTATTTCTCTCTTCCTGCTTTATTTTGTTCTTTCTAAAAAAATGTGAAATTAACATTTAACTCATTAAATCTCAACATTTCTTTTCTGACAAATGTGTTTAAGACATAAAAATCCATAGAGTTTTCTTAAGTACTGCTTTAGCAGCATCCCATAGTTTTGATATATAGAATTCTCATTATCAATTAGTTCAAAATATTTTCTAATTTCCATTCTAAATTTTTTTACCTTTATTATTATTTTATTTTAATTTTTTTTTTTGTCTTGCCACATAACATACAGGATCTTAGTTCCCCAACCAGGAATTGAACCTGCATCCCCTGCAGTGGAAACAAGGAATTTTAACCACTAAAAAACCACCAGGGAAGTCCCCATTCGGAATACTTTTGACCCATAGTTATGGGGCATCTTTTTAATTTTCAAACATATGAGATTTCAAAGTATCTTTTACACTGTGGTCAGAGAACATGTTCTGCTCATTTCGGTCCTTTGAAATGTATTCAGACTTGCTTTGTGGCTGAGTTTTGTAAATAGATTGTGGGTCCTCCCCTACCTTACTCACGGACACCACTGCTCCAGTGAGTCTCTGTTGTCTTTCCTGCCTCAATTTTTGCCTCCTTCCTGGATCATTTCTATCAGCATACGAGTCTGCTATTATTTCTAACATCTTAAAAAAAAGACAAAACCCAAGCCCTCTCTTGACTCCGTACCTGCCCCCAGGCTCCTTCTCCTCTCTCACCTTCCTATTTGTCTTAGCCTAGGTTCCCCAGTGACAGAGATTTTCCCGCTCTGGGTCAGGTAGTTTCCTTGAGAGCTGATCTCAGGGAGCAGGTATGAGAGCTGGGGGAGTGAAGCAGGACAGGAAAGGAGGTGGAGAGGGCCAGTGCAAGAGTACATTCCTGAGCTGCCTCACCTTCTGAGAGGTCTTTAAAATTCCTCCCAGAGCGCTGTCCAGGGGGCAGTATTTATTCATGGGCATCCGTCCCCACTGGTCTTCCCTTGTGACTCAGACAGTAAAGAATTCGCCTGCATTGCAGGAGACCTGGATTCGATCCCTGGGTTGGGAAGATTACCTGGAGAAGGGAATGGCATCCCACTCTAGTGTTCTTGCCTAGAGAATTCCATGGACAGAGGAGCTTGGCAGGCTACCGTCGTCCATGGGGTTGTAAAGAGTTGGACATGACTGAGCGAATAACACTTTCACTTTCTTTCATAGCCACTGGTAAGGGTGCTGCGGAAGCGTTAACCTCCACCCGCTTTAGGGTTGATGTGAGGTTGCCTGGCATGTGCGTGCTTTGCCGGAGGGACTGTCAGGCAGCCTCTGGAAGGAAGCCTGGAAGCCTGCCTGAGCCTGGCTGCTGTGACAGTGACAGCAGGCGGAGGCATGGCCGAGAGAGGTCTGGGGACCCGTTTCAGCAAAATGAAAGAGCTAGGCATGGCCGAGAGAGGTCTGGGGACCCGCTTCAGCAAAATGAAAGAGCTGCCTTTGCTCAGCATCTCACGTCTCTCTCCAGTCAGGCCCTCACTCTGTCCTCGCCTCCAGACAGCTCTTGGCTCTTGCCAAGGTTTCTAGTGTCTTCCATGGGTTCCATGGCGCCAGATCCAGCGATAGCACTCCATCCGCGGCCTTGGATGCGGCCGATCACTCTCTGCTCCTTAGTCACCAGCCTCTCACAGCTTCAGGACACGGCTCTTGCTGGTTTCCTTCTACTCCTCCACCGCTGCTCCTCAGCTCCCTGACCCAGAGCACTGGTGGTCCTGGGCTTAGTCTTTGGGGCACTTGCTTTTCTACGCTCCCTCCCTTTGGGGTCTCATCCTGTATCACTGAGTTTCAAATACCATCAATTTGCTATTGATCCAGAGTTATGTCTCAGGCTCCAGATTTGTCAAAATCTGGTTGCTGTTCAGGGTCTCCATTGGCATGTCTCAAACATACCTGACCGAAATAGCTCCTGGGGGGTCTCCGCCAACCTGGCCCTTCTCCTAGTCCTTGTCCTGGTCATCTCAGTAAGTGGCAACTCCGTCCTTATAGCTCTTCAGGATCAACGTCTGGTGTCATCCTCGACTCTTCTCTTTCACTCCGTTTAGCTGATCTGTCAGCAAATCCTAGTGCCTCTATACCCATAGTATATCCAGCCCAGCCACACCTCACCACCCTGGTCTGCCTGCAATGCAGGAGACCCGGGTTTGATCCCTGGGTTGGGAAGATCCCCTGGAGAAGGAAATGGCAATCCACTCCAGTATTCTTGCCTGGAGAATCCCATGGATGGAGGAGCCTGGTAGGCTACAGTCCACAGGGTCACAAAGAGTTGGACACGACTGAGCGACTTCACTTTCATTCACTTTATCTCTCGCAGATCGATTATAGTAGCCACTCAGTTGCGTTCTCTGTCTCTGCCATTGTCTCCATTCTCACAGCAGCCAGAGTGATCCTGTTAAAGCAGTGGTCCTCAACTGGGGGCCTTTTTGGCCCCCCTTAGGAACATTTGGCAATGACATTTTTAACTGTCACAGCAGGGCACACACACGCACATGCACACACATGTGAGCTACTGGGGATGCTGCTAAACAGCCTGCAATGCACAAGACAACCTCCCAGAGCAAAGACTTATCTGGCCTCAAATGTCAGCAGTGCTGAGGTTGACAAATCCTGTGTTAAAACATTAATGATGTTGCTCTTCTGTTTAAAATTCATCAGCACTCCTCATCCTATCCAGATGTAGAGGTAAAGCAAGATCTGTACAAAGCCTAGGAGGCCCCACGCGACACACACCCACACACACACACACACACACACCACCCTCCCTCATTCTTCTGGCCTGTCTTCCCCCATGCCCTCAGGCTTACTCTGCCCCCAGCCACACCAGCTTCTTGCTGATCCTGGAACATGTTAGGTCCCCTGTTGCCTCAAGGCCCTGGCACTGGATGTCCTGCCCGTACAGCCAGACATCCATACGGCTCAGTCCCTTGCCTGCAGCAAGTCTTTATCCAAGTGACACTTCTCAGTGAGGCCTTCCCCGGGCATCCTATGTAGAAGTGCATCCTCCCTTCACATACTTTCAATCCCTCTTCTTGCTTTATTTTTCTCATTATCATGAACATTCTATGGAATTTACTTATTTATTTTACATCACCCGTTATAAGACGTGCTTTGTGAGAGCAGAGATTATTATCTGTTTTACTGAATGCTGGATTCCTAGTGCGTAGAATAGTCCCTAGTGCATAGCAGGCGCTCAGCAAAAACGTGATGAATGAATGATAAATGAATAACGCTTTGTAAAGTGTAAGTGATACATATGATATTTGTGGTTATTATTACATTGTGGTGCTACTAAGGGAGATGGTAGAAACCTTGCCATCACAGTCTTGAAAAAACTAACACAGATGGGGACAATTGGTTAACTATTTGGGGAAAAAAATAAAGTTAAATCCTCACCTACATTATTCTGGAAAATACATTCCAGATGGATTAAGGAGTTAAGTGTGAAAAATGAAACCACACAAAAAATTAGAAGGTTTTTTTATAGGGAAATATTTATCTTATGTCTGGTTGGAAAAGAACTAGCTTTACTTAAAGCCCATGGAAGTGATCTCAACTAAAGACTGTTGGATTAGACTACTTGAAAATTTAGAACATTTTTATGAGTAAAAATTTATAAACAGTAATGAAAGGCAATAGGCAAAATGAGAAGAGTATGCAAGCCTGATATATTTAATACCCAAGAAAAGCTCTCCCAAAATGATAAGAAAAATGCAGAAAGGATAGGAACAGACATTTGACAGAAGAAATATGGATAGTTGAAGAGTATTTTCAAATATTTCCCCCCACTAGTAATAAAATCCAAATAAAATGAAGTCTGATTTTAATCTCACTAATCAGCAAAGATAAAGAAAATCCTGTGTTTGTTGTTGCAACGTGCAGTGGACTTGGGCCTCTCATCAGTCACTGATGAAAGTGTAAATGGGGACAGTCTTTATAGAGGGCAATTTGGCAGTATGTTCTGTGAGCCTAAGAAGTATTCAGTCCCTTTGACCTGTGAATTCCTCTTTTTGGAAGTTGTCCCGAGAAAGTGTTCAGCAATGCAGACAGTGATTTATGTTCAAGGGTGCTCATCATAGCATGATTTATAATAGAAAATACTGGAAACAATCTAAATGTTTACCAATAGGGAATAACTAAAGAGTTATGGTGAGTCCCGTGATGGAGTACTATGCAGCTGTTCAAAGGGGGCTTTGAAGAATCCTTAGTGACAAGGGAAAATGTGCTCATGATTTGATATTTAGTGTAACAAATAGTAAATGTAAATATGTAAGTAAGATGTTGAATATGTATGTGTATATGTATACGCACAAGACACAACTTAGGGACTGAAGAAAAACAACGGATACCGTCATACACGTAGGCCTAGTGGGAAAAAAGGAACATTTTAAAAACCTGAGCAGTCTGAGGAAGCAGCCCAGTGTCCACTGACCAAAGATTGGATTACCAAAATGTGGTATATACATACAGTGGAGTATGATTCAGCCTTAAATAGGAAGGAAGTTCTGTAATATGCTGCAAGGTGGATGAACCTTGAGGATATTATACTAAGTGAAATAAGCCAGTCACAAAAAGATAAATATTATATGATTCTATTTATATGAGGTAGTGAGAGTGGTCAAAAATCAAAGAAACAGAAAGCAGAATGGTGCTTGTCAGGGGCTGGGAGGAGACCTTGTTTAATGGGTACAGAGTGTCAGATTTACAGGATGAAAGAGTTAGGGCCATAGATGGTGGTGGTGGCTGCACATCAGAGTGAGTGTATTAAATACCACTGAACTGCATACTTAAAATAGCTAAGATGATAAATTTTATGTTCTGTGTATTTTAACACAATTAAATTTTTTTAATTAATTTTTTTGGAGTATAATTGCTTTACAATGTTGGGTTAGTTTCTGCTGTACAGCAAAGTGAGTTAACACATTTTCGTTAAAAAAGAATCTAAGCTGTCTGAGAGACAGGGTTGTGGAATTTAAAGCAATTTTTGAAGATATCTTTTCCCTTAAAATTTACCAAAAATGAGCATGGAGAGTCGGATACGAGAGGAAAACCCAAGGCTCGCATAATGAACGGTGTAGGATGGCTTTCTTAAGGCCCATGCACGTGTGCATGAATGATCAGGAAGGCTCTCCAGAAGCCATTTGAATTTAGCAAATATTTGTTGAGTCCAGAGAGAGTTCCTGCCCTCATGGAGCTTGTGCTTAGTGGGGCAGACAGGAGCAGCTAGAATACTGTGTAGGCCATATTATATGCTAAGACGAAAAATGAAGCAGATGAGGGGTTTGTGAGTAATGGGGCCTGGTCCTGGTCAGGGAAGGCCTCTCCCAGGAAGTGAGGTCTGCGTGACAGGAAGCAGCCATCCTTGAACTGGGGGCAGAGGAGACAGCTAGAGCAAACGCCCAGAAGAAGAAGCAGGCCCCCTGAGCAGGATGAGGCCACTGTGTCTACAGCGGGGCTGTGCCAGGAGAACAAGGAGCCCAGTAATGCCTCCCCTCCCCTGTTTATCTTTGAGTCACAGCTTGTTCTTCAAAACCATCTCACGCTCAGTCAATTCTAGGACACTGTTCTGAGCCAGGCACTGGGTCAGGAAGTCAGGCTGACTGGAGAACTGGAGAGAGGCCCTGGTGATCCAACCGTCCAGTGATGAGGGCAGCTGCGGCCCCATCATTCATGGGGCTGTGAAGCGCAGAGGAGATCTGGGAGGGCTTCAGAGAGGAAATGTTTGAGCAGGGCCTTGAAAGATAAGTA
The DNA here is from genome assembly GCA_006410935.1 of Redunca redunca. Lineage (NCBI taxonomy): Eukaryota > Metazoa > Chordata > Mammalia > Artiodactyla > Bovidae > Redunca > Redunca redunca. Next base: position 327,917 of record SJYQ01023113.1, read on the forward strand.
GGAATGAATTCCCTAGGGGGAAGTGGGTAAAAAGGCATTCCAGGAGCGGGAACAGCATAAAATGTGGGATGGGGTTGCACATTTAGGGCTTATCAGGGGAATGGTACAAAGCTGCTGGGTCTGGACTGTATGACTGTATGGGGTGTGTGTGTGTGTGTGTGTGTGTGTGTGTGTGTATGCCCACACATGTATGTAGTCTTGGAAGATCAGACCAGAGAGGTGGTTTGGAGTCAGCCTGTGAAGTGCCTTGAGTGTGTCAGGACAAAGAGGGAGATTTTTCTTCTAAGGTTCGGTGGTGGCCAAGCACTTGGTGGGGCTGGCACCAGGCTGGCTGCAGGCTGAACTCAGCAGGATTGGAGCCCTCGTGAAGAACAGCTTCCTTGGTCATATCCCGGCCCCCACCCCAGTACCTACCTCCCCCCTCCCCCCAGGATTCTCATTTGCTGTTATCCAAAGCAGGGCCCAGATATGTTTTTCAAAAGTCTCTTAGGTGATTCTGATGTGCCACAGAGTTTGGGGTATACACTGTGGACAAAGAGTCATTGAGAATTGTAAACAGGGAGGGCTAGGACCCTGTTCTTTGCCCTGGGGGCTTCCCTGATGGCCGTCTCTTCTGACCTCTCAGGGTGTTGCTTGTCCCTGTCCTGAGCCTTTGCTTATTAAGTCCATCCTGTCCCCACCCTGCGCTTTGCACCACTGGCTGATGCTGTGGTGCTAATGCCTGATGCTTAGCACACACCAGACTGTGCTTAGACCCGCCAAGCTGGTGAGTGGGATGGGGCTTTGATGGGGCAGAGCAAGTATGCATCCCATTTGATCAGGACAGAGTTGCTTCACCTTCTCAGCCTCAGGTTCCTGGTCTGGTAGCTGGGGGTAATTATATTAGGATTATATTAGCATAGAAAGTGGCTGACATTCAGGTGTAAGCTCCACGTGGGCACTATGTCTGGTTGATGGTTCGTCCCTGGTATTGGTACAGAGTGGGCACCAAAAACGTGTGAGAGAACAGAACAGTGAGCAGGCCTGAACATTCCTAGTTGTTTTTTTTTTTAACCTCGTGTGTGTGTGTTCAGTCTTATCTGACTCTTTGTGATCTCATAGCCTGTAGCCCATGTAGACTCCTCTGTCCATGGAATTTTCTAGGCAAGGATACTGGAATGGGTTGCCATTTCCTTCCCTAGGGGATCTTGCTGACTCAGCGATAGAACCCTCACCTCTTGTGTCTCCTGCATTGGCAGGTGGGTTCTTTACCACTATGCTTCATAAGCGTTAGTGTCTCGCCCTGGCCATCCCTGGTGTTCAAGGTGCTGGGGCATCAGGGAATGATAAAAACAGCATTAAACATCACCTGGGTAGCCATGGCAGGATGCAGGAATGGATAGGGTCATGTTTATTCAATGTAAGCCCTCTGGGGGTAAATAAGACAAATATAAAAATGCTATAATTCAGGCACTCTCTTGAGGGCAGAGATCCAGGCTGGGTCCTGGGATGGTTGGGAGCTCAGGACATGACCACTGAAGGCACCCCAGGCAGAGGATACAGCAAGGCTGAAGGCCCAGCAGTGGAAAGGGGCACAGATCCTTGGGGAGCACTGGCTCCTCGGGATACAGAAGCTGACATCCTTGTTGTCTGTCCATCTCTCAGGTCATCTGTGCTCTCGTGTTGGGCCATCTGTTTTCCTACATTCTGTTGGGTGGAAAGAGTAGAGCTTTAGAGTCAGGGAGGTGAGGCTGTGTGGCCTGGAACAAGTCATCTTGAAGCCTCTTAGAGTCTTCATCCATAAAATGGGGACAATATTGCCTTCACATGGTTGGCTTAAATAACACAAGTCATGCCAAGCCCAGTGCCTGGCACACAGCAGGTAATTAGTGCCTGTTCTCAAGTTCCTCTGCCCTTTCTGTCCTACCTCTTCTCTGGTTGATAATCAACTATAGAAGTCCTGGTGGATTTCCCAGCCAGGCTCATTGGCCCGGCATTCTGCTATCTCTTTGAGATAATAAATATACGAATAAAACCAAAATCCATTATTAGCTTCTTCTAGACTGTCTGCATGATTTATGGCTTCAAAGTGTCTCTAGTTAATCTGTCGAAAGGGATTTTAAATTTCATCCGTCTTCTCCGCTGGCAGCCTCCTCTACCTTGAATTCAGCTGTTTGACATGTCTAGTACTGGAGTCCCATTTTAAAAACATTTACAGTGGGCCGGCAGGAAAAAAAAAGTCAGAGATGGAGCAGCAAGCAGGAGGCTCAATTTGGCACATCTGCTTTTAATTCTACGCATCTCCAAAAGTGCAAATAGCTTGAAAGTTCGCCCAGGGAAGGGGTCTGCTGTGCCCACTAGGGCTGCCTTAGGTGACTTTAAAGGAGCGAGGGATAATTACTGAAAATGAATTGTCACTGAAATGGAACCCTCCAGATCAGCCGGGCTGACCATCTGCTGCTCACATGTGCAAGCAGCTCTCCTCACCTCCCCCTCCAGGACTCAGAGTGCTCAGCCCTGAAGTTTCCTTAACCTCTGCCTCCTGGCTGCTCAGGTAATGAGTTGTCCGACTCACACCCACTCTAATAGGGGCTGCACGGGCCTTGTGTTTGGCTGTGGCTGTGGACCCCGGAATTAGGGCGCAGGCAGAATTGCCCAGAATTCAGTTTAGCAAGCTGTTGTAAGACCCTGCCGCTGTCAGGCCCTGGACTGTGTGTGTACGTGTGTGTGTGTGTGTGTGTGTGTATGCATGTGCACGCGTGCATGAGTGCCCACTGTACTCTACCATTTACAAAGCCCTTCTACATCTGTCACTGGTGGGGAAGCTGAATTGCATTCATTTATTTATTCCGTGAAAATGTGTTCATTCCACCTCGGAAGCATACTGTCCCTAAAGGAGGTGCCAGACACAGAGGTGAGTCAGCCGTGGGCCTGCCTTTAGGCACCAGGGGGGAGAGATTTAGGAGCGGGTGATGAGGTCTGCACCTCTGAGGGATCTGAGCAAGCCTGTACAGCAAGGTTGCACAGAGATAGCGTCACTTCAGTTGGGCCTTGTGGGATTCATGCACGTGATAACTACTTGTTGAACTCCTGTTATTCTGAAGCAGTGTGCTCAGATCCAGGTGGTCATCAAAACAGACCAAGTTCATGCCCTCAGCGAGCAGGAAATAAATATGTGAGCAAAGAAACAAGATGCTTTTAAATGATGAGTGCTATATAGATTATGAAACTGGATGGCATGGAGCGGGGCTCCCAGAAAATCAGGGAAGGCTTCCTGGGTGAGGTGGCGTTTGCTCTGAAATGTGAACAGAGGCGTGGAGCTGCCTGGCCTGGGAGAAGAGAAGCCAGAGAGACTAGAAAAGCAATGCTGCTGAGATGTTTGGGGGCAGGGCAGGTGTTTCCGCTGTTCAGGCTGCTGTAACAGAAATCCGACAAACGTTTATTTCTCAGTGCTGGAGGCTAGGAAGTCTGAGGTCAGGGTGCCTGCAGATCCAGTGACTGGGCAAGGACCTGGCTCCTGCCTCAGGGGTGGCCAAGTCCTCACTGTGCTCTGTCATAAAGGAGAGAGCAGAGGGTGCCCCCTCTTGCTGGATCTTCTAAGGGCACTAATCCCCTTCATGAGGGCTCCACCCTTGTGACCACATCTAGTCCTAATCCTGCCCCAAAGGCCCCACCTCTAATACCATCACACTGAGAGTAGGGTTTCAACATGTGAATTTGGGGGCACGCAAACATTCAGTCTGTCACAGTGGGTGTGGCAAGAGCAGAGCAGTGAGGGGCTGACAGGCAGAGATGTTAGCCTGGCCACCTCAGGGATCCTCTGGACACAGGCTAGGGACCATCAGGCCTGGGGGATGGGGCCACTGAAGATGGTTTGGAGCAGAATTGGGGGTCCCTGGGGATGAGGTGGCTGTGTGCAGAGTCTGTGGCTGCCAGGCTGTGGAGGACAGATTGGTAGGAGCTCCAGAGAGGGTCGTGGGGAGCTGTGTCCTGGGGAAGCTATGAGTTGTATCTGCTGTTTATTTGACTTGCTTCTAGATGAATTAAAAACTCGCTGCAGTACTCGGAAATTCAGTATTTGGCCAGGGTCTTGAGGTGTGGGCTTGGAGTGGAAGAGGCTGGACCTTGGCACCATGCCTCCTTTGTTGTTCCCAAGAGCATTCTCCACTCTGGGCCTGGTGGTTTCACCAGGAGGCAAAGGGACAGAGCATCTGCTGTCGTGAGGGGAGAGAGAGGGGAGCTTGTGAGACTGAGCCAGCGCCCTCCCTACAGCTCCAAGGTCACTCAACCTGGGCATCTGGGGGCTGGTCTGGACCTCTGTGAAGGAAGGTGGAAAGACCTCTGATGGGACAGGCCATCACAGGCAGACAAGTGTGGGCACTCAGGGGCAGCGTTGTGAACACCTGTGCCCCTGTGCGGGCCATTGAGCCTGGCCTGCATTCTGTATGTGGGTATTAGATGGACCAATCTGAATGGGGGTTTGGGAATCAATAGGCCAAGGTTTGAATTAATTTCTTCTCTGAGCCTTTGATTTCTTCATCAGAAAAATGGAGAAAGCATGAAGATTAAATAAGATTTTGCTTATGTAGTATTGGGCCCAGCTCCTGGCACTCAGCAGGATCTCATTTTATAGTGGTTGTATATCCCAGAGAAAAAGCTGGGACTGAGAATGCAGGATGCTCTTTAGGCTGGGGAGATAATGTCAACAGCAGGTGCCCAGTAAATGTTTGCTGAGTGAATACTTGGGTCAATGAAGAATGCATGGATAATACAGTTTGTATGTTGGGTTTTGGTCCAGACCTGGACCACGTGATAGAATCTGTGACTCTGTGACTCCATTATGATGGAGGATAAAGCCGAACCAGCCCCAACCTGCTCCAGCCCCTGCTCATCTTAATTCCTGGGCCTCCTAATCCCAGGTCTGAAATAATTAAAGCTTCCAATACTTGCTTCTCCTGTGTGTCTGGTCCTTGTACTTTCGATGCTCTTCTTGCTCTGTCATCTCGGCAAATCATCTTTCAGTATTTAGCTCGAGTCATCTCCTGTAGGAGGTTTTTCTGACTTTTTTCTGCTCAGAAATGAGAAAAGGAGGACACACCAACGAAGCCAGGTGTGTCATTCAGACCTGGGCCTGCCAGAAGCCGGACTTGTGGTTTGTTTTCTCTTCAGAACTGGCCAGCAGGAAGACAGGCCTTTATTTTAGGAGTAATCATTAGCCTTTCAGTGGGTGTCCAGTTACCCGCATTCCAACAGGCCAGGGTTGCTTGTCCCCTGGTTTTACAGTAATTTCCCTGATGGCTGGAGATGCAGGCATCTGTGGATCTTCCTGTGTGTTTATCCTCCTCTGAGAAATCTATTCCAGTCCTTTTTCATTTTTATTTGGGCTGTTTATCCTTTTACTATTGAATTTGGAGAGTTCTTTCTATATTCAGAATGAAAGTTTGTTAGAGATACGTGAAGGGGTTTTCTCCTGTTCTCTGCCTTGCCTTTTCAGTTTCTAAACGGTGTTTTTCAAAGAACAAAGATTTAAAATTTTTAATCAATGTAGTTATCAACTGTTTGTTTTGTTTCCTGGTTTTTGTGTTCTAAGAAACCTTTGTCTGTCTTAAGGTATACTCTAGAAGTTGTACGGTTTTCACTTTAAATTTAGGTTGACAATGCATTGTGAATTAATTTGGGGGTACAGTGTGAGATAAGGGCCGAGGTTTATCATTTCTATGTGGGTATCCAGTTATTCTGGCACTGTTCATTGGAGAGACTTCTTTCTCTCCTTGGCTTGCCTTGGCATGTTAGGGAAGAATCAGTTGACCATAGTAGTGTGGGTTTATTTGTGGACTTTCTGTTTGTTCCCCTGATCTATGCGTGCGAGACTGTTCTTAAGCCGCCACCGTGCTGCCTTGATGGTTGTAGCTTTATGGAAAGTCTGGAATCAAGTAGTATGACTTTCCTAACTTTGTGCTTCATTTTTAATATTGTTTCGACTATTCTAGGTCCTTAATATTTTACGTATATATTTTAGAGTTAACTCTTTTACCAAAAGCCAGCTGTAACTTTGGTTGGGATGACATTAAATGTATAGATCGACTTGGATAGAATTGACATCTTAGTATTGAATCTTTCTATTCATAAGCATAGTATCTCTTCTCATTTATTTAGGTCTTGTTTACTTTCTCTCAGCAGTGTTAGTAGTTTTCAGTGTAGAGATCTTACAAAACTTTAACTTTGTTCCTAAGAATTTTATGTTTTTTGGTGTTATTATATGTGGGGTACTGTTAAAATTCCATTTCTCCATTCATTCCATTATGCAGAATTAAAATTGCTTTTAGATGTTGACCTTGCATCCTGTGACACTGCTAAATTAATTTATTCTTTTCTATGTTTTTGTTTTTGGAGATTTCTTAGGAATTTCCACGTAAACAATCATGTCATCTGAAAATAAATAAAGAGTTATGCTTCTTCTTTTCCTATTTTCATGCCATCTTCTTTCTTTCCCTAACTGTACTAGCTGTTGAACCTCTAATAGCAGTGGTGAGTATGGTCATCCTTATTTTGTTCCCAGTCTTAGAAGAAACCACTGTATTTCACTATTAAGCTTGATGTTAACTATAGTTTATCATTGGTATAATTTATTATATTGAGGAAATTCTTTTTATCCCTAGTGTGCTGAAAATTTTTATCACGAATTTTTTTCTGCATCAGTTGAGCTGATCATAAGATGCGTGTCCTTCCTTCTTTTGACTTAGTGTATCATGCTGATTAATCTAGAACCTTGCATTCTGAGGATAAACCTCACTTGGCCATGATGAATCATTCTTTTAATGTATTGCTGGATTTGATTCTTTAGTTTTTTAAAAAGAGTAAGTGTCAAGTTTGATAACACTTTAATCAAATATGAAACTGTAAAGATGAGAAGAAGTTGGTTGTAAACCATAAAAAGTGCTAAAAGATAGGTAAAGTAATAAACTAAGAGGTAGCCTGAGCAGCCGTATCACCATTGTGAGTTAGTTGCTAAAAGCAAACTAAATAAGTTTCTTGAGAAGTTAGCAGAAGAATCCCAAAAGCAGGAGTAGATGAAAGTAAGAGTAGACACAACAGAAGATGATGGAGGAAATGTGTGTTAGTTTCTTGAGGCTGCTGTAGCAAATGACCACAAACTGGGTGCTAAAGCAAACAAAAGTTTATTCTCACAGTTTTGGAGGAGTCTGGCGTCGAGGTGCTAGCTCTGCAGGCTCAGGGAGAGTGTGCATTCTTTGTTCCAGCTTCTGGTGGCTTCTGCCGTTCTGTGATTTGTGGCCTCTTCACTCCAGTCTTCCCATGGACGGAGGAGCCTGGTGGGCTGCAGTCCATGGGGTCGCAAAGAGTCGGACACTACTGAGCAACTTCACTTTCACTTTTCACTTTCATGCATTGGAGAAGGCAATGGCAACCCACTCCAGTGTTCTTGCCTGGAGAATCCCAGGGATGGGGGAGCCTGGTGGGCTGCCGCCTGTGGGGTTGCACAGAGTCGGACACGACTGCAGTGACTCAGCAGCAGCAGCAGCAGCAGCTCTCCAGTCTCTGTACCTGTGCTCATGTTGTCTCCTTCTCTCTGTGTCTCTCCTCATGTGGACACTTCTCACCAGATTTAGGGTCCACCAGGATTATGTCCTCATCTCAAAATCCTTAACTTCATTGCATTGGCAGAGACCCTTTTTCCAAATACGGTCACATTCCCAGGTTCCAGAAATTTGACATAGACATGTCTTTTCAGGAGCCACCATTCAACCTACTGCAGACAAGATTTCCTGTGTAAAACACTGAAGTTTGGTAACTCATAATGAAATACACTCAATGAGTTCAGTTCAGTTGCTCAGTCATGTCCAACTCTGCGACTCCATGAATCGCAGCACGCCAGGCCTCCCTGTCCATCACCAACTCCTGGAGTTCACTCAAACTCATGTCCATCGAGTCGGCGATGCCATCCAGCCATCTCATCCTTTGTCCTCCCCTTCTCCTGCCCTCAATCCCTCCCAGCATCAGAGTCTTTTCCAATGAGTCAACTCTTCTCATGAGGTGGCCAAAGTATTGGAGTTTCAGCTTCAGCATCAGTCCAGGACTGATCTCCTTTAGGATGGACTGGTTGGCTCTCCTTGCAGTCCCTTAGTGCATACTAAACAAGATGACTAAACCGACCCGTGGTCCTTGATTTTGACTTCCTTAATTTCTTTTTTTAATGCTGCACTGAGCACAAAATCAGAACTTATTAACTAAACTAAAACCATCTCTTCCAACACAAATGGTTGTCATCTTTATAAATGGTTGAAATAAATAAGTTTTGGGTAACTGTTGGGATAATTTGGGAATGTAGCCACTTGGCGAAGTAATTTGTGGCTAATTGGCTTTTGATGAATTGGTCATTTGACACATTGATTTTTGGCCAACTGGCACTTGAAAATTGATGTTCGTCAAGTTGGACTGCCTCCCACAGTGGGCTTGGGGCTTGATGTCTGGGGCCAGGCTGTGAGGCCCACATGGGCGCCTGGCAGGCTGAGCACTTAGTCAGGGATCCAGAGAAGATCTTGGACCAGGAGGGGAGAATCCAGAAGACCTGACCACTCCCCAGCCTTGGCTACAGGCTTCATCCTGAGAGCCTGAGCTGGGCAAGACTGTGTGAGATTTGAGGCACACAGATTATAACAGAACGAGAGTGTCTTTCTATTACTGCATGCTAGGCTGAGTAAAGCTCCTGTGGGCGTTGTCTCATTTGCCCATCATCGCAGGCATGTGCAACAGGTAGGATCATTTGTATCTTACAGATGAAGGAGGTTCCAGAGAACTTGAGTTACCAGCACACCAGAGGCAAAGTTCAGATTCCAGACTAGGTAAGCTGTCTGTCTCTAAAGCCTGTGTTCACCACTGTGCCAGAATGGATCGGACAAAGTTCTTGTCCTCAAGCAGCTACTAGGGCAGTCAGCTCCTTTGTCAGGAATTTCTGAGGATCTCCTTGCAGCCCAGAGCCCTCTCCTGTTTCTCCAGATGAGGAGGCTGACGCTTGGACAAGGTGTGAGTTTTGTCAAAACAAAGGGCACCAGACATTGGCGTCAGAGTGAGGACTGGAACCAGGCAGGGCCTCGTTCTTCCCCACCGGCTGCCTCTATCTGCAGCCTGGCTCCGGGATTTCTGCCTTGGATTCTTGTCTCTGAAAGTGGGACAGACCCCAGTGGCCTCCTGCCTTCCATCCGCCAGCCCTTCTTGTTTATGTCCACGTTAATGGGCCTTTGCAGGCTGGCCCAGCTGCCGGCGCAAGCCAGCGAGCCACCTGGAGCCGCGTCTGCCGTGGAATGTTTACGGTGCACGGAGCCGAACCGAAATAACATCCATCTTGTTGACTGGTCCCAAACACTGCGCTTATTCACAGCCTGCCCGCTGATGGGGTCCCTGTGCTTGGCCGGGAGCTGTCACAGCTCACCCGGCAAAAGCTGGCAGTGAGATGGGTGAGAAGAAAGCAGGAGGGCTTTGGGGAGATCACACCCTGAGCCCAGGAGCCCCCCATCCCAGTTTCTATTCACCCCATCCTGTAACCAGATACATCTGTTAGGACGGTACACTGTGACGTCAGGGTTGGTCTGTAGAAAAGATGCTGGGCACTGAGCTGGCATCAGGAACGCAGGTCAGGGCTCACCATGGGCCTCAGTGAGGCTGGATGAGATCATCTGGGTACACATGAAGTGCCATGTCCTGGAGGCTGACAGCCCAGCCCTCTGGAGACAGCTGGGGCTGTACCCCAGACAGACCTGGCTTGAATCTGGGCATGGCTCTCATCACCTTCCAGACTCACTCTCATCACCTTCCAGACTCAGTTTCCTTATCTCTCAATAACTGCTACCAGAGCTTATGGGAGGAGCTTGAAGATACACTCGTAAATGAAGTTGTCCTTGAGTGTCGCGTTTTTGCCAGACACTATAGAGAGTGTTAGGTAGGAGCGAGGTGCCATGGAGTGAATGCCTGATGGAGACTCCAGAGAACTGGGTTTGGTCCTGACTTGGCCACTGGCTGTGTAGGTTTGGACAAGCCCCTTGCTTTCTATGGGCCTTGGTTTCCCTTTTCTGTAAAACAGGAGGCTGATATTAGATGGTCTTTCCGGGCTGTTTTAGCCCTAACGTGTTACAGGAGAGTGATGAGGGATACTCCTCAGTTAGTGTGTACTTCCTTCCCCCCAGGAATGGGCCCCCTGGACCTGTGAGCAGCCCTGTGGTGCAGTGTGCAGCGATCACTGTAGCCTGCATGAGGACACTCATCTGGAATCACCAGCCCTGGGATTGAATCCTAGGTCCATTTCTTTTTGAGTGTGTTACTCAGGAGAAGTCATTTCACCTTCTTGGGCCTCAGTTTCCTCATCTGTAAAATGGACTAATTGATCCATTTGACAAGACTGTGGAAAGGCTTGGATGAAACATTTAGCACAGTGCTCTGCCCTCCAAAATCCGGACATAACACTTACATCATATGGTAAGGGATGTGGTGGGGGCTGGGGGGTTGATCCCCAGAGTGCCTGGGGGCAGCCAACCATGTAGGGGGAGGGTGGCAGAATCAGGGAAGGCTTCATAGAGGCAGTGACCATGCTGGAGGAAGGGTAAAGGAAGGCAGGTATGCTGCCTCATCCTTGTGCAGGAAAGAGGGATGGGTTTCAGTCCTGGCACAGACCCATCCCAGAGTCTTTTCCTTTGAAGGGTGCAGGTCACTCACCAGATTCTGGGCTCCTGGGGGAAACACCAGTGTCTGGCTCACCTCTGTGTCCTCGTGCCCAGGCCTGGCACACATTGGAGCTCGGGATCAGAGGGTGGACCGGTGCTTTCTTCAGCCTATTTCTGAGGAAGCCGTGGATTCCTGTGGGAAGTTGCAGGCATGTCAGGCAGTGAGGAGTCTTGAATGCTAGGGCTGGTGGGAGGGAGAAGTCAGAAGTCCTATTTAAGACCAGCCCCTCCTCCGGGTAATGAAGCCTCTTGAGAGGGCCTTCACGATCGCTCTGGGATGGGAAGAGAACAGGAGCATTTAGAGACACCTCCAGTCCACTCCTGTTTCACAGCAAAGGCAACTGAGACTCAGGGGCTGAGGGCTGCCCAAAACATGTAGTGAGTCTTCTGGGAATCCAGAATGCTGGGTTGGCCTTCCCTGCCTGGCAGGCCGTCTCTGGACTCTTGACCTGAACTATGGGAAGAGGGGTTGGGGCTAAACTTGGGGGCAACTGGACCAAACTCAGGAGCACTGATTCATTCATATTGGATGAGAACCCAGCTCCCTGTCATGGAGTGAAATGGGACCTCGTGGCTCTTCCTTATCGACAACGCATGTTGATGGCGTGTCCCTGAATGGGCTGTGCCATCAGCCATACCTTCCTAGACACTTACAGCCTCAAACATCAGAGTAGGGTGGACTCGCATGCACGGGGCAGCCCGGAGCAGAGCCCAGGCCGGGCCAGGGCTGAACCTGCAGTCTCTCAGCCCCTCACCGAGGCCTGCTCCTGTTTGGAATGAAAACACTGTGAGGTGCTGCTTCATGTTCCCTCCAGCATGTTTTTGGAAATGTTCCTTATGTTTCCATCTCCCACCTCTCCAGGGAAATCAGTGGGTTTCAGCCAGTAAAGCTGTGATGGCTGGAGTGCGGTCTGTGGCCTGGCCAGCATCCCTCCCCGTTCCCTACTCCCATCAGGGGCCTGCATCTTAGAGAAAAGGCCTCCGCCTGTCTTGATTTTCCAGGTAGCAGAGGTCCGAGTGTCACTCAAGGCCTTGTTCAGCTCTCCCCTGACGTGTTCTCTGCATTTGTCCTTCAGACTGTCATTTGACGCTTACATTTTGGCTGCACACACAGTGCAAAGTGAGCTGTGACGGGGGCCTCGTGGGGGCGGTGGTCGTGCAGAACAAGTAGTGATGGATGCTCGGCTTGGCTGGGGGATGGCAAGGGCAGGTCTAGGGAGCTGTGGGCAGCTGGGCGCAGCTGTCGGCTGACTGTGTGTTGGGAACCTTCAACAAAGGGGCTGGACAATGGGAATGAATAGAAGGTAGAGGCTTAGGTGCTGCCTGGCTTAGGCACTCAGAAGGTAACTTGTGGGGGAGTGGGGGCCATGGAAGGTGAGGAGCCGGGGGAAGATCAGACGGATGTTTGTGCTTTGGGAAGATCACCCTGGCTGGAGAGGAGAGGCTGAGTTGCATCCAGGTAAAAGATGGTGGTGGTTTGAACTGAGGCAAGATCAGGGAGGATGGGGAGGGAGGATGGACTGAGAGCTGTCAAGTGAGGGGCATGTGGGCTGAGGGAGTGGAAGGAACTGGGTCAGGGCACAGCAGGAGAAGAGGAAGGTGTGGTGTGGGGGAGGAAGGGAGCAGGGAGGTGAGCTTGCTCCCAGGCCTCGAGCCTCTGCTCCCAGGCCTGGAAGACTCACTTGTCTGAGACCCTCTGTCTGACCTGCCTCTCCTGGGGCTTCCAGGGTCAGCCTGACACCCCCTCCCTCCCGCTGCCACCTCCTGCCCTCTGGCACAGGGCCTGGGTTGCCCCCTTGCCTTCCCTGGAGAGCCCTGGTGGGAACCGTGGGCCTGCCTTCCTGGGGTGCTTTTTGGTTCAGGGCTCTCTGTGTGTCAGTGAATCCAGAAACCGGTCTTCAGGGCTGCAGAGTCAGACATCCCTGGCCGAATCCCAACCCCCATGCTCACCTCACTGTGTGACTTTGAAGGACGCCTCCCTTTCCCCATCTGGAAAACGAGGAGTTGGCCTGGTCAGTGGTTCTCAGCGCTTCCTCTTTCTAACAGGACCCTCTTTGTACTGCCTCCTTTATGCTGTTAAAATGAAATTTATAGATAATGGAATCCGTTGGCACCAAAAGTTCTTACAAATTCCATATAATATTTCAACTGTATCATGAAGGAGAAATGAAATGGAAGAAACCCTTAAGTCATCTGTGGTTTCCCATATAAGTGCCCAGAGAAGCTGTCAGTCGCTCACACCTGGCCTCCCTGACCAGGCCTGCCGGCTATAGATGCAGAGACGTCACAAGCGGAGTGACAGGGTGACGCCACTTTCTGAACCGATGAACAACTGGCCAAGTTCCAAGCAAAACACAGTACCGGCTTTCCTCCATTTATGTGGTAGTTCCATTCCTGGAAAATTCAGTATATGCGAAAAGCATGAAAAAAGTAATACTTTGTGTTTATGTGTAAAATGGAGCTGTGTTTTAGACTTAGATGACCAGGTTGCTTGTTTACAGACATGTTGAATGTCTGGAAGCATATTCGCAAGTTAGTGTAGGGCTAACCCACCCTGGGCAGTGAGTTGGCTCTTCCCTGGCTCCTCCCGCCTAAATAACAGCCACTCTCAGTCCTTGTGACGCCAGATCTCCCCGCAGTGACTTCAGTGTGCCCCTCCCCCTGGGGTGGAACCTCCACTCTGGAGAACCCCTATGGCAATGATGACTGTGGGCGGGCACCTTGTGCCCTGATGGTTGGGGGTGCAGACTGGAGCACTGGCTGTAGGTCCCCAAGGAGGGCAGAGGAGGAGAGCAGAAAGCCCTGTGGGTTACAGCTGATCAGGGAGGGCTTCCTGGAGGCGGGATCCTGGGAGCTGAATGGTTTCAGCACTGGGTCCCAGGAGAAGGGATTTTTCACAAGCCAAAGTAACTTCTAGGTTTTGCCAGCCTTTCTGTCCACACTGTGGAACAAATGATCTTTCCCAACGTTCTAGAAATTCTGAGCCTCTCTGCGGTATAAGGAACTGTTCTCACTGCTCCGTGTGGCGTCTCTGAATGCTCTCCTGAAGGCTGGGGCATCTTCCGCAGCATGGTGGTATTTTTTTTTTTTCCAGTTAGAACAACTGATCATTCCCAACAGACCTGAGGAGAGGGAGAGGATTTTAAGGTGCTGATATCTTGCATGCCCTGACCCGCCTGCAGCCACCTGAAGCTGGGGCATTTTCTCTCATTGGCTGTATATCTTCCTTCTTGCTTTATAGATACTTTTTGCAGTTTGGAGGGACATTTCATCTGTTGAGGGGAAAACTGATAATGGGCATAGGAGTTACCTAATTAGCTTGATTTAAGGGGAGGGAGTTTTTGTAAAAGGGCCAAATATGAAATAATAAATATATGCCTGACATAAACATTTATGGTCCTGTAAAACATAGAATAAAAACACAGATAGAATATGTTTGTGTTCAAGAAGTTTTTATAGATTTTAATAGCCTTTTCCTCTGGATTTCTTGTCATCCCATTACTTTCCTGTTTGGGACTTGGACAAAAACAAAGGGTTTTGGGGGACCTTAGCTGTTGCTTTCTGATGGTTTAGGCCAAGCAGGGACTCGTGTGGGGTTCAGGGCACCCTAGGAAGTGGCAGGCCTTCTGACTGAGAAACATGGGGATTATACAACTTTGCAATCAGAGAATCTCCTTATATCTGATCTGTAACATCATAGAATATTAGAACCATAGTAATTTAAATGCTTAGCTGTATATAATTGCAGCATCTCAGAATGAGAGAATCATGGAACTTTAGAATCCCAGATGCATATAAATCTCTAATTTTAAATTTTGGAACCACGATGACTCAATATGATGAAATGTAGAGTCTGAGAATTTTAGGGCATATCAGAGTTTATTTACTAGACCACCCTTCCCCCACCCCTGGGAAATACATGACTATGCTGAATACGTGCCATGCTCTCTTCTGACAGCCTTTGGGTCCCTGCTTTGTGTTGCTGCTTCCTCACTCATTCAAGTTGAAATCTGGTGTGTGTGTGTGTGTGTGTGTGTGTGTGTTTCCTTGGGAATTCTAGCAGTCATTTACATCTAGCGTGCTGTGCTGGGCTAAGTAGCTTCAGTCATGTCTGACTCTTTGTGACCCTATGGACTGGGGCCCGCCAGGCTCCTCTGTCCATGGGATTCTCCAGGCAAGAATGCTGGAGTGGGTTGCCACGCCCTCCTCCAGGGGATCTTCCTGACGCAGGGACTGAACCTGGTCGGTCTCATGTCTCCTTCATTGGCAGGCTGGTTCTTTGCCCCTAGCGCCACCGGGGAAGCCCGCATCTAGTGTAGGTACGGCCTTCCCAGGGGAGGATCTGAGAGGAGGGGGAGGAGGGGGGAGGTGGCAGGCTGTGAGACTGCAGGAGGAGCAGGGAGAGAGCAGAGGCCCCTGCCGAGCAGCGTGAGGAGAGGGAGCCATGGGTCCTGAGGACTGCCCGGGCTGCGCATCCCTCGTCAGCCGTCTTACGTCTTGCGAAAGCTCCTGTCTCCTTAGAGCTGTCATCTTCAACAGGAAGGGTACCCAGGGGTCCTCTGGGCCAGCATCTGGGAGTACCCACTCCCCCCCGCCCCCACCCTGGAATTGCTGGTGGTGGACTGGAAGGGACGGGACCTGTTCACACACCCATGTGCTGGAGGATGGCCTGTGCCAAGTCAGGGGCCGCAGTCTATCCCAGCTCTGTCTTTGGTCTACACTCAAGGATGGATTTTGGCAGAGTCTTTTCAGTTATTAAAACAATATAAAACATTTTGAAATATATAATACAGCGATTTTAAAATATTTTAAAATTTATGTAGAGTAAAAAAATCACTAAAAAAAAGTGTGTGTGTGTGTGTGTGTGTGTGTGTGAACAGTTTTGTGAGTTTTGACAAATGCAGTCATGTTATCACCATTACAATGAGGAATCAGAGTAATGCACTCAATCCAAAAAGGAACAGAAGTTTTAGAAAGCCTTGCTTTGATAAAGCCACCTCTCTCCCTGTAGCTACTCTTTTTCTTTCAAAGTCTTTTTTCCACATGAAACTCCGGCATTCTTCCACACTGCCAATTAAGTCTGGCTGCTCTTGCTGTCATGGTCCTGTGGCTTTCTGCTACATCGGTATGAAACCTGCATCCCTGAACCTTCCCTGGTGGTCCAGTGGTTAGGATGCCATGCGTCCATGCAGGGGGCTTGGGTTTGATCAGAGATCAGAGATCGGGAGCTAAGATCCCACATGCTTCACTGGGTGGGGCCCAAACAAACAAAAACAAAACAGCAGCAACAAAAAGCACAGTGAAAAACAAACCAACCTGGAGCCTCAGCAGGACTCTCAAGATCCTGCAGGCAGGCCCAGCTTCCCCATCACCCATCTCTCTTACCCTTGCTGGCTAGGCTCCAGTCACACCTGGCCTTCTTGTGTTCCACCTCCGAGAACACTCCTGCCTCGGGGCCTTTGTACCTGCTGCTCCCTATGTGAAAGCTCTTCCCCCAGATGTCCGCGTGGCTCCCTCCTTCCTTTCACCAAACCTCTGTGCAGATGTCTGCCTCTCGGAGGAACCTCCCCCAATTGTCTTCATCTCTCTGCGCTTTCTAGCTTTCTATCTGTAATTTAATTTACATTCATCCCCACTTGATATTGTAGTGTGCGTTTAAGTTTTGACTTTTGAAATTGTCTTCTCTCTGATCAGAATGTCAGCACCATGAGAACAGAGATTTTCCTTCCTTGTTCATCACTGCATTCCTGTGCCTCATCCTGGCACAGAGTTGTCATTCAATAGACATATGTTAAATAGTGAATGATTAATATTTGATGTATTGACTTTCTGTTTTTCTTTACTATCCAAGTTAATTTCATGTACATGGAATTTTGAATCTTCTTCTTTTAATATAATTCTTAAAAGTTATTTTCCTTTGTAATTAAAACCTTTAGTAAATCCAATAAAACCCATGATAAGACAGATACCTTGCGATAAGATGCCTTCATATAAAACATGAGTGGCCATTGTCCGTTGCTCCTGCTTTCTGTCCAGCCTCTTCACAAGAGAGTTCTTCTTTTTTCTGGAGGTGGCAGGGGATTATGGGTTTAGGAAGTTACTGCCTCCTAACCATTTGAGGTTTTCTTAGCTCCTCATGTAGTGTGTACTTTGTGACAAGTGGGCTGTTTCTGACATATCTAATAAATGAAAACGCCTTCCCCCACATATTAACTGGAAAAGCCACCAAAAATACCATTTTAAACTTAACGGTAGATAACAGAGCTCTGCATTTTAAAGTAATTGAAGATTTTGGACCACCCTTAATTGCATTATGATGGAATTTTACTATATTTAACAGCTACACAAAATTTCCACTAAGTAAGTTTACTATAGTTTATGTAATCATTTTTCTATTTATTGGATATATAGGCTATATCCTATTCTTTTCTATTATGAATGACCTTGAAACTGTTAAATTAACATATTTTTTAAAGTGAGAATACCCAGAGTGGCGAGAGTAGAAGGAAACAGGTACTTTCTTGTACTACTGATGGTTTATAATTGATACAATCCTTTTGGAAAGAAGTGTGAATAGCAGATAGCAAAGTTCTTTAAAATTTTGCATATCCTTTGACTCAGCAGTCTCACATCTAGAAATTTATTCTAAAACTATAAATATGGGTGGACATGAAAACAGGTCTATAAGGACATTCATTATGTGATTGTTTCTAGTTTTTATGTTTTAAAACATTAATCCTAACTATGGAGGATAGATTGTATAAAGTATGTACAATTATATAATGGAATACTATGCAGTCATTAAAATCATATGTTGGAAGGGGCTTTTTGCAAAGATTGAGGGCAGGAGGAGAAGGGGTAACAGAGGATGAGATGGTTGGATGGCATCACCAACGCACTGGACATGAATCTGAGCAAACTCCAGGAGACAGTGAAGGATAGGGAAGCCTGGCATGCTGCGGTCTGTGGGGTTGCAAAGAGTCGGACATGACTTAGCGACTAAACAACCACATAGCAAATAAGCTTATATCAGACTAACATTTCCTCTGAATAAAGTGTGAGACCCCATTGTTCGAAGGCATCAGAAACTACCAAAATAACCAGGACTTGAGGAACCAATGCCCTGAAGAGAAAGGAATTATGCTGAGGTGGTTTTGACACTGTGCCACTTCTTCCTTTCAGGCATTTGCCAGATTTCAAGTTGTATAGGACCGAGAGTCAGCTGAACGGAGCTTTCTGCAGCTTTACAATGCCGGAGATACAAAAAGGCAAGTTTAGGGCCACCCACAAAAATAGGCAGATTTTGAGGGGCCAAGGTTCCATGGAGATGAAAGTGTCAAAAGATGAGTTGAACATTCAGTGTTGCTTTTCCTTCCAAGATATTTGTTGATTCTTAAATGGTATAGGCTGGTGTGGCTGAGAAATTGACAGTGTGGCAGTTAAGTGCCTGAGGAACCAAGCAAAGCTTTCAACAGCCTCAGATTCTGGGAAATTATATTGAAGTTCAGTGTCAACCCAGGAAGAGGAGTCCTGCCATCCCAAGCTTTCAGCTGGGGTCTCTGAAGGGCAGCATCCTAGGAGAAAGGATGAACCAGAAAGAGAGCAACCTTTACAAAACCTAAAGTCCAGCTTTAAAATAGTGAAATTCTAGGCTGGATAAAGATGATCTTCCTCTCTTTTAACTGTGTTTGAGAAACAAAAAGAAATTCTCTCTGGAGGAAGATTTCATTTGGAGCCAAATGTCAAACACTATGTTGGATTCAGTCAGAAATTCCCAGGGATACAAGGAGGCGGGACCAATGGGGGGGAAAACAGACTCACAGGTGGTCCACATGTTGGATTTATTGGATATAGGATTTAAAATAACTGTGATTAATGTGTTCAGTAACATAGATTACCAAATGGAGAATTTCAAGAGATATCTGAAAGCTATAAAAATTAATCAAATGGAAAACTTCAAACTAAAAAACAACAAAAAATTTAAGAACTCAAAAGATGGACTTAATGGATTAAAAAAATTTATTGGAGTATAGTTGATTTACAATATTGTGTTACTTTCTGCTATACAGCAAAGTGAATCAGTTATAATGCATATATCCACTCTTTTTTAGATTCTTTTCCATATAGGTCATTGCAGAGTATTAAGTAGAGTTCCCTATATACACTAGGTCTTTATTAGTTTTCTATTTTATGTATATTGGATTGGCCAAAAAGCTCCTTTGGTTTTTAAATAAAAATAAGGGACACATTTTTCATTTTCACCAAAAACTTAATTGAACAATGTATTTACCATTTTGTTCCACTACTGCCATTTTTAAGGCAATTTCATGATTCCGTCTTCCCAAAACTTATCTTTTCCAGCAAACAACTAAGTCTTCCAGGCAATTGAAATTTTTTCCATTAAGGGAATTTTGTAAAGACCAAAATAAATGGGCATCTGAAGGTGCAATGTCTAGTGAATATGTTGTATGAATCAGAACTTCCCAACCAAACTGTAACAGTTTTTGCCTGATCGTCAAATAACCAATGCCATATTGTGTTATCCTGATGGAAGATTCTGAGTTTTCTGTTGACTAATTCCAGACGCTTTTTGTCAAGTGCTGCTTTCAGTTGGTCTAACAGGGAGCAATATTTGTTGGAATTAATCGTTTGGTTTTCTGGAAGGAACTCATAATAAGAAGGAGGACTCCTTTTCAATCCCACCATATACACAACATCACCTTCTTTTGATGAAGGTCAGCCTTTGGTGTGGTTGGAGGTGATTAATTTCACTTGGGCATGATCTCTTCCATTCCACATTACTGTACAGTATTCATTTTTCATCACCTATCACAATTTGTTTTAAAAAGGAACGTTTTCCTTATGCTTCAGTAGAGAATCACATGTGGAAATATGGTCAAGAAGGTTTTTTTAGCTTAACTTAAAGTGAAAGTCGCTCAGCTGTGTCTGAGTTTTTGCGACCCCATAGACTATACCGTCCATGGAATACTCCAGGCCAGTATTCTGGAGTGGGTAGCCTTTCCCTTCTCCAGGGGATATTTCAAACCCAGGGATCGAACCCAGGTCTCCTGCATTGCAGGCGGATTCTTTGCCAGCTGAGCCACCAGGGAAGCCCAAGAATACTGGAGTGGGTAGCCTATCCCTTCTCCAGGGGATCTTCCCAACCCAAGAATCAAACTGGGGTCTCCTGCTTTGTAGGTGGATTCTTTACCAGCTGAGCTACCAGGGAAGCCCCTCGCTTAAATTATGTGAAATCCAAACATCAAAGTGATTAACATAACTAAGTTGGTGCAAATGATTTTCAGTGCTTGATTTGGGTATTCTGAGTATGTTGGCTATCTCTTGTGTAGTATAACGTTGATTGTTCTCAATTATTGTCTCAATTTGATCTTTATCAACTTCAACTGGTCTACCCAACCATGGAGCATCATCCAGCAAGAAATCTCCAGCACAAAACTTTGCAAACCATCTCTGACATGTTTGATCAGTCACAGTACCTTCTCCATACACTGCACAAATCTATTTTATGTTTCAGTTGTGTTGTTACCTTTTCTTGAAATAATAGAGCATAATATGCCAAAAATGTTGCTTGCTTTCTTCCATCTTCAATATCAAAAGGACTACACAAAAATTTACTAATTTTGATGTGTTTTTTTAATGCACGCCGATATGACAGATGTCACAATGTAGTCTTAACAAATTTGTTTCAAATGAAGTTAAAGACAATTAAGTGCTATTAATACTAGCCTGCTTAGGGAAAAAACCAACCAAATCTTTTTTGTCAACCCAATAGTATTGTGTATATGTCAATCCCAGTCTCCCTATTTAATCCTCCCCCTTCCCCGCTGCCCCCCTCCCCCAGGTAACCATAAGATTATTGTCTGCAGCTATGATTCTATTTCTGTTTTGTAAATAAGTTCATTTGTACCATTTTTTAGAAAAGATTCCACATATAAGCAATATCATATGATATTTGTCCTCTGCCTGATTTACTTCACGCAGTATGACCATCTCTATGTCAATCCATGTTGCTGCAAATGACATTATTTTGTTCTTTTTTATGGCTGAGTAATATTTCATTGTATGTATGTACCACATCTTCTTTATCCATTCCTCTGTTGATGGACGTTTAGATTGCTTCCATGTCCTGGCTATTATTTAAATAGTGCTGCAATGAAGTTTGGGGTTTATGTATCTTTGAATTTTCATTTTCTCTGGGTGTATGCCCAGGATTAGAATTGCTGGATCATATGGGAACTCTGCTGCTGCTAAGTCACTTCAGTTGTGTCTGACTCTGTGCGACCCCATAGACGGCAGCCTACCAGGCTCTCTCGTCCCCGGGATGCCCCAGGCAAGAACACTGGAGTGGGTTACCATTTCCTTCTCCAAGGCATGAAAAGTGAAAAGTGAAAGTGAAGTCGCTCAGTCATGTCCGACCCTCAGCGACCCCATGGACTGCAGCCTTCCAGGCTCCTCTGTCCATGGGATTTTCCAGGCAAGAGCACTGGAGTGGGGTGCCATTGCCTTCCCTTCTGCTCTCCATAGTATCTATTCCTATCAACAGTTCAGGAGGGTTCCCTTTTCTCCACACCCTCTCTAGCATTCATTGTTGGTAGATTTTTTGATAATGGCTATTCTGACTGGTTTGAGTGATGCCTCATTGTAGTCTTGTTTGCATTTCTCTAATAGATTGGTGATGTATGTAGAGCATATTTTCATGTACTTTCTCGCCATGTGTGCGTCTTCTTTGAAGAAGTGTCTATTTAGATCTGCCCATTTTTGATTGGGTTGTTTGTTTTTTTGTTATTGAATTGCATGAGCTGTTTGTATATTTTGGAGATTAATCCCTTGTCAGTCGCTATGTTTGCAAATAATTTATCCCATTCTCTGGGTTGTCTTTTTGTTTTGTTTATGGTTTTCTTTCCTGTGCAAAAGCTTTTAAGTTTAATTTGGTCCCATTTGTTTATTTTTGTTTTCATTTTCATTACTCTAGGAGGTGGATCAAAAAAGATCTTGCTTCAATTTATGTCAGAGAGTGTTTTGCCTGTTTTCCTCTAAGGGTTTTATAGTATCCAGCCTTACATTTAGATTTTAATCCATTTTGAATTTATTTTTCCATATGGTGTTAGGGAATGTTTCAATTTCATTCTTTTACATGTAGCTGTCCAGTTTTCCCAGCACCATTTATTGAAGAGACTTTCTTTTCTTTATTGCATATTCTAGCCTCCTTTGTCATAGATTAGTTGATCATAGGTGTGTGGGTTTATCTCTGGACTTTCGATCCTTTTCCATTGATCAATATTTCTGTTTTTGTGCCAGTACCATACTGTTCTGATACTTTGTAGTATAGTCTGAAGTTAGGGAATCTGGTTCCTCCAGCTCCACTTTTCTTTCTTAAGTTTGCTTTAGCTATTTGGAGTCTTTTGTGCTTTTTATGACCAACCTAGATAGTATATTCAAAAGCAGAGACATTACCTTGCTGACTAAGGTCTGTCTAGTCAAGGCTATGGTTTTTCCTGTGGTCATGTATGGATGTGAGAGTTGGACTGTGAAAAAGGCTGAGCGCCGAAGAATTGATGCGTTTGAACTGTGGTGTTGGAGAAGACTCTTGAGAGTCCCTTGGACTGCAAGGAGATCCAACCAGTCCATTCTGAAGGAGATCAATCCTGGGATTTCTTTGGAAGGAATGATGCTGAAGCTGAAACTCCAGTACTTTGGCCACCTCATGCGAAGAGTTGATTCATTGGGAAAGACTCTGATGCTGGGAGGGATTGGGAGCAGGAGGAGAAGGGGACGACCCAGGATGAGATGGCTGGATGGCATCACGGACATGATGGACGTGAGTCTGAGTGAACTCCGGGAGATGGTGATGGATAGGGAGGCCTGGCGTGCTGCAATTCATGGGGTCACAAAGAGTTGGACACGACTGAGCGACCGAACTGAACTGAACTGAACAAATTGTGGATTTTTTTTTTGTTCTAATTCTGTGAAAAATGCCATTGGTGATTTGATAGGGATTACATTGGGTCTGTAGATTGCTTTGGGTAGTACAGTCATAATACTGATTCCTCCAATCCAAGGACATGGTGTATCTCTCCATCTGTGTGTTGCATCTTTGATTTTTCATCAGTATCTGGGTACAGGCCTTTTGCCTCCTTGCCTGCATTTGTGCACACTCAGTCATGTCTGACTCTTTGTGAACCCATGGACTGTAGCCCTCTAGGCTCCTCTGTCCTTGGAGTTTTCAGGCAAGAAAATGGAGTGGATTGCCGTTTCCTCCTCCAAGGGATCTTCCTGACCTCGGGATCAAACCTGTGTCTCCTGCGGCTCCTGCATTGGCAGGCAGATTCTTTACCATTGAGCCACCTGGAAAGCCCAGGAGGCCATAATATCTATCTACAAATAGATATCCAGATTTTGTCATTTGAGCACAATGCCTTGAATAAAGCATCCAATGGACTAGACATCACTGACAGTCATTTTAATCTCAATGTGTGCTCTTTAAAAAATAGTGAGCATTTATTTAGCTTTTGTAGTGACAGGTGGCTATGTTGAGTCCATTACATATCATCTGTATAATTCAATATTCATAGGGCACAAACGCATCACAAGATGTGTTTTGCAGTAAAAGACAAAATTAAGGCATGGTCCTTGCTCAGAAGGCTTACAGTCTGAAAGGCATTGAGATACAGGGGATATACTATAGGGATAGAAAACTTTATAAAAGATTTTCACATGAAAGATTTCCAAGTTTTTGGTGATAATCAATGGAATGCCTTAATGAAGGTTTTGGAATGGTAATTAAAGACAAGGTACATATTTGGATACTGTCAGAAAAGACTGATTTGGTTTGTTGGGTATAATGAACAAGTGATTCTCACCTGATGGCAAGACAGTAATTCCCTGGGTATCAGAACAGTTTGGGCTGGAACAAAAAGACTATGATTTTTCAAAATAAGATGGTACCTTCTTCCTTTGATTAAATTTCATTTCATTTATTTGAAAAATTAAGCTAACATTGAAGGATTGCCTCCTTAGGTAGTGTTAGTCCTAGGTATTTTATTCTTTTATGTGATGGTTCAGTTCAGTTCAGTTCAGGCGCTCAGTCATGTCCAACTCTTTGCAACCCCATGAACTGCAGCACGCCAGGCCTCCCTGTCCATCACCAACTCCCGGAGTTCACTCAGATTCACGTCCATCGAGTCAGTGATGCCATCCAGCCATCTCATCCTCTGTCGTCCCCTTCTCCTCCTGCTCCCAATCCCTCCCAGCATCAAAATCTTTTCCAATGAGTCAACTCTTTGCATGTGATGGTAGATGGGATTATTTCCTTAATTTATTTTTCTGATCTTTCCTTGTTAGTGTATAGAAATGCAAGAGATTTCTGTGTATTGATTTTGTGTACTAAAACTTTACTGAATTCATGGATGAGCTCCAATAGTTTTTGGTAGCATCTTTAGAATTTTTCTATATATAGTATCATGTCATCTGCAGATAGTGACAGTTTTACTTCTTCTTTTCCAGTTTGGGTTCCTTTTATTTCCTTTTCTTCTCTGATTGCCATGACTAGGACTTTCAAAACTATGTTGAATAAAAGTGGAAAGAGTGGATATCCTTATCTTGTTCCTGATCTTAGAGGAAATGCTTTCAGGTTTTCACCATTGAGAATGATTTTAGCTGTCGGTTTGTTGTATATGGTTCTTATTATGTTAAGGTAGGTTCCCTCTCTGCCCACTTTCTGGCTTTCCTGGTGGCTCAGATGGTAAAGAATCTTCCTGCAATGCAGGAGACCCATGTTTGATACCTAGATCAGGAAGATGTCCTGGAGTAGGGAATGACTACCCATTCTAGTATTCTTGCCTGGAAAATTCCAAGGGCAGAGGAGCCTGGCAGGCTGCAGCCAGATTGCAGAGAGTCAGACACAACTGAACAATTAACACTTCACTTTCAGGTTCTCTTTATGCCCACTTTCTGGGGAGTTTTTATCATAGGGGCTCATTAGGTTAGATGCTGTTAAAGAGAAGATTGATAAATTGGAAAATAGGTTATTAGACAATATCTAGACAGCACATGAAAGTTAAAAAGGATGAAAAATTCAGGAAAGAGCATAAGAGAGATATAGAACATAGTGAATAGGTCTAACATACATTGTTGCTTCAGAAAGATAGATAATTGGCAAAAGTAATGTCTGAGTGATGATAGCTAATAATTTTTCAATATGGACAGTTTTGCATGTAGAGGAGTGGAGGCTGCTCTTTCCTTAATGTCAGAGAGAAGTTCCTAGCTTGCATTTCGTGCCTGTCTCTGAACCAGTCACAGTGGCAGTGTGGCTGGGGAGATTAGAATGTGCTGATTGGTTCAGACTTCTGTATCCTACCCTAAAAATTGAATAAGAACAATGAGAGCAGATATTTATGCAGTGCTTGCTGTGTCCAGGTGTACTGTTCTTTGTACTTCACGTCTGGTGTGTAAACCCTTTTTAACTACATAAACTGTGGCACCGAGAAGTTAATTCATTTAACTTAGACAAGGTCACAGCTAGTAAATGGAAAAACCAGGATTCAGACCTCATCAGGTAGACCCTAGAATCTGTACCCTTATCTGCTATGTTATACTTTCTCTCCTTCTCAAGCCCCATAGAGAGATGTGGAATTATGGGACCCTGCTAGGGTGAGGAAAGGAGAGAATGCATACTAAATGTTCTGGACTGGATGTTTGTGTCCCTCTCCTAATTCAGATGTTAAAGCCCTAACCTATAGTATGGCTGTATTTGGAGATGGGGCCTCTAAGGAAGTAATGAAGGTTAAATGAGGTCATGATGATGAGGCCCTGATCCAATGGGATTAGTGTTCTTATAAGAAGAGACACAGAGCACATGTGTGCTCTCCCTCTCCTCCCCGCTACCTCCATGAAAGCACTAGGAAAGGCCATATGAGGGACATAGTGAGAAGGTGGCTGTCTGCAAGCCAGGAAGAGAGCCCTCACCAGAAACCAAATCAGCGGGAACCTTGATCATGGACTTGCAGCCTCTAGAAATGTGAGAAAATAAATTTCTGTGTTTTAAACCACCCAGTCTATGATATTTTGTAGTGATAGTCCAAGCAGATGCATACAGTAGGAAAACAGTCAGCCTGCATTGACCCTAAATCTCTTAATGATATGGAGCAATGTCCGGGTCAGCCCTGCCTTCCAAGTCTGGGAGAGCTGGGCTTTCTTTGTGATTCCACCATTCAACAGATGCATGACCTTGGGCAAGCCACTTACTCTTCCTCTGGAGAATGGCATTAGTAATTCTGGCATGAGAAGAGCCTAGTGCTGTGCATTGCACATAATGGGCACTTCGTGAACTTTAATATTCATGACGCATTACTAAGTGAAAAAGGTGGGATACAAGAAAATAAGCATTTCATTCTTTTTGTTAAAAAAAATTACATGAATACTTAGGGAAATACCACAGAAGTTTATGTGAGGTCATGATCATGTCTGCTCTGGGTCTCTGGTTTATGACTATTTACATGATGTTTATTTTCTACTTGTTGCCTTGGTACATTTTCTAATTTTTTTCTATAGCAAGTATGTGCTAATTTGATAGCAATAAGAGAGTCCGAGGGGCAACTTGGTATGTATCTGCTTATATACTTACCTGCACCTCCACGTGCAGCCGGCCTTGGGCTGCTCAGTTCCTGGCCCTGGATGGGACAGAGTTGCAGGCTCGCTTTGCTTTCTCTGCGGCGCTATCCTGAAGTGAGCATGCTCAGGTTTTACTGGCCTGAGTCCCCATAAATCTAGCATAGATTTAAAGGGGAATTTATGGAGTTTTTTGTGATCTAGGGTAAGAGACGCTGGGCGGCCATAAGCCCGGCATGAGGCCTCAGGCATCAGGCTTGATAGCTCCAGGGGCCCCAGCAAGGTTACAGGCCCCCTGATGGGACCTGCAACACCCCAAGAGGGCTCAGAATTGAGTAGCCCATTCTGCAGGGCTTTTGAGACTGGAGAAAAAGCTCAGATGTCTGCCTTCCTACCTCTCCTCTTTCAGAAGGTCTCACTTCCTGCTGATTTCTAGGCCTTGGGTTTGATGAGGTGGGAAAAGAGGGGATGACGAGGCAGCGTGGAGGACGAAGGGCCCCTGGGATGCAGACGCAGCACCAGGTTGGCTTCTGCTGAGCACCCTTAGAGAGCCAGCACTCACCTGGGCCTGAGAATGGAGTCTGGTGTCCCCTGCTGTTTGGGGCCCCTGGTCCCCCTTCTGCTTGGGCCTGCCACTCCCACGACTCACAGGGGAAGGCTGAGGCTCGGAGATGGGGCTGCAGAGCCCAGACTTAAGACCCTGTTGGCCTGAGGCTGCCCTCTGTGGCCACTTGGGTGCCCTGCCCGGGAGAACAGGCTGCTGTTGCTGGAGACACATCACCCCAGGGAGGCTGTGACTGTGTATCCCAACCTGTCAAGAAAGTAAGAGAGAGACTTTTACTAAAGTACTGGCTACACTGGCACCACACCTCTATGTCTATTATCTCATTTACTCCTCACAGCCACCCTTGGAGCTGAGATTCTTATTCCTGTTTTACAGAAGAAAGAATTGAGGCTCAGAAAAGCTGGGTTAAGCAGCCAGAAAGTTAATGATAGAGCGAGGACTTCAACCTAGGTGTGTGTGTGTGTATGACAAAACTTGTTCTGTTTCCCCAAGTCACAGTGTCGGACATAAAGTAAGCATGAAGGAGAACGTCGGACAGTTGTTCTAGCCTCCCATTCCCCATTGTTTCATAGCACCTCCTGTGGGTCTAACCGTGTGCTCAGAGTGAGGGGAATGGCCCTGATGGCGCCAGGTGTCAAGAGAACCTGCTTGCTGTGTGACTGGGACCAGCCTCTCCCCAGTCCAAGCCCTGTTTTCTCTTCTGTGTGTGAAGAAGGTTGGACAAAATCATTTGTCAAGATGCACTGATTCAGCAGTTCTAGAGCTCCCAGACCCTTGTCCTGAAGGGTTTCACAGACTCTAGGGGAGGCCGGGCTTTACTATATGTAAAAGCGTCAGTGTGGAGGTGTAGATCAGAATCTTACAGACCCCGCCTTGTGGTGACGTTGTTGAGATTTAGCGATCACACTGACGCTGAAGCTGAAGCTCCAATACTTCGGCCACCTGACAGGAAGAGCTGACTCATTGGAAAAGACCCTGATGCTGGGAACGATTGAAGGCAGGAGGAGAAGGGGACAACAGAGGATGAGATGGTTGGATGGCATCACTGACTCAATGGACATGAATTTGAGTAAGCTCCAGGAGTTGGTGATGGACAGGGAAGTCTGGTGTGCTGCAGTCCATGGAGTTGCAAAGAGTTGGACACAACTGAGCGATTGAGCTGAACTGAACTGGGGGATCAAACATGTCAAGTATTTGGCAGATGCTAGGCTAAGTGCACCCTAACTGGCAGCTATTTGCAGGGACTGACCTGTGCAGATGTGGGGGAGCTTGGGGAGAGCAGGAAAGACCAAAGAACGTTCCAGAAGTAGATGCACTTCTACTGAGCTTTGGGGGCCCAGAGGGACTTGGAAGGCATCAGGCACCCTGAAGTGGAGGGCAGGGGAAAATGCGGCATGGCAGCAAAGCACTGTGGGAGTGGGAGGTAATGCCCAGATAGGGGGTGAGCCCAGGCTGTGGGGACCTCTAAAACAAGGCTGAAGGCATCTTCATTTATCAGATGCCACCAAGGGCTGGCCCTGCAGTCAGAGCAGACAGTGGTTTTCATGTCATCAGCTCCCTCCTGTAAAATGCTCCTTTTTTCTCGATGTAGAAAGGTCTAATTGTAAAGCCCATCTCTAACTGCTGCACTAGATTGGGGTCAGTATGTTACAGTCCAAGAGCCAGTGAACTCTTCTTCTCAATAAAGTTTTATTGACACACAGCCCAATCTTCTGTTTACATGTTGTCTGTGGCTCACAGTAAAACAGAAGTGAGTAGTTGTGGCAGAGAATGTATGGCCCATAAAGCTTAAGATATGTACTGTCTTGCCTATTACAGAGAAAGTTTGCTATCTGAGCCCTACACTTGCTGTGTGAGCTTGGGCAAATTGTTTGCCCCCTTGGAGCCTCCCTGGCCAACTTCTGAGGGTTGTAGCAAAGCTCATAGGTGATGGCTGTGATGTTTCTTATGGACTGTAAATTGCAGTACCCTATCACTAGCCAGGCACCTGATGAGCACTAAAAGTCTGCTTGTCCATTAACAAGGAGCAGTCATCATGTAGGCCTTCCTAGACCCAGCCACTGGCTGTTCCTGGGACAAGGAGGTGGCATCTGGGCCTGAGATGCTGAATGCATCATTGTCCCTCTCATGCAGACTTGGCAGTTTTCAGTGTGAATTAAAATTCCTGTGGGGAGTCACCTTATATATGGTACCACTTTATAGCCAAGTCATTACGGTAATTTACAAAATGCTGTGGTGTGTAACGAGAGCCACTTTCTGTGGATTTGCTGGCTGTGACCTCATTCAGGCTGCCCAGTCCTGCATTTGGTGACACCTCAGCTTTGGGGGCTTATCCTTCTGAGCCTGGTCTCAGGGTCATCCATACCTGACCTTCCCGGGGTCATACTTCTCATACAGGGCCCTGCCTCCAGCCCTGTCCTGAACTCAAGGATAAATGGAAGAAGTAGTTATTATTATCATCACTATTGCTTTTCAAGTGCTTACTGTGAGTTAGGCACCATTGCAAGTGCATTGGGTTCGTAATCTCACCTAATTGTCCCCACAATCTTGTGAGGTAGGTGTTAGCACCATTTTACAGATGAGAAAACTGAGACTTGCACAGAAACCAAACCAAACTCTTAACCTAGGCCGGGGGGTGCCAGTCCAGGTTCTGCTATGGGTTTTCTGTGTGGCTAAAGCAGGTCCTGACCCTCTCCGAGCCTCAGTTTCTTCATCTGTTAGTAAAATAGATGGTCACTCAGTCCCAGGCCTGACATTCTAGATTTTCTCATCAATTTGCAGAAATAAAGAGGATCCTTTCACCCTCCAAGCCTCCAAAGAGGCTTCATTTATGTGGGAAGAGCCAAGCCCGAGGTCTGTTTATGGCTCCCTGTGGTACAGAGGGAGGCATAGCTTCTGGGTGCCAGTCCCTTTGCAGGGTACCCACAGCCACCTCAGGGCAGTGGGGCCGATTGTCCCTCTCATTTCCCTGCCTTCCCAGAGAAGGACACCACCCCTGCTTCCTGCAGACACACAGTAAGCCAGGGTAGGCCCTGTGGTGCCCTTGGGGACAGAGAGGAATGCCAACAGGCAGGAGGGTGGTGGGAGGGCTCAGGGTTGCAGAGTGACAGTAACCACATCTTTCCAGTGGTGGCAGCATCTCTGGGACACAGCCTCTGCTTTAATTTCTAGGTTTTGAGGATGCAGGTGGCCTGGAGCAGGGCCTGGCACGGGTTTGGGGAGACCTGAGTTTGGACTTAGCAATTGCCATGTGACCTCGGGTGGCCACTTGCCAGCTCTGGTGCTTGTGTGTCCCTCTGTGGGGCGGGGAGGCCAGTGCTTTCATCAGGGTGCTGTGAGGGTCACATAAGAGCAGGGCTTGAATGGACCTGGAGCCCCGAGCAGTGCCAAACTGTGACCAAGGGGCTCCTTCCTCTTTCCCTCCCTTTATTTAGTGTAGGAAAGCTTCTTACTGTGTCCAGTGGAGAAGCCAGTAGTCCCCAATTGTTGGTCTAGTAATGACTGTTTCTTCCCCCGAGAGGTGGTGGGTTTATATCTCAACTGAGCCCCTTACTCCCTGTGTGACCTTGGGTAACCCACTAAACTTCTCTGAGTCTTTGTCTGATATGGAGTGGTCTTACCACCTCGCAGAGTTGTTGCAAAGATTGGAGTTTAGGAGTCATTGTAACGGCTGTACTTTGACTTCCCCAGAGGCTCCGAAACATGATCTTACTGGAGTCAAATAGGGAGGATGCTTGCTTTGGAGTTCATGGTTGTTGATCAGTTGCCTGAGAGGCAACAGGGCAGGACTTGAGCTTTAAAGCCTGAGGGATCTGGGTTTGTGTTGTGACCCTGCCTCTTACAGACCCCAGCGCCTAGGGGAAGGCACCCAATCTCCAAATCTCAACTTTTCTCATCTGGAAAATGGTGGTAATGAGTCCACCTCACAGGGGTGAACGCTTCAAAGAATCGAATGTTCCTGGTAATCAAGTGGGAAGGCTTGATGAATAGGACTTGATGCATGCTGGGCTGCCGGGCACCTTCTGGGGCCCTGCCTTCTGTCACTCCACATATCTTCCTGTGGGAAGGAGGAGCAGGTAATCCGGAGGGGGTAGGTTACCCAGTGGGCCTGTTGGGGAAAGAACCTCGGAACCACATCCTTGACTCAAAGGCTCTGGAAGAAAGACCCTGGCCAAGCAGCCCCACGTGACGATGAAGCTGTCTTTGTGCCAAATGCTATTAATGGTCATAAAGTTATCCACGGCTTTCTGAGGCTCAGTCCCAGGGCTTGCCTCAATGGGACAATAAAATCACAAGCAGAAATGATGTGGGAAAGGCAGAGACCGCCAAGCAGAGACAGAGTTAAATGAGTGGCAGCCTGCTCTCATTAACTCAGGCCGTTCACATTTGTTAGGAGGGATTTCTTTTTAATTAAAAAACGGCCAATTTATTAAAAAATACGCTTGTGAGCGGCTAGCCAAGCAGCAGCCAAAGCCGGTGGGAGTGAGGTTTCCTCACAGCAGGACGTTGGCCAGTTCTCGGGCTGAGAAAGTGACCAGAGGGCCACTTCTGAGGACATGCTTGTCTGGAGACGCCTCAGCTGCCCTGGGAACTTGAGAGCATTGCATTCTCACCTGCAAACTGTAAAGAGCTTGGCAGGTGAATGCCTGTGTCTGCTGGAGCTTTTGGGCACATGGCAAGTTAGCACTGAGGGTCTGGCCTTCTGTGAAAGGGCTGCCTTGGTGGCGGACAGGGTAGAATTAGGCTTGGGGGAGCTGGATCCTTGAGAATGAGGTTGGACTTTTGTCACTCTGAGAGGCCACTTTTTATTACATAGGAATTAAAACGTGGGGTTTGGGTCTGATGGGGATGAGCCAGAAGTCCAGCCCAGACTGTTACTAGCTGTGTGATCAAGTGAGCAGTTTAGCTTTCCTGAGCTTCTGCTTTCTCCTCTGCACAATGGGTATAACCCTGATCTTTCCCTGCAAGGGCAGTAGAAGGCCCCAGTGAGGCAGTGGAGGGAGGACCTGCGCATACTGCTCAGCAAAGGGCACTTCTCTTGTCCTTGTCCTTAAACTTCCGGGCTAATTGTGCACTGATATCAGCTCTTTTCCCATCTTAATGGTTTATCTTGCTCAGTGTTGATAGTCCCTAGACAGTCCTTGGAGAAGGCAATGGCACCCCACTCCAGCACTCTTGCCTGGAAAATCCCATGGACGGAGGAGCCTGGTGGGCTGCTGTCTGTGGGGTCGCACAGAGTCGGACACGACTGAAGCGACTTAGTAGTAGTAGTAGACAGTCCTTGGGCCTGTTGTTTAGCCACTAAGTCGTGTCTGACTCTTTTGTGCCGCCATGGATTGTAGCCCTCCAGTCTCCTCTTTCCCAGTCAAGAGTACTGGAGTGGGTTGCCATTTCCTTCTCCAGGGGATCTTTCCAACCTAGGAATTGAACCCACATCTCCTGCATCGCAGGAGGATTCTTTATCCCTGAGCCACTGGGAAAGCCCCCTTGGGCCTGTTAGTAATGTTTTATCCCCTCTGTCAGACACTCTGTACTTTTCAGAGTGCTGTTTGACGTTAAGAACACTCTCCACTCCTGGTACCCCCACTTCCTGGGCACCCCGCTCACCTAGGGGCTCTGCACCTCAGCTCACAACACCTGACAGCGTCTCTGGAGAACTTGCACGGCCGTCCCCATTTTGTTACGGGGGACTCAGCCTTGGGGAGGGACTTGTCTGTGTTACAGGCTTGGTTGGGGGCAGGGGGGTGCTCACATGGGGCTCACCAGGCCCTGAAGCCCATACCCTTTCCTCCTTCACATAACCCTGCCAAATGACTGGGTGGAAAGTTCAGGAAGACGGGCTTCGGATTAACCCTCATTACACTGTAAATGAGGAAACTGAGATGCAGGGGGGCAATGGACATGTAGCAACCATGCCTAACATTTGCTTATACTTTATATAGTTTTTAAGGGCTTTCTGTAGGTTTCAAGGGGCTTCCCAGCTGGCAGAGAGGTAAAGAATCCACCTGCCAATGCAGGAGCCACAGGAGATGCAGGTTCAGTCCCTGGATCAGGAAGATCCCCTGGAATAGGCAATGGCAACCCACTCCAGTAATCTTGCCTGGGCAATCCCATGGACAGAATAGCCTGGCGGGCTACAGTCCATGGGACTGTAAACAGTTGGACACGACTGAGGATGCACATAGATTTCAAGACTAATTGAGGCACATCTACCTCAGTTTGTCTCCTTAAAAATCCAGGAGTTGGGCACAGCAGGGCCTGTGATAGCCTGTCAAAGAACCATAGAGATAGAGAGGTATGAATAACTGTGTCCTGTGCCTCTGTGGAGTAATGCAATTTGGAGAGCAACGTGCATTGAGCTTTGGTGATAACAAGGACACATGCTGCTTAGTGAGCACCTCCTCTCTGACCTACAAGTGTCGGTGACACTCACCCATTGGGCACCCAGCCCCCGCTGTGGCCATGCATGTTGTCAGATAAGTGCCAGGATCCTAGATTGTCAACTCCAAGAGGCAGGAGTGTGTGTGTCTAGCCCACCATGTTTCCTGCACCCGGAATAGTGTCTCGTATGTTGTGTTCTGTGTTTGTATGAAGATGAACAGTTACCCACTGGAGCTCAGCATCTGCATCTGAGAACTGGGGATTTTAGTATAGACCCCGTTGGTGATTATGGGAATTAACAGGGGTCCCCAGTGCCTGGTACAGCAGAGGTTCGGGTAGTATTGCTCAAGGGGCTCTGTGCCACGTGTACCCCAGTGACTGCCCTATACCCACACCTTCTACAGGCCGTCCCCACTCACTTTGTCTCCTCCTGTCTCTCTCTGCATAGTGAATGGGAGCTACGGCCACTGCACTCCAGGCTCGGAGAAGAGTCTGCTGGATCTGGACCTTGCCGAGGGCCCTGGCCCCACCTGCCGCCAGGGCCTGTTCCTCCCTGCAGGAAGCCCGCCACCCCGGGGCCACCCCCTCGCCTGCGAGAGGCTGCTGCATTTCCCCCACCCCAGCAGGTATGTGCTCCAGCCCCACGCATCAGCTGCCTTCTGTAGACAGTCCCTAGGCCCCACAGGCCTAGGGTTTCCTAGGTCTCACCTAGCTCATGGGACATACAGGGAAACTGAGGCATGGGAGGGCTGGAGACCAGCTGGAGCCCGTGAGGCATGTGGATAGCTGCCTGGTCCAGGCTCCACACCTCAGCACTGCAGCGCCTCACGAGACGTAGGAATGATCTTCCTGAGGTGGGTTTCCCCATTGCAGAAGCTGAGCTGACTGTTAGAATCAGTCATTTCAGAAGAGTAAGATTCAGAGGATGATAGAGAAGTTGGGGAGGGAGACCCCAGCTCAGGGTTCATGCACACTGTAGTGTCCATCCTGGACTATTCCTAGAGCGGAGAGGAGTTCCTCCATCTAGACGTCCCTTTCCCCATAGAACTCTGCCAGGTAACCACCATTCAATGCTGGCACGTTTCCAGTGATGTGTACCTCTGAACAGATATTCCATCAGATTGCATACTGGACTGAACTCTGCCTCCCGAGACTTCTTCAAGGGTCCCAGCCACGTCGCTATGCCCTCTAGTTTGCTGACAGGCAGAGACTAACCCCAGACAGGCCTCTGCACCCACCCACTCGGCCCCAGGGCCCTCATCCACTTCCTGGGTCTGCTCACCTGGGGCCTGTCTCACTGATCAGAAAGTCTAAAACTGGCCCACTTGCCTGTTTATAGCTGGTTCCTTCACCAATCATTTATCAAGCTCCAGTTCTGTGCCGGGCATCATGGTTCATGCTGGGGGTGGGGGTGCCTTGGTGAAGGAAGTAAAGATCTCCCCAACAGAGTTTACTTATCAATGAGAGCTCCATGATGGGAGAGAGTCCTAGTTAGCAGGGGGCTTATTTTTCTCACATGGAACCATTTTCTTTGAGGCTATAGGCTCCCTGTGGCTTTCTTTGATATCAGTGAGACTTCTGATTTACATGAGTGTATTAATCTGCTTGTGTAACTCAGTGAAGCTATGGACCATGCGTGCAGAGCCACTCAAGATGGATGGGTAATAGTGAAGAGTTCTGACACAGTGTGATCCACTGGAGGAGGGAATGGCAAACCACTCCAGTATTCTTGCTGCGAGAACCCCATGAACAGTATGAAAAGGCAAAAGATAGGACATAAGAAGATGAGCCAGCCCCACCTACCTCAGGTCAGAAGTTGTCCAGCATGCTACTGGGGAAGAGTAGAGGGCAATTAATAATAGCTCCAGACAGAATGAAGCGGCTGGGCCAAAGTGGAAATGACGCTCAGTGGTGGCTGTGTCTAGTAGTGAAAGTGAAGTCTGATGCTGTAAAGAACAATACTGAGCAGGAAACTGGAATGTTACATCCATGAATCAAGGTAAATTGAATGTAGCCAAGCAGGAGCTGGCAAGAGTGAACACTGGTATCTTAGGATTCGGTGAACTAAAATGGATGACAATGGACAAATCTAATTCAGATGACCATTACATCTACTACTGTGGGTTAAGAACCCCTTAGAAGAAGCGGAGTACCCCTCCTAGACAACAAAAGAGTCCAAAATGCAGTACTTGGGTGCAATCTCAAAAATGACAGAATGATCTTGTTTTGTTTCCAAGGCAAACCATTCTACATCACAGTAATACAAGTCCATGCCCCAACCACTAATGCTGAAAAAGCTGAAGTTGACTGGCCCTGTGAAGACCTACAAGACCTTTTAGAACTGACACCAAGAAAAGATAACCTTTTTTATCATAGGGTATTGGAATGTAAAAGTAGGAAGTCAAGAGATCCCTGTGGTAACAGGCAAGTTTGATCTTGGAATAAAAAACGAAGCAGGCAAAGGCTAACAGAGTTTTGTCAAGAGAACACACTGGTCATAGCAAACACTTTCTTCCAATAACATATGAGACAGCTCTGCAAGTGGACATCACCAGACGGTGAATACTGAAATTAGATTGATTATATTCTTTGCAGCTGAAGATGGAGAAGCTGTATACAGTCTGCAAAAACAAGACCTGGAACTGACTGTGGCTCAGATCATGAGCTCCTTGTCACAAAATTCAGGCTTAAATAGAAGAAAGTAGGGAAAAACACTGTACTATTCAGGTATGACCTAAATCATATCCTGTATGATTATACAGTGGAGATGATGGATAGATGTGAAGGATTAGTCTGGTAGACAGGGTGCCAGAAGAACTATGGATGGAGGTTTATAACACTGCATAGGAGGCAGTGGCCAGAACTATCCCAAAGAAAAAGAAAAGCAAGAAGGCAGAGTGGTTGTCTGAGAGGCTTTACAAATAGCTGAGAAAAGAAGTAAAGGCAAGGGAGAAAAAGAAAGATATATTCAATATTCAACTAAATACAGAGTCCAGAGAATAGCAGGGAGAGATAAGAAAGCCTTCTTACCTGAACAATGCAAAGAAATAGAAGAAAACAATAGAATGGGAAAGACTAGAGAGCTCTTCGAGAAAACTGGAGATACCAAGGAAACATTTCATGCAAAGACGGGCATAAGAAAAGGACAGACACAGTAAAGACGTAACAGAAGTAGAAGAGGTTAAGAAGAGGTGGCAAGAATACACAGAAAAACTGTACAAAAAAGGTCTTAATGACCCAGATAACCACGATGATGTGGTCACTCACCCATAGCCAGTTATCCTGGAGTGTGAAGTCAAGTAGGCCTTAGGAAGCATTACTATGAACAAAGCTAGTGGAGGCGATGGAATTCCAGTTGAGTTATTTAAAACCCTAAGAGATGATCCTGTTAAAGTGCTTCAGTCAATATGCCAGCAAATTTGGAAAACTCAGCAGTGGTCACAGGATAAAGAAAAGGTCAGTTCTCATTCCAACACCAAAGAAAGGCAATGCCCAAGAATGTTCAAACTACCACACAACTGCACTCATTTCACATGCTAGCAAGATAATGCTCAAAATCCTTCAAGCTAGGGTTTAGCAGTACATGAACCGAGAAATTCCAGATGTACAAGCTGGGTTTAGAAAAGGCACAGGAACCAGAGATCAAATTGCCAACATTTGTTGGATCATAGAGGAAGCAAGGGAATTCCAGAAAAACATCCACTTCTGTTTCGTTGACTATGCGAAAGCCTTTAACTGTGTGGACCACAACAAACTGTGGAAAAATCTTAGAGATGGGAATACCAGAAAGCCTTACCTGTCTCCTGAGAAACCTGTATACAGGTCAAGAAGCAACAGTTAGAATTGAACATAGAACAACAGACTGGTTCAAAGTTGAGAAAGGAGTACAGCAAGGCTGTGTATTGTCACCCTGCTTGTTTAAAGTCTATGAAGGGTACATCATGCGAAATACTGGGCTGGGTGAAGCACAAACTGGAATCAAGATTACTGTGAGAAATATCAATAACCTCAGATATGCAGATGACACCACCCAAATGTCAGAAAGTGAAGAGGAACTAAAGAGCCTCTTAATGAAAGTGAAAGAGAGTGAAAAAGCTGGTTTAAAGCTCAACATTCATAAAACTAAGGTCATAGCATCAAGTCCCATCACTTCATGGCAAATAGATGGGGGAAAAGTGGAAGCAGTGACAGATTTTATTTTCTTGGGTTTCAAAATCACTGCAGACAGTGACTGCAGCCATGAGATTAGAAGACACTTGCTCCTTGGAAGGAAAGCTATGATAAACCTAGACAGCGTATTAAAAAGCAGAGACATCACTTTGCTCACAAAGGTCCATATTGTGAAAGCTATGGTTTTTCCAGTAGGTACATACAGATGTGAGAGTTGGACCATAAAGATGGTTGAGCGCTGAAGAACTGATGCTTTCGAACTGTGGTGCTGGAGAAGACTCATGAGAGTCCACTGGACTGCAAGGGGATCAAATCAGTCAATTCTAAAGGAAATCAGTCCTGAATATTCATTGGAAGGACTGATGCTAAGCTCCAGTATTTCCCACCTGATGAGAAGAGCTGACTCATTGGAAAAGACTTTGATGCTGGCAAATGCTGAAGGCAAGAGGAGAAGCAGGCAACAGAGGATGAAATGGTTGGATGGCATCGCTGACTCAATGGACATGTGTTTGAGCAAACTCTGGGGGATGGTGAGGGATAGCGAAGCCTGGTGTGCTGCAGTTCACGGGGTTACAAAGAGTTGAACATGACTTAGTAACTGAATGACAACAACAGTTAATCTGCTTGGGCTGCCATAACAAAACCCTTCAGATTTGGTGGCTCAAAGAACGGACATTTATTTCCTCACAGTTCTGGAGGTCCAGGATCAAGGTGTCTGCAGGTTTGGCTTCTCCTGAGGACTCTCTCCTGGACTCGCACATGCCGCCTTTTTGCTCCCCGTGTCCTCATGGGGTCTTTTCTTGGTGTGTGCACCTCTGGTGTCTTGTCTTATTCTTACAAGGACTCCAGTCCTGTTGGATTAGGGCCTTGCCCTATTTCCACATTTAACCTTAATCATCTCCCTAAAGGTCCGACCTCCAAATCCAGTCGCAATGGGGGTTGGGACATCAAGCTATGAATTTTAAGGGGACCCATTTAAGTACGTGTGGAGAAGTAAGCAAGCATCTTTTAGACTTTGATCTGTGCATTGTTTGGCAACAGTTAAATGCATTTATCTGCTTGATTGTTCACTGAGGCTCCCCTGGCAGCATCTAGTTTGCTCAGTGAAATTCCTTCTATCTTATGGAAGAAGCTATGCTAACCTAGTCAAAGCTTAGGGAGGAGATTTTTTTTTTCCTTTTTTTTTTTTGGTAGAGATGATCAGAAACATCATTTGTTATTTTGGATGTCATTTGTCAGAGCACAGCAGAGCCTGTACCCAGGACCCCACACCAGCATCTGAGTCGCTGCTGCTTCTGCTGCTGTTCTGGCTCTTCCAAACTTCATTTTCCTGAAGAAAAAGAGCCCCCAGCCCCCATCCCATGTCCAGCTGGATCCTGTGCCTTCTCCCTCCCACTGGATGGCCTTGTGTCTTGGGGTCTCTCCGTTCATGCTGCTCCCTCTGATTCAAACAGATCAGGTTCAAATTCCTGCTCTCACTGCCTGCCTCTGAGGGCTGGGCACGTTGCTTCATTCCTAAGTCAAACAGATGGTAGTGTCTCCCTTGAAGAATTTGGCCATGCCTTCAGCAGATACGTGCATCATTGTATTGTTGGGATTCATGAGATGGCCCCTGGGAAAGCGGCTGGAGTTGTTCCTTCCTTCTAGGGACCTGTGCTTACAGTTTCTAGAGATTGCGATAGGAATTGCCTCGGGTGACAGGGCTCAGCAGCAGAGCAGGGCCAGAACCACTGCCTAGCCTCATAGGGACAATGAGGGCAAGGAGAGGGGCTGCCTTAGCTAGCATTCAGAGCCAGGAGACCCTGGTCAGCCTGAGCTGACCCTTCCCTGCCTGATGCCATTCAAGGCTTTGCTGTTGATTATTCAGGTAACTCGCTTCCCTAGTGGCTCAGTGGTAAAGAATCCACCTGCAGTGCAGGAGATGAGGGTTCAATCCCTGGATTAGGACGATCCCCTGGAGGAGGGCATGGCAACCCACTGCACTATTCTTGCCTGGAGAATCCCATGGACAGAGGAGCCTGGTGGGCCATAGTCCATGGGGTCACAAAAGATTCAGGCATGACAGCAACTAAACAACAAATTTGGGTAACTCAGTCACAGAACAACACAGCTCTTCTCTTCTCCTAGTGTTGGTTGCTTTAACCTGGCTTTGTTATTTTTTAATGTACTTGTTTTTAATTGGAGGATAGTTGTTTTCCAGTGCTGTGTTGGTTTCTGCCATACATGAGCACGAGTCAGCCATAGGCATACATGTGTCCACTCCCTCTTGAACCTCTCTTCCACCTCCCACCCCATCCCACCCCTCTAGGCTGTCACAGAGCACCAGGTTGGGCTCCCTGCATCACACAGCAAATTCCCACTGGCATCTGTTTTACACACGGTCTGGTTTTAAAGAGATCGCTCCAAACAGATGCTCATCTGGCTGCCCTTCCCCACCCATGCCCACCTCCGCCAGACCCAGGATCATGACCATGCAAAGAGCACTGTTGTTTTTAAGCTCCACAAAGTCATAACTTCAGATAAGATCTTTAAGCTACTCAGAGCTTTCTGCTGGCAGTAATGGGCCAAGAGTTCCCAGCCCTGTAGACTGGGGGTATGTGTTTGCTCCCTCTGATTCCACCTGGTGACCGTGCTCTGGACAGCAGAGTTCCTGGAAGGAAGAGAGGCCTCTGGTGAGTGAGGCAGAGACTGGTTCAAGTGTAATTGAGAACCGAACAGAAGAGCCCCTTCCCCAGCCTCCCATCCAGGGAGCACTTCAGGTTAGGTTCTGCACATGGGAAGTCTACACCCTGGGAGGGAAGGGGAGCCTGGGCTCTGGTCCCAGCCCTGTCGCTGGTTTGCTGCTTGTGGCTGCTGTGAGCCCCCAGCCCTCTTGGTAGCAGTGGTGTTGGAGCCAGTGGTCTCTGAGGGCTCCAGGCTCTGACTTCCCTACTCTCCTGTCCTGTCTCCACTCCTCCACCTCAAGGCTGGAGCTGAGGATGCCAGAGCTTCAGGGACCCCAAGAGGGAGGGGATGGGGCTGCCGGGCCACGTTGGGAAGCAGAGGGACAGGGGATGACCCCACCACCCCTGGCTCCAGAGAGCCCCCGGAAGATGGCAGTAATAATGGCAGTGCTGGTGGTGCCCTTCACCCTGCCCTCCTCCCGGAGGGCTGTCACAGCAGCTGTCTCCCCCCTTGATCCTGGCAGCCACCCTCCGAGGTAGGGAGGCTTAGTCCTCATTTCACAGGTGAGGAAACTGAGGCTTGGCTGGGGAAAGGTGCAAGGGCGTGTGGGGTCAGGCCTCTTGTTCTGCCCAGCCAGCTGCTGGGGCTTCTCTGGCCCTGAGCCCAGTGTCACTTTGCTGGTGTCTCCCCTTCTCAGAATTCTCTGATGCCCGGCAGGCCCTGGCACCTCTTTCTGCATGGACTTGTCCTGCATTTGGGAGAGGCCCCTTCTAGGAAGGTGTGTACTACCTGCGTGATGATGACAGCGTCTTGGCCAGCCGGGCCCTGCCCATCATCATCCTCACCCTCAG
The DNA here is from genome assembly GCA_006410935.1 of Redunca redunca. NCBI lineage: Eukaryota > Metazoa > Chordata > Mammalia > Artiodactyla > Bovidae > Redunca > Redunca redunca. The sequence continues at coordinate 368,887 of SJYQ01023113.1, forward strand.
GAGAGCCCTTGAACGTCGGGGTACAGGGAGAGGTCCAGAGCATCTTGCCAAGGTCTGCACAGCGAGGTGTGGCTGAGCCTGGCCCCAGGTCTCAGCCTGAGACCTGAGGGTTGCTGTTCCCTAGTGGTCCGGTGGCTAAGACTCCATGCTCCCAAAATGCAGGAGATCCAGGCTCAATCCCTGGTCAGGAAATTAGATCCTGTGTGCCGCCATGAAGACAGAAGATCCTGCGTACTGCTATTAAGACTCAGGGCTGCCAAATAAATAAATAGTTTTTTAAAAGAGAGAGAGAGAGACCTGAGGGTTAAGAGAAGTTAACCTAGATTTCCCACTGTCCCACTTGGCCTGCCTTCCCATGGCTTCTCCCTAGAGTGGCATTTCGTGCACTCACTCGCTTGACATTCTGGAACATTCCCCCTGAAGAAAGTTTTCTTCAGTTTTTCCTGGGATGACCCCTCACTGTGACTGTGATTCAAACCCCTACCCACTGATGTTCACAGTGGAAAAAAACAGATTGCCTGGGGCAAAACATCACATTTTTAGAAGTAAAGAATGATTACAAGAATTAAGAGAGATTTAAGGGACAAGTAAGCAGAATTTAAAACAGACTGGACCTGGTGTCCCTCAGCAAACCATTCTCAGCCTTTTTCCTCCAGAACTCATTAAAAGGTCACGGGCAGGGGGACAGGGCAGACCCAGGGAGGCCTCAGAGGCAGGACAGATGGTGCTTGGTCTGGAGAGGGTGGTCTGGATATAATAAAAGGACAAAATGCGTGCCTCACTGGCATCTTCCCCCACACAGTCATGTTTTCAGACCTCCTGCCTCTCTTGAACATCTCCCCAGATCCCTCCTCTTCTCTCTCACCTTCTTGCTCCATGCTCTTTCCTGCTCACTGGACCACCAGCCCAAATCTCTCTGCTCCCAGCCGTCAGCCTTCCTCCCCTGCTCTGGGCTTCTCCGCCCCCTCCGTCCTCAGGCTCCCACTGTCCCCGCCCGGCCCTCCCCACTGTGGAGTGCCCACCCTCTTATGACCCCTCTGCACTGTCTTCCAGGTCCCCCAGGCCCCAGGCCACCTATGTGAATGGTGGCCTCCCAGCCACACAGCACATCAAGCAGGAATCCCTGCCTGACTACCGGGCCATGACGGAAGCTCGCGCGCCCCCATCTGCCCACTGCCGGGCCCCGCCGGCCACAGGCCTGCACACAGACCTGGACCTCCCGGGCCGAGGCCTTGCCAACCCCGCACCTTCCTGCTACCTTCTGGGCAGCGAACCCAGCTCGGGCCTGGGACCCCCACCTGAGGCCCACCTCCCGGAGGGGGGCCTGAAGCGCTGCTGCCTCTTGGGGCTGCCCCCGACCTCGTCGGTCTCTGTCTCACCCTGCGCCGCCTCCGACATCACTTCCATCATCCGCTCCTCCCAGACAGCCCTGGTTACCTGTGTCAACGGACTCCGGAGCCCCCCTCTGCCGGGAGACACGGGGGGCCCTCCCAAGCGGGCCCGGCCCAGCTCTGCGTCCACCGAGAGCCACGAGGGCAGTTTGCGGCTTGAAGCCTGCCGGAAGGCCAGCTTCCTGAAGCAGGAGCCCGCGGACGAGTTCTCAGAGCTCTTCGGGCCTCACCAGCAGGGCCTGCCGCCCCCCTACCCCCTGTCTCAGCTGCCGCCTGGCCCGGGCCTTGGAGGCCTGGGGCTGGGCCTGGCAGGCCGGGGGCTGGCTGGGCGGCAGGCGTGCCGTTGGGTGGACTGCTGCGCAGCCTACGAGCAGCAGGAGGAGCTGGTGCGGCACATCGAGAAGAGCCACATCGACCAGCGCAAGGGCGAGGACTTCACCTGCTTCTGGGCAGGCTGTGTGCGCCGCTACAAGCCCTTCAACGCCCGCTACAAGCTGCTCATCCACATGAGGGTGCACTCGGGGGAGAAGCCCAACAAGTGCATGGTGAGTCCCCGCCGCCTCCGGGCTTGCCCGCACCAGTGCCGTGCCTAGCTCGCTGCCTGGGAGGGCTCTGCCGGGCCTCCCCAGCGTCTGGCCGGGGTCCCCTTGCTTCAAGAGGGAAGGACCAATACTATGGATGTGGCCGCCAGCCACGATGGTCAGTGCCCCATTCCCTGGGGACCTTGGTGGAGGGCTCGTCGGACTCGCCAGGTACCCTCTTCTCTCCCCTCTGTGGTCTGGTGTCACACACAGTTGTTCAGGTGGTTACACATGTGATCTGGGGTCAAAGCAGCTCAGCCAGCCTCCTCTCTTACACACAAATGCGCATGTCCCATCTGCTGATGGCCGGGTGAGTCATGGGGAATATGCTCGCCCCTGGCACTGGCTCTTCCCTCGGGGTCACAGGCTTGATTTCATCCACAGAGCACCGGGTCCTTACAGGCATCAGGCTCGAGAGCTGTGGGTGCCCAGGGCAGGCTTTGGGGTGAGACCTTGGGTTAGCAAGTAAGGCCCTGGATAGCACCTGCAGTGTTCTGGCTGAGGTGTCCCTAAGGTTTCCAGGGACATGCCTATGTTTGTGTGCGTGCACGTGCGCACGCACACACACACACATGTTAACTGTAGGCACTGAGGCCTCCAGCCCTTCTGACTGGTCATTTTCACGTGCTGCTTTCACTGTGGTGGAAATCTGTATCAGATTAGGAATGTCGTCTTAGTCTCTGATATCTTTAGCCAAGCCACCCCCAAGGTCCCGCCAGCTCATCAGGACAGGTGCCTGCCTGGGAGTGGAAGGGCCAATGGAGGTACCAAGTCCCAGCTCTGTCTTCCCAACTGTTGGGGCTTGGGGAAGGCAGAGGAAGGAAGCAGTGTGCCTGATCTGTAGGGCCAGCATCATAGCCAAAGTTGAGTTCTTCCAACACTTGTATGCACTGTCTTTGGGCCCTCCCCTGCCTCGTGGAGAACTCAGTCTGGGAAGGGGTGCAGCTGGGGGAGAGGTGGACCTCTTTTTGTTCTTGCTCAAAGCACCGGGCAGCATTGCAGGGCCAGGGAGGGAGCGAGAGGCATCAGCAACCAGCAGCATAAACTCCATCCTCCTGGGACCAGCTGTTGGCCCTTGGGGCCCATCTGCTTGTGACTTGGGCACCCACTGGGCCAGCTTATGTAACTTCAAGGAGATTATGTCCTGAGGATGAGAAGGAATTCACTCTATAGACAAGTGAGGGCCAGGGGATGGCCTCTGCCAAAGAATCAAAGTAGGGTGGTTGGCATGCTGGGGTCGTGGGGAGAGGCTGGAATGAGCAGGCTGAGAAGTGGACTGTACTGTGTGTCTTTGGGCTGAGAGTGTGCTGGAGGGAGAGCTGGTGGCCAGGCTGATTCCTGGTGATGCCCCTGTTCATCTGGGGTGTCATGACACGTGGCTTGTAAGAGGGCATGCCCCTCTCTGGAAGGAGTTGTCCAGAGGGCATCACAAGGCGGGGTCCTGGGCCGCACACAGTCCCCGTCTCTCTCTGAGATCCTGAGGTTGACAGCCACTGAGCTGCAGTTCTCCTTCACATCTTCTCTCTGGGGGTGACCTCACTGGTACCTGCAAGGCCCCTGTGGAGGCTACCTGACCTGAACCCTGGCATGGCACTTTTCTTGGGCTCCCATGTAGAGTTGATGGGAGGGAGGTGAGTGACAGGCTCTGAGATGGAGTCTGTATCCACCCAGGGAGGAGAAACCTAAACGGGCTTCATGGGGCAGGTGTTGTTCAAGCCATGTCTATATTTACCTGGGGTTGCCAAGGGCTTTTGCAGATAAAGAAGTGGAAGTTCAGTAGGGCCTAGCTGGCCTTCCACCTGCGGCTCTGAGAACACTTCATCTTACCTCTTGGGGGGTTTATGATTATGGCAGTAAGACCTGCAAGCCCAGCTCCTGAGGGCTGACTGTGTGCAGGGGCTATTCTAAGCCTGTGGTCCTCATGCTCCCTGTGGTCCTCACAAGAATGCTATGGGGCAGATACTATTTTCCCCCATTTTAAAGATGAGGAAACTGAGGCTCAGAGAGATTGTATAATTTGCCCCAGGTCCCACAGTTAGAGACAAACCATAATGACAACAATAATAGAGGCTAATAGTCTTGCTAGTAATACTAATAACAATGATGAAGATAACTTGCCCCCTTGTGGCTCAGCTGGTAAAGAATCCGCCTGCAGTGAGGGATACCTGGGTTTGATCCCTGGGTTGGGAAGATCCCCTGGAGAAGGGAAAGGCTACCCACTCCAGTCCGCCCTCTGATGCTCTCTCGCAACACCTACCGTCTTACTTGGGTTTCTCTTACCCTGGATGTAGGGTATCTCTTCACGGCTGCTCCAGCAAAACGCAGCCGCTGCTCCTTACCTTGGATGAGGGTTATCTCCTCACGGCCGCCCCTCCTGACCTTGAACGTGGAGTAGCTCCTCTCGGCCCTCCTATGCATTGGAAAAGACTCTGATGCTGGGAGTAATTGGGGGCAGGAGGAGAAGGGGACGACAGAGGATGAGATGGCTGGATGGCATTACCGACTTGATGGACATGAGTTTGAGTGAACTCTGGGAGTTGGTGATGGACAGGGAGGCCTGGCGTGCTGCGATTCATGGGGTCGCAAAGAGTCGGACACGACTGAGTGACTGAACTGAACAGAACCCACTCCAGTATTCTGGCCTGGAGAATTCCATGGACTGCAGTGCATGGAGTCAAGAGCTGGACACCACTGTGACTCACTTCACTTTCAAGGTTACACAGCTAGTGACCTTGGGAGTGGAAGTTGAACTCTCATCTTTCTAAACTGTGATGCTCCTGTTTGTGTGCATCTTCCCCTGTTAAACTGATTGTTTTCTGGGGTCCTGGGGCCAGCCCTGCCGGGTGCCATCCTCTGAAGATGGTAGCAGAATCTCTGAGGTCTGCCCTGTGTGCTGTGGGCGGGCTGCCTCTTCCAGAGAGACCGGTGCAGTAGGTAACCCAGGGGAAGGGGCGGGCGCTCGTCCACACCCAGATAAATAAAATCTCCCTTCCCTGTAAAATTATTAATTTCTCATGACAGGCCTCTGCTACCATGTGCTGTAATAGACAAAGGAATTTTGGACCCAGAGCCTCCAGAGAACAGGAAATAGATGAGACACTTTGATTGAAGAGTAAATGGCCCACTAAAATAGCAGTTAATCCTTTTATTATCTTTCCAGCAGCCGTTTCCACAGTTCTTTCATGAGGTAAGCCTTCCCGCCCCATCCAGCTGAAACACTCCCGCCTCGTCCTTGCAGCTGGTTCACATTTATCCTGCGGAGCCTCTGCTCCCGCACCAGGCGGGCCTGGAGGTGCCTGGAGGAGCCTTGGCCGTTCATCCTCAGGCCCGGCCAGGGACCAGGGACTCGCCTCGCTATGCACCCTCCCCGGGCAGGCGCACCACCCGCCCCCCACCCTGCCCTCTCCGCGGCCCATCCTCGCCGTCCAGAGGAAGCTCCCTAATCTCTTTGCAATATCCTGTTATGTTTCTTACGTTGTCGGAGTTGTCTTAGCCTTATTAAATTTGGAGTTTCATCTGTGTTACGATAGCAAGGTTACGTCCAACCCAAATACTGACGCGACGCCTCCAAGACGTTAACTTTGAAAAGATTAATTTCTTGCTTTCTTAGATTGGCTCTCCCAGACGGTTGGAATTCTGATTGTCTGAGACTGCAGAAATTAGCAGACTATGAGTTTGCTTTTTTCCACGTTGAGAAAAAGACAGGCAGAAGTGAAGGAGGAGAATCTCTCATAACCTTAGGTTTTATGAAATGATCATGACAATTTCGGACTTTTGTGAAGAGCTTGACCAAAGCTGTGAGCACAGCATGGAAGGTGTGGAAGGCAGGTGAAAGCACAAATCTAGAGTCACACTGACCTGGGGCCCTGCCGCTTACCAGCTGTGTGACCTCAGGCCGGTGACTTAACCTCTCTGAATCATCCTCCTCGTCCTCGGTCGCTCAGTCGTGTCCGACTGCGGCCCCACAGACTGCAGCCCGCCAGGCTCCTCCATCAGTGGAATTTTCCAGGCAAGAGTACTGGAGTGGGTTGCCATGCCCTCCTCCAGGGATCTTCCCAGCACAGGGATTGAACCTGTGTCTCCTGCACTGGCAGGCAGGTTTTTAACCATCAGTGCCACCTGGGAAGCCCCCAAGTCTCTGAATCGTACTCAATTGTAAAATGGAGTGATAATATTACCTACCTTTTAGGGCTGAATGGAGTGATAATATTACCTACCTTTTGGGGCTGTTGCTATTAGGATTGAAAGAGATGACATAGGGAAGTGCTTAGTTAATTCTCATCTTCCTCAGGCATACTCTTCACACTGATCATCTGAAGAGATTCATACAGTAGCCCTAGGAGTTAGGACAGGGTCGTTGATGGCTATTTTGCCAGTGAGGAACCTGAGACTCAAAAGAGCCGGGCAGGAGTGGAGCCCGGGCTGGAGGTCGGCTGAAGGCTGCAGCCTCCACTGTTGGTGGGGTGGGCAGGACTGTCACATGTGCTGGTGGCCTTGTGGCCAGGTGTCTGCCAGTGACGCACAGCCTCTGCTTGGTGCCAGACAGACGGCTATTCAGGGTGGCTGGAGCTAGAACGGGGAACCGGGGCAGAGCCACAGGGAGGAGGCTCTGGTCCCTGCTCTCCCAGTGCTGATGCACAGCTGAAGCCTCAAGTCTGGACTTACATCCTGCCTGGGTTGCTCTGGCAGCTGCAGCTGCACTGACCATTGGTCCCTTGCCCCCTCCAGACTGTCCTAAGTGTTGTCGGACCTGGGACCAGGGATATACATGAGAAAGAGGCTTGACTAGGTGTCTGGGATCACATCTCATAGGAAGTCCTGAGGAAGGAGAGACCTAGCTTATTCCGAGACAAGCTATGTCCAGCCCTAGCTAAGGTAATGTCAGTTCAAAGATGCAATGTATCTGCTCTGTATCACCTGGTGCAGCTGCCTGGACCATTCCATAGGCTGCCACCTTTGCCCAGACTCTCCCTTAAGCAGAGTAGAATCCTCAGTGCTGCGCATATCACAGCGTGTGGGGTCCCGAGCATCTGTCCCCCAGTGTCCTGAGACCAGCTCAGTGGGGGGCCATATTCCTAGCCAGCTGACAGCCCTGACTCATCTCAGCATCTACGGCTCATCCCAGGGAATTATCCAGGAGTTTGAAATGACTGAGCAGGCAGCTTTACCAATCCATCCTCATCGTGTAGGAAGAGGGCATGGGGAAGACAGGCCCTGAGAGAGTGGGGATCCAGGATAGTACAGCAGATGGGGCAACTTCAGTGGGTAGGGGGCTTCCTGATTCAACTGGTCACCAAAAGTTGGGAAAGTGACCCTGCAATGAAGGAAGATTCACCCGCTGAAACACTTGCTTTGCCGGAGGAACACCTCTCCTGTGTGCCAGGGGTCAGGGGTCTAGAGGTGAAGGTGATGTGATGTGAGACTTCTAGCGCCAGGGGGAGGGTTCTACCCTTTAATCCTGTGGTCTTACCTGCTGGACGAGTGAGGGTGGGAGAAGAGCCAGGAGCTGCAGTTTTCAGCCTGGCTGCTTGTCAGAGTTGGTCAAGGCAGGATGGGAACATTATTGAAATACTCACTGGGTAATTTTCAGTACTTAGGGCTTCCACACATGTGTGGTCTCAGCCCTCAGAACGTTCCTGGAGACTGGAACTATCCCCATTTTACAGATGGGGAAAGGCTAGTCCAGTTCATGCCCAAGTTCAGGTCTCAGGTGCATCGTGGCATCAAATTTGAACCCAGGTCTCAGCCTGACTCCAGCGACTGTGCGCTAGCCATGACCCCGAGCCATTTCCCAAGCAGAGAATTGTCATCTGTTTACTCATGTTGGGAAAACATCCAGATCTGAAACTCACTCAGCAAGCTGATGCCGAGCGCCTCCCATGTGCCAGGCCCTGGTGGGCAGTGGGTTTACAGAAGGGAATCAGAGTCAACCTGGCCCCACGGAGCCCTGATGGAGCAGGGAAGCATGTAGACACCTGCGTTTTACTAGTTTTCCCAAGCCACTGGCCCATCATCTTAAGAGCCTGCAGGTCCCTGCCCTGCCGACATGATGGGTCTTTTGTTCTGTATTAGAGAACACTTATGGGATGAAGAATAAGACCATTTCACCATGTTAAAAATCATTGTCACCTGAAAACAGTCTCCCTTTCTGGAGGCTGTGCTTTCTAGTGAGATTAAAAGGCTGTAAAATTGAGCATGGTTTAAACCCCTTGCCCTGGAGGAGCCTGCTGTATGCAAGCCCATAGAGGCCAAGCTGGTCCAGCCAGGTCTGGTCACCAAACCCACCCGCTTTGGAAATGGGCCTGAGCCTTGCCTCCTTCTGAGGGTGGTGAGACCCCACCCGGCTGGTCTCAGGACACTGAGGGGCAGGGACAGATGCTCAGGACCCCACACGCTGTGATATGAGCAGCACTGAGGATTCTACTCTGCTGAAGGGAGAGGGTGTGGGTAGGAAAACCTTTCTGAGCAAATGCAGTCCTCAAGTTAGCACTGTGTGCTTGTTAACAGCCCTTACTGAGGTCCATCCTCTGGGCCTTGGCTTTTGCTGGTACCTCCGTATGGAATACCTTTCCCAACCTGTGCGTGCGTGGCTAAGTTACTTCAGTCATGTCTGACTCTTTGCCACCCTGTGGACTATAGCCCGCTAGGTTTCTCTGTCCTTGGGAGTCTCTAAGCAAGAATACTGGAGTGGGTTACCATGCCCTCTTTCAGGGGATCATCCCAACCCAGGGATCAAACCCAGAACTCTTACGTCTCTTGCATTGGCAGGCAGGTTCTTTACCACTAGTGCTGCCTGGGAAGCCCAGCAAACTCCTAACCATCCTGCACAACCCAGTCCAGTGTCCCCTCCTCAGCTCCCCCTCTCTCTGTGCCTCCTGTTCTCCCAGCATGTGTTGCCCCATTTATAACAGTGCTCCTGATGTGAATGTCTTGGGGACCACATGCTGTTTGGCGCCTGGCCTGGCCTTGGAGGGAGAGATGCTGAGCCTGTTCCCAAGACTTTGCTGGGGTGGTCATCTGACCTCTGTGCTCCGAAGCTGTGTGAAGTTGCCTGGACACTGTCCTCCAGAGCAGTTTCCTATAACGTTGCAAGATTGGAGGGACCTTAAAGATGGTCACAGCCACCCCTAATCTGATGCTTGATATTTTCCTGTAGGAAAGCCTTAATTTTAAACCTGGCCAGCCTGTGATTGTGTGCAATTAACTTGACTTCTGTGAGACTGTTTCCTTACCTGTAAAGTGGAGAGAATAGGACTGTTCTGAGGCTTCGATGAGGGACTATACATGAGATGCTTGTGCAGTGCCTGGCACACAGTAAGCACACAGCACATGATCTGACTGCTCTGGGCAGTTTGCATTAGGATACGAAAAGAGGGAGGATCTAAAATGCACAGCAGTCATGCAGTCCTGAGTGTCCCCAGAGGAGCAGAGACTGTCGTAACTTCCAGCTCGGCCATGGATGTGGCCTTGGATGGGTCACTTGGCTATGCTGAGCCTCAGTTTCCTGATCTGTGAAATGGGGTTGATGCCTAGCATTCTGTGTTTCTTGGGGCTCAGCAGATGCTCCTGCCCTTTCCCCTCTTGAAGTCAAGGTTCCAGCTCCACAGATCTTGGCTTACACTGGATGCCTTCCTCTCTTCCCCAGTTTCTAAAACTCAAACTCAGGGGCCTTCGTAAGGAGAGGCTTTCTGGAAATTTTAGCCTTGGGAACAACTCAGAGCCCTGAGGGCTCCCACTCATCACCATTTAGAGGGGAAAACTGAGGCCACAGATGGAAAAGACTCGCCTGGAAAAGAGGAGAGGAAGGAGACTCATCCCCGCTCTGCTGCTTACTGACTGTGCTAACTTGGACCAGTCACTTCACTCCTGAGCCTCCACTAATGCATCTGTAAAATGGGGCTTGTGATGCTCACCCAGAAGAGTCTCTGAGGGGTGGAGGCTTGTGCTTCGAAAACTGCAGAGGGCCCTGCAGAGGGTATCAAGCTGAGTCCCCAACTCCCAGTCCAGTGCTCCTGCCTACAACCAGGCCGGGAGTACACAGTCACCCTCATAGGTCTGTCCCTTCCAGCTGGGTTTTCCAACCGGTACAGAACCCGTTAGCCACATGCTTCCCAGATGCAGTGCCTGGCCTTTAGGCCTCTGTGTGCAGCTCTTCTGCCCTCCCCCTCGTCTGCTCCACAGCCCCCCATGCCCACCCCTCTCCCTTCCACATCTGTCCCCCACCCCTGCTACTCCTATGCACTCCCCCATCCCCAGCCCTACCTCATCTCCATCCCTGACTCCCCGCCCCCCATCTTATTTAAAGTCCAAGTCAGGAATTGGTGAGTCAGGGAGGACCAGTGGCTAAACATAGAGGATAACTGTTGGGGTTCAGATCCCCACTCTGCCCCTTAACCAACAGTGAGACCTCAAACAAGTCACATGGCCTCTCTGAGCCTCAGTTTCCTGTCTGTGTAAAAGGAAGAGTGTTGTGAGAATTAAATGAGATCATGTGTATGGAGCGCTTACCTCATGCCTCCTGGCAAAATACTCCATGCTTCATGCTTGAGAACAGGAGCTCTTGTTATTCTTTTTTTTTTCTTTTTTTGAGTCATCAAACCCGAGCTCTCAGAGAGATGAGAATTCCTGGGAGCACCAGACTGGAGGGTACAAGAACACTGGCCAAGTTTTGTGAAGTCAGCACTGCTTTATGGAATATGAAAAAAATTAAGGATAAAAAAAACACAGCCCTCTGAATTGAATTTAAAATAATAAAAAGAGAAAAAGCTTTTGAATTTAATGTAAGAGGAATTGAAATGATTCTCTTACTGGCATGAGAAAGTCAGATAAAATCAACAGTGACTTGAAGAAAGTGTCCAGAACATGTTTTCTAAGAGGGACATCCTGGAAATGGTAAACTTCATGATTGAGCATTAATAGGCTCTGTCTCCGCTGATGGCAGATGGGTTATCTGAGCCGACCTTCTGCGCCTCACTTGGCCTGCTGCAGTGACGGACCTCATCTGTTAAGTGAGTGATGAGCCACACCACCCCTCTGTAGCCTCAGTCACCTCCACGACCCAGGACACTCAGCTTACCTATTCTCCTCTGTGGGGAGAGTGCCTTGGGCTCACTGCGTTGTCTCTCCCCCTGCCACCCCGCTGCCCCACACCACTGCTAGCTCCTCAACACAGTTTTACTGATGCCCTTACTGCACCAGGGCTTCCCTTGTGGCTCAGCTGGTAAAGAATCCGCCTGCAATGCATACGACCTGGGTTCAGTCCCTGGGTTGGGAAGATCCCCTGGAGAAGGGAAAGGCTACCTACTCCAGTATTCTGGCCTGGAGAATGCCATCGACTGTATAGTCCATGGGGTCGCAAAGAGTCAGACATGACTGAGCGGTTTTCAGTTTACGATGCCAGGTTAGATGCTAGGAGCAGGGGGTGCAGCATTGAATGAGGAATGGTCCAGTGCTGAGTGCATTAACCAAATGCTGCAGAGACACAGAGGAGGGAGAAGTCATCCCCCAGGAGGTCATGAGAGCTGGACTTTGGAGGGAGAGTAGGGGCTTCCCAGATGCAGATCATGAGGGAAGGCATTTCACGGAAAGGGAACAGCCACACAAAAGATGTGACGGTCTTGATCCTTGGGGGGAACATAGGGCTTGTACTTGAAGTGTGTTCTGTGCATGGGGGCTGGGAGCAGAAATGGTGGTTGAAGTTGGCCCTTAAAGGACCTTGAAGTCCAGTATGAAGAGCTTGGACTCTACCCTGAGTGGTGGGAGGGTGCTGAGCAGGAGAGTGACACAACATTGACATTTAGAATATTGGTCGTGTTGCAGGAACATCTGAGGGGGGAACAGCAGTAGGCAGATGAAGACAGGGAGGCCCAGGAAGGAGCCTTCTTCCCCAGGTCCGCTAGGGCCAGCCCAGCTCAGCTCAGCTCAGCGAGCTGGACACAGTGTCTGTACCTGATTGGGTACCAGAGCTCAGTCCTCCTTTGGAAACAGCATCCAGCACATTTACCAGTGGGAAATGGGAAAGGCATTTCCCATAATGTGGCTCCATAAAGTTTGCACAACTGTTCTTTGTTTTCCGTCCATCCCCACAATAAATCTTCCTCCACTGCCAGGATTTGGGCCTCTGGGTCTGTAAGTGATTACCGCGCTGACTTGTGCAGCACTGCCTCCTCAAGATGCATTCTTCTGACGTGGGTAATGATAAAATGAGAGCCCATCACTGAGACTCATGGCCTTGTGAGTGGCGATTTCCGAATGGCTGGGAGGTGGCCGCCTGCTCTGGCCTCCTCCACGTACCCCCACTGCCCTGGCCTCCCTTGATAATCAGCCATGTTGGGGACATAGAGCAGAGAGCTCTATGAGATCACGGGAGTCCAGGGCTGTGCATTTCTTAGGGATGGTGATCTCTGCTGTCACGGAGGAAAGCAAGTACCCAGTGTGTGTTCAGCTGATGGACCATCCACCATCCTCCCTGTTGGACTGAGACAGAAAACATAGGGTTTTTCAAGCTGAAAGAAACGTTTGCAGCTTCCAGGGCATGGCCAGGCCCTGGGATGAAGTTTGGATAGATAGCTCTTGTGCTCAAGGAATGCTTAGGGCAGTGGCAGGACCCTACTGTTGTAACGGCCTCATTGAAATCCACAGAGGGAATGCTTCCTGGCCAGGTGTCATGTCTGGGACCCACCTCCTGTCCCTGGCTCCATGCTCCATCATCTTCCTACTGCCCACACTTGCCTTCTGCACCACAGTTTAATCACAAAATATGATGAACCCCTTGTTTGGGGAGACAGTTTGGCTTATGCGGTCCTTTCTGACCAGGTTTAATTGCCAATGAACGTGATAGCAGTTGGAAGACAAGGGAGTTTGGCCCCAGGAAGAGTCTGCTGTGCCTCCAGCACTTTCCCAGGATTCCAGCCCTACTCCCTGCTCCCATTTCTTCTCCCCAGGCATCCACAGCAAGAGGAGGTGGCCTCGTGGAGGCCGCAAGTCTGAATGCTTCTTGCTGTGTGCTGGTTCATACTTTTGCTGTTTGCTGATATGGAAACTGAGGCCTGTAGAGAGGGTTTGGCTCATGGAGATCACAGAGCAAAGGAACCAAAGCTCAACTCCCTTGCTTCCCAATGCAGTGTCTGTTGAGCACCTACTATGTGCCAGGCCCCATGTTGAAAGTTGATTTGTGTTGCCTCTGTCTGTACCACCACTGCCTCCCAGGATTCTGGAGGACGCCAGTTTGTGTTGTGTTTGCACTGAAGGAGAACCCCCTCAGGGCCTCTCCTCTGATGCTGTTCCCAGGCCCTGCAGCACTTTTTGACAGAGGAGGGCTCAAGGCTCATGGTGGGAGATGGCCCACTGGAGGTCACACAGAGGAGATGGCTGGCAGCTTGTGCAGTCCACATGGGTCAGAATCACTTTCCCTCCTGGCAGGATCCAGTTCAGGCAGCCCTGCCCAGCAGGCTCCAGGGAGGCTTCAACCAGTGGTGGGTTTCAGATATGACAGCTCCTTACGTGCATTAAAAAAGCATGATGGTTGATTGCTGTGGGTATTGGTCCCAGAGGAAGCCTGGCTTGTGCAAATGCCCACCTAGGTGGGCACCAACACGCGTCTGCAGCTCCTCTGCTCACCCCAACCCCTTATCTTCTTCATGTACATGTAACCACCTGGCCTTGGGACTCAGTTTCTTCATCTGTGGGACAAGGACTTTGATCGGTTCTAAGCCTTTAGGTTTCCTGATCCCAGCTCCACCAGTCTGGGTGAGACAGCGTGGGCCTGGGGTGCAGAGCTTTGTTCCCTCCCCAGCTTTGCATCAAACAGTCTTGTGGCTCTGGAAGAGCCACCAGACCCTCTGGGACTCTGTTTTGTCATCAGTAAGATGGAAGGTTTGGGTCCAGAATCCCTAAGATCCTTTGAGCCTAGTTGCCTTTCAGCATTCCTGGCTGGGCCCTCAGGAAGAGGAAGGAAGTGGAGGGCAAGGAAGGGGCAGGTGTGGGCCCCTGTGAGCTGTCCAACCTCAGTCGCTTCCACACTGGCTCTGCTCCGGCTGCAGGGGCTCCTGGCTGGTCCTCACACATGCCAAGTTCATATCCACTTCAGGCTCTGTGTGGCTCTTCACGCCACCCGGGATTCTCTTGTTCCAGCCCCACCTCCCTTTCACTCAGGCCCATGGAAGCTTTCACTGAAGTTCAGGTCACCTCCTCCAGGAGGCCTTCCCTGACCACCAGTCTAATGTTATATCTTCAGTCACTCTCTGCCCCTCATACTATCCAACATTATGTGTTTGTCTGTGACCTGTTCCCTCCACTTAGTTGTAAGCTCCACAAAGTCCAGATCTTTTTATATTTTGTTCCCTGTTGTGTTTCCAAGACCTTGAACCATAGGTGATGGACAGCTATTTGCTGAATAAATGGGATTGAGTGCAAAGGCAGAGGGTGTAACTCAGTGGGACAGAAGTGATGGAGCATTCTGGGAAGGGCCTAGGCTGAGAGCCGGGAGCCTTGTCCTGTAAAATGAGTGATTTTGCTACAAACTCACAGGGTCGTGGTGAGGACTGCATAGGTCGCTGTCAAAGGGGCATTTCTGGGTTAGGCTGGATGGGTAGTGTGCCCAGAGAGCCCAGCACCTGGTGCGCGGATGGTGCTCAGCACGTGTTAGTTCACTCCTCCCACCCCATCCCTGCCCCGATTTCCTTCCCTCCTTAATCTGCAATATCAGGATAAAGGGAAGTCTGTACCCCAAGTTATCCACCTCATGGAGTGTCAGACCCAGATAGGGGCTTAGAAACCATCTGACTCAATCCTGTCTGTGGATTTGGAAACTGAGGCCTAAAGAGGAAGAGTTCTAGTCCACGTTCCTGCATGGTTTCTGGGGCTTGGAGAGAAATTTACCGTCAAGCCCTTCACAGAGCAGAAGCTCTGCAGTTAGCTGCTGCTGCTGCAGCTGTTTATCGTTAATTCAGTCTCCACAGATCTTGTTTTTATGACCACAGGCCCACAGATAGAGCAAGGGTACAATTTGGCATTAATTGACAACAAAAGGAGTATTACAGCCAAGAATACAACAGAGGAAATGATTAAACTACCCCGAAGCAGCTACTTTAAAGTGTGAGGAAGGAGGGAAAGAGGCATTTTTAAGGAATGTGCTCTCCTCCAGAAAGCAGGTTAAGCCCTTTGTTTTCTCAGGGAATTTTTTGATGTTGGCATTACTGTCCCATTTTATGGATGAGGATACTGAGGCTCAGAGATGTTAAGTGCTGGGAGTCCAACACCCAGCCAACCACTGCTCCAGGATATCGTCTGTATCAGAGCTTTTTTTCTGTAATGGAGCATGAGTGATCATTCTGTTTTCAGTGATCTCAGCCCAAAGAATGCCTGTCATCTTAATTAGTGACTGCGACTCCCCAAGAACAATCCCACATAATCTGGACTTTGCTTGGATCCTTCCACTTAACCTACACTGGTTGAGGGGATGGGGTTTGCTGTATCAAGAATCAGCATCACAAGCCCAAGGCATCCTTGGGCCCCCCTTCCCTGGCTTCTTGTGCAGGGAGACAGCGACCTCAGGTTAGGAGAGGTGTGTGGAGGGCCAGAGGAAGGGAGGGGTTTGGGGCCAGCTGTCTGGGCCTCCAGTCCTGGGGACAGGTGAGAGAACCAGGTCAGGCTGGAGGCCTCTGTGGCCGTGACTGTGTGCACAGGGCAGGAGAGAGAATGTGGGGCGGTCCCACAGCCAGCGAGTTGTGGAGTTGGGATTCTGATCCGGGGAAGCAGAAGGCATAACCACTCCTCAGGAAGAGCTGGACCCTGCCTTCAAGGCTTTTGCAATTCAGTTGTGATCCCTTACTCACCGTGATGTTGGTTAGGCAAACTGTTTTCTTGATCTGGTCTCAGTTTCCTTATCTGTTTAGCTGGAGTGATAATCCTGCCTCATCTGCTGCAAGTCTTTACTGCCCATCAGACCGTGTCATCCTCATGACAACCATTGTCCCATTGTCCCAATGAGGGCACTGGGACCTGGTGAGGCAGGGTGACCAGCAAAAGGTCACATGGCAGGTCAGCAGTGATGCCTGGGGTCACATGTCAGTGGGGCCACTTGGTGGGTCAGTGGTGATGCCCAAGGTCATCCACAGGTCAGCAGTGATGCCCAGGGTCACACACAGGTCAGCAGTGATGCTCAGGGTCACACACAGGTTAGCAGTGATGCCCGGAGTCACTTGGTAGGTCATTGGTGATTCCCAGAATCACAGGTCAGCAGTGATGCTTAGGGTCACACACAGGTCTATGGTGATGCCCAGGGTCACTCAGTGGGTCACTAGTGATGCATAGGGTCACAGGTCAGTGCTGACGCCCAGGGAAGGCATCACCTGTTGCCCCTCTCCTCTGAGTTCCACTTCTGCTTTTGCCCCAGTGTGATGGTGGTGTCTGTTGGGTCAGTTCTGTTTACCCTGGGAAGCTGGAGGAAGACGAGGTGTGGTCCTGTGGCAAGAGGAAGAGAGGGTCTGCCGCCCGCAGTCACCACCTCTGTCAGGAAGTTTGAGGCTCGTGCCTTTGAAGCACCAGCCCTTTAATCGTCTTCACATTGTGAGGCCGGAAAGGTTTGTCCTGACAACTGGTTGGCAAACTCAGCCAGGGGACCCCCCTGCACACACAGCCAGGCAGTAGTTTCAGCCTTTCAGGAGCTGTCTGAGGTGGTTACTGTGAGTATAAATTAGATTCACCTGGCAAAGCCCACTTCCCACTGGAATCTTCATGAAACTCTCCCTTTGGATCCTGTCAGAGAGGGAAACATGCAGGAGGCCTAGGTCCCTGGGGACTCAGCAGGTGGGAAGTCGGAGCTTCCTGGACTCATTGGTGAGATGCATAAAGCAAGCCAGGCCTCATCAAGACAGGTGCTGACCCCAGCACTTTTGGCTTCAGCCTCTTCTTCCATAAAAAGTACTAAAACCTATATTTTATGATGACATTCATTTCAAGACAACATATTAATATTATGTAGGAAAACATTTTATTTGACCTGCTGTTCGTGGTGGTGGTTTAGTTGCGAAGTCGTGTCTAACTCTTTGCGACCCTATGGACTGCAGCCCACCAGGCTCCTCTGTCCATGGGATTACCTAGGCAAGAATACTGGAGTGAGTTGCCATTTCCTCCTCCAGGGGATCTTGACTCAGGGATCAAACCCGCGTCTCCTGTGTCAATAGGCAGATTCTTAACCACTGAGCCACTTGGAAAGCCCTGTTTTTGACCTAAAGGTTCCTTGGCTCTTCTGATTATAAATTAAATTCAAACATTTTCATGGGTTCCTAAAGTATTCTGCACTCCGTGTACTGTGTGTGCAGTGCCTGGTGGACGAGAGCAAGGCCTGCAGAGGCTGGAGCACTTGTGGTGCAGTCCAGGCCTTGCCTCCCCTCCTCTTCCTGGGAGTCAGTTACATCCTCTGTGGAGAGGAGCAACTGGAGGAAACCCCGAAAAGTCCTGCTGTGGTCGTCTGTGCTGTCTCCTTCTGTTCTAGTGCAGTGTATTCCCGATCACTGAGTTCTTGTCTTTCATTAAGAATTCTTGAGTATTCACTACAAAAGATCTCAGTTCAGTTCAGTTCAGTTGCTCAGTCGTGTCCGACTCTTTGCGACCCCATGAATCGCAGCAGCCAGGCCTCCCTGTCCATCACCAACTCCCGGAGTTCACCCAGACTCATGTCCATCAAGTCAGTGATGCCATCCAGCCATCTCATCCTCTGTCGTCCCCCTTTTTCTCCTGCCCCCAATCGCTCCCAGCAACAAAGTCTTTCCCAATGAGTCAACTCTTCGCATGAGGCGGCCAAAGTACTGGAGCTTCAGCTTTAGCATCATTCCTTCCAAAGAAATCCCAGGGCTGATCTCCTTCAGAATGGACTGGTTGGATCTCCTTGCAGTCCAAGGGACTCTCAAGAGTCTTCTCCTACACCACAGTTCAAACGCATGAATTCTTCGGCGCTCAGCCTTCTTCACAGTCCAACTCTCACATCCATACATGACCACTGGAAAAACCATAGCCTTGACTACTAGATGGACAGGGAGGTCTGGCGTGCTGCGATTCATGGGGTCTCAAAGAGTCGGACACAACTGAGCGACTGAACTGAATATTCCTTGAGAAAACCTAGGGCCAAGTAGATCCTGGTGATGAAGGAACCTCACCTGTGTTTTATAGTATATGTTTTATTCTCAGTCTTCCCATACAGCAGCCCTCTGAGGTAGCTGTCATTAATCTCACTGTATAGATGAGGAAAGTGAGGCTCAGAGCAGTTAAGTGACTTGGGACTTCCCTGGTGGTCCAGTGGTTAGGATGCCATGCTTCCACTGCAGGGGGCATGGGTTTGACCCCTGGTTGGGGGACTGAGATCCTCCATGCCACAGGGCAGCTAAGCCCTTGCACTGCACCTATTGGACCTGTGCACTCTGGAGCCCTGTGCTGCAAACTGCAGAGCCCACATGCCGCAACTTGACAGGAGCCTGCGTGCCACAACTAAAGAACACGTGTGCTGCAACGAGAGACGCCCACACACCACAGTGAAGACTCAGCCCAAAAAGGAATGACCTGACCGGGATCACTCAGTGAGTCCTGACTTCTGTGCAAGTGGCTTCTCTCTGCAGACATCGTGGGTCAGCCTGTCACTTAGGGGCAGACTCAGCCCCTTGCTCAGGGAGCTCATAGCCTAGTGGACCCTGCAGATCTTCAAAAGAAGAGGGCCACACTGTGATGCATGCTTTGAGGAGTGCTCAGGAGTGATGGTGCCCTAGTAGAAGGAGAATCTGTCAGCCTAGTCCTCGGGCAGGTGGATCAGAACAGCATCTTGGCAGAGGTGAGAAAGGGCCCTAATGTGGACCAGGAGGTGAGACGGTGAAGCCTGGATCCCAGTGGTGGCAGAAGGGAGAGAAGCAAGTTTCTTACTTATAAACTTATAAACAGCAGAAACCAACTCTGGCCATAATAAGCCCTGCATCCTGTCCCTCCCCCAACCCCTAGAACTTATTGGCAGGTCTGTGACCACAGATCATTTGTCCAGAGTAGCAGGAGATGTTGAGGACAGGCAGGATCCCAGGACTCCAAGGGCTTAGAAGCAGGAAACCTTGACCTGCTTCTACAGATATCAGACTATCCACCCACCACACGGGGGTCCTCGACCTCTGTGCTGTCTTGCTCCAGGGTCAAAGCTGTAGCTGGGCATCCCACTGGCCAGGCCTGTCTTTATCCCACCCCTCAAGCTGAGTTGATGGGGGTCGCCCACTCCTTTGTGGGAAGCATTATAAAAGTCTTCCTTATTCATACCTTCGCTTCTCACATTGCAGGATTCTTTAATATGAGGAAAACAGGGCAGCCTGTTTATAGGCACTTCTGCAGCTACAGAAGTTATTGGATCTGAGAGATTCTCAGGAGAGACAGTCAACAACAAGGGATGGGAAGCCTGTTATATGTGGGGTTAGAGGAGGAGCCGCTTAGAGAGGGAAATGGCAACCCACTCCAGTACTCTTGCCTGGAAAATTCCATGGATGGGGGAGCCTGGTAGGCTATAGTCCATGGGGTTGCAAAGAGTCAGACACAACTGAGTGACTTCACGTTCTTTCTTTCTATAGTTCCTTTTGGAGAAGGAAATGGCAGCCCGCTCCTGTGTTCTTGCCTGGAGAATTCCATGGACAGAGGGGCCTGGTGGGCTGCAGTCTATGGGGTTGCAAAGAGTCGGGCACAACTAAGTAACTAACACACTCACACACAGCGGAGGAGCCGAGGTGGTGCTCCGGTCTCTGGCCTGGGCTCATTGTGTGGACATGAGCACAAGCCCTGGCAGCCCGAGGGAGGAAGGTGTGAGTTTCAGAAGTGCAGAGTAGGGAGGTGCCAGCCCGAGAGCCTCAGCGGGTAGAGATGTGTAAGTCTGGGGCTCCTGAGGCAGGAGATGGGTGTCATCTGCCTAGAGGTAGGCCTGGGAGCAGAAGGGGCAGAGGATCTGGTCAAGGAGATGAGGTTGGGGGGCAGGGAATAGAAAGAGTCATCACCCTTCTGACTGTGCTTGTCCAAGTCTCCAAAAAGAGGTAGCAGGCCAGCGGGCCGGGATGCCTCCTCCTGTCGGGACAACAGAGAGCCCTCAGGAAGTCCTCCTGTGTAGCAGCGTCTGCACCATCTCCAGGGGCCCAGGCTGGCACAAGGGTCGGCTCAGAGTCGCCTCTGAGCGTGTGTGGCTCTGCCCTGTTCTCATGCGTCCACCTCCACCTGCTCTGTGCTCCACCTCGTCCTGTCCTGGGGAAGCTTGCTATCTAGAGTTGTGCCAGCCTTGGAGGCTGAGCTACAAAACTCCATGATGAGTCCCCTGGAGCAAAATGGGAACCAAAGGAGAGGATTTAATACACGGTGGGGAGACTTCCAGAAAGGAGCTCAGAAGAGTTACCCAGGTGCTAAAGGATGAGAAGGGTGTCCAAGGAAGGGGGAATGGCATAAGAAAAGGCCTGGTGGCGAGCTCTGCGAATGGCTCAGTAGTGGAGAGAGTGATGAGAGGCGAGTGGGGCTGGTGATGGAGGACCTTGAGTGTCAGACGGAGGGGCTTGGGGCTCTGTCCGCAGGACTGCAGAGACCCGAGTTGGGTTAGAGAAGGAGGGGCGTGAGGTACATCTGAATATAGATGTGTGTGTGTGTGTGTGTGTGTGTGTGTGTGTGCGCGCACTTCCTGTGCCTCCCGAGGGCCAGCATTCACACACTCATGCCAGCACGCAGAGGGGCATGCCATCAACTAAAATCTCTGCCCTGCTTGTGTTAATTAACAGGTAATGACTTAATTCTCGAGGCTTTTCCAAGAACGGAGTTAGTGTCTTTGGTTGCAGTTTCCCAGGGCTCCATATCCCCTTTCCTCCAGATTTATATAAGCTGCTGGACAGCTCTGTGCCTGCAAGCAGTTTTCTAACTTGGCTCCCAAATCCTCTGAGCTGGGCCAGGGTGTCCAGTGAAGGCCCCTGACAAGACGGCAGGCCCCCAGGGGACTACTGCTCTGCCGCTGGACTGATAGCACTGTCTGGGGAGAGGGTCCCTCTGGAGGAGCCTAAGCTTTGGGACAGGCTGGCGGGACGTACCCCGCTTCAGCAGGCCTATGGTCAAATGCTGGCTGAACTCAAGCCTCCTTTTCTTAAGCATGTTCACATCTAGGCCCCACGGCTAGGTGGGGATGACAGTGCCCACCCCTTGGTATTGGTACAGCTGGAACCACAGACGTGCTGTGGACACAGGGGCAAAGTGGAGCTGCCTTCTTTATCCGTATTAGGAACCAGTGGACTTCAGGACCCCATTAGCCTCCCAGCCAGAGGAGGAACTGGGGGCACTGCCTCCCCAGAACCAACCACCGAGGGCAGCTGTGCTGCATGACACCGGGAGGATTGCTTTACCTTTCTGAAGCTTCCGTTTCCTTATCTGTAAATGGGCACTTCGGTGGGTGTACCAGACGCAGGCCTTGAGAAGAAGATATGTGTACAAGTGATCTCCGAAGGGAGACTGGGAGAGAGGGCCTGCCACAAGTAACAGCGCCTGTCTTCCTTGCTGGGGAGGGGCTTCATTCATTCATTCCGCCCTCTTATTTAGTGTTTGGAAACCCACTCCAGTATTCTTGCTTAGAGAATTCCATGGAGAGAGGAGCCTGGTGGGCTGCTGTCCATGGGGTCACACAGAGTCGGACATGACTGAGGCAACTTAGCATGCATGCATGCATTGGAGAAGGAAATGGCAACCCACTCCAGTATTCTTGCCTGGAGAATCCCAGGGATGGAAGAGCCTGGTGGGCTGTCGTCTATGGGGTCGCACAGAGTCGGACATGACTGAAGTGATTTAGCAGCAGCAGCAGCAGCAGCATATACCCAGCAGTGAGTGAAGTTCTGGGAATAGAGGTGAACGGCACCTGGGAAAAAGGCAGGCTGAGTGGAGAAGCTGCAGGGGAAGCTGAGCAAAGGCCCGGTGACATCTGGGGAAACTGAGGCTCAGAGCTGTGCTCCACCAGGGCCTCACACAGTGTGACCTCCTGCAGGGCCAGGACTGTAGAAGTGGAGGTCAGAAATGCAGACAGTCTCACTGGGTGAGGCCCAGCCCCGGATCACAGCGTCCTGCTGTATGGAGCGCCTGAAGCAGGCTGCGGGGGCAGTGTGGGGAGCAGTGGGGTCTCTGTTTGCACAAGCTAACAGGCCTGTGGCAATCACTACTCTAATTGTCATTGTCCTGCAATTTGTGCGACAATTTGTAAGGCATGGAATGGAGCAGAGGTTATGCCCTGAATGTCTGTTTATACCATCTCTAAAAACGCCCCTCAGGTGCCAGGCTTGCTGAGCGACCAATGAGAGACCTGTGGTCTCTGACATCACTCTGAGCTGACCCCTGGGGACGTGTCCAGGGTACATCACGTTCATTTTCTAGGGAAACGCAGAGCCCTCTTCCCCTAAGGAGCTCTGACCCTGGCTCCCTAGCTTCTGGAGTTCTGAGAGCCTGTGTTTATGCGTGTGTGCCTGTCACTGTGTCTCTGTGTGCTTGTGTGTGTATGTGTGTATGTATGTGTATGGGGTGTATGTGTGTGTATGCACATGCACCCTCGCAGGCCCGTGTGTTAGTATCTGTGGGCATATTGGTGTTGCTGAATGTGTCTCTAGGGGCCAGGGTGCTGCATGTGTTCCTTTGAGTGAGTTGATTTGTGAGTGTGTATCTGGGTGTGTGTCTGTATAATTCCATGTGTTCGTGCAGCCAGTGTCTGAATATGGGTTCTATGAGGCTGAGGAAGGTATCATTCCTCCTGGTCAGTGTGGCCAGGGGAAGCACCACTGAGAAGGGGTGGGCTGGCCTTGGGCCCTGGAGAGTGGGTATAAATGGGGGTGGGGGTTGCTTTTCCTCCCCACTGTTCTTCTTCTGTTCCCAAAACGTGGATGAAGCTTCCAGGAACCAGGTTGAGCTTAGTACCAAGAAGGACTTTCTCACAGGCAGGACATTCCCAATTGGAGGGAAGTGTAGGAGCAGAGGCTGGCCTTCTGCTTGGCAATTTCACTCTGTAAACATTCCCTGAAGTGTCTTATTATTTGTCAGGCTTTGTTCTGGGCCCTGGGACAATTATAATTCAGCTTGAGTTCTAGGACCCACAGACTAATGATGATAACTCTTGAGACTGCATTCTAAAAGGAATAATACTCACAGTGATGGAGTCCTTACACTGCTGGGCACTGCTCTAAACTCACTGACACATCTGGGCCAGGTGCTGTTTTACAAATGAGAGACTGAAAACCAAGTGATGTAGCAGCTTGTCCCAGGTCCCTGCAGTAAGCATAGGCACAGCTAGTTGTGGAAGCTGCACCCCCGAGACAGGAGGACTCGAGCTCCCGGGCCCCCTCCCTTGCCCCAGCTCCAGGCAATGGTGTTGGCCAGGTCCCAGAAGAGGCTGGTTTCTGTCCCCAGAGTTCATATGTATCCAAGAAGTGCCCATGAAATCCCGCCTGTTCCCTGACAGCCATCCTCTGAGAGTTCTCAGCACTAGGCCAGGTTATTAATCACTGAGGCCCAGAGGCCACCGCAGTGCTGGCTGAGGATTCTGATCCAGCAGGAGTGTAAACGTCCCCTGACTGCATGGGGCTCTTGGCCATGGTGCCGCCTGAATCAGTTGCTCCTCTGGCAAGGCGGGAAAGAGTCGCCCTGCTGCAGCCCACAGGGGTCTGGGGGCACTAGGTGGAGAAGGCAGCGCAGAAAAAGCACTAGATTGGAAGACGGGGGCGGCCCAGGTCCCTGCCCTGCCACTGCCTATGTTTACCACTATGAATAGTAATGATAAAAATAGCAAGCCCTTAGTGCTTAAGCAGAGAAGGCAATGGCACCCCACTCCAGTACTCTTGCCTAGAAAATCCCAAGGACGGAGGAGGAGCCTGATGGGGTCGCTGAGGGTTGGTCACGACTGAGCGACTTCACTTTCACTTTTCACTTTCATGCACTGGAGAAGGAAATGGCAACCCACTCCAGTGTTCTTGCCTGGAGAATCCCAGGGACAGGGGAGCCTGGTGGGCTGCCGTCTATGGGGTCGCACAGAGTTGGACATGACTGAAGCGACTTGCAGCAGCAGCAGCAGTAGCAGTAGTAGTGTTTAATACATGCCAGATATTGTGCTAAATTAGGATTGGCTCTCAACACCCCATGAGGTAACACTAACCTCATTTTTCAGACAAAGAAACGGAAGCTTTGGAAAGGGAAGTGATTTGCCAGGTTCACACGTTAGGAAATAGAGACAACCAGAATTTGGATTAGCACAGTTTAGCCCCAGAGCCCTTAGTCATGTTTGCATTTTAAAAGTTATTTTATATATGATGCATTGAAAAGGATACATGCAAATATGTGTAAGTAATAAAGCATAGCAAATGAACACCCATGAATCTTTGGAACCATGTTTATTTTCTGTTTAGCATTCTCCGCTTTTCTTAACGTGGTTTCATCACACATATATATCTGTAAACAGTGTATTGCTTAGTTTTGCTTGGCTAAAAGCTTTATAAAAATAGGATCATACTGTATATGGTCTTAGCCATATTTTCACTTAATGTTATGTTTGATTGTATCCATATTGCTGTGTGCAGCTATAATTCATTCATTCTTACTACTGTGTGATATTACACGGTGTGAGAAAACTTTGTCATTCTCTTGTTGATGGACATTTGGGTTGTTTCTGTTTTGTGCTAGCTCACAACGCTGCTGCGAACATTCCTCCTCATGTGTGTTTTTGACGAGTGGAAGTTTTACTAGAATGTGAGCCTAGAAATGGAATTGCTGGGTCAGATAATGTAAGATGGTGCCATATTACTTTCAAAAGTGGTGGTACCAGTCTGCACTCTCACGCACACTGCATGTACAAGTTCTGTTGTTCTACAACCTCAAAAGCGTTACATAACTTTGTCAGTCTGGCAGGTGAAATGGTGTAGATGATTACTAATGGGATTGCAAGACCTTGTCATAGTTTGCGGGCCATTATTGTTTCCTCTTCTGTGAAATGCATTTAAGGTCCTTTGCCCATTTTTCTATTGATTTGTCTTTTTCTTATTGATGGATAGGAATTCTTGATATTTGCTACCAGTTGGTGACTCATATTTCATTCCTTGATGGTGTTTTTCCTGAATGAAAGATCTTAATTATAATGAGTAAATTTATCAGTCGTAACTTTAATTGCTTATATCTTTTCTTTCTTAGAAAATCTTCTCCACCTTTATATCAAAAATAAATTCTCTTGTATCATAACGAGAAGATTTATTTTTAAGCTTTTAAAGTCTTAAATTTAAGAGTTTAATTCATTGAAGTTGAGTATAGGGACCCAATTTAATTTTCTTTCCATCTGGGTAGCCATTCATTGAATTGTCCATTCTTTCTCTAGAGATTTGCAATACCAACCTGTCATATATAAATTTTTATATACTTATGGGTCTGTTTCTAGGATCTTCTGTTCCATTAGTCCATTTTTAAAAGCCCTGTACCAGTATTACAAGGCTGTGGTCCGTGTGATCAGATTGGCTAGTTTTCTGTGATTATGGTTTCAGTGTGTCTGCCCTCTGATGCCCTCTTGCAACACTTAAATTTGGAAAACTCAGCAGTGGCCACAGGACTGGAAAAGGTCAGTTTTCATTCCAATCCCAAAGAAAGGCAATGCCAAAGAATGCTCAAACTACCGCACAATTGCACTCATCTCGCACATTAGTAAAGTAATGCTCAAAATTCTCCAAGCCAGGCTTCAGCGATACATGAACTGTGAACTTCCAGATGTTCAAGCTGGTTTTAGAAAAGGCAGAGGAACCAGAGATCAAATTGCCAACATCTGTTGGATCATCGAAAAAGCAAGAGAATTCCAGAAAAACATCTATTTCTGCTTTATTGACTATGCCAAAGCCTTTGACTGTGTGGATCACAATAAACTGTGGAAAATTCTGAAAGAGATGGGAATATCAGACCCCCTGACCTGCCCCTTAAGAAACCTATATGCAGGCCAGGAAGCAACAGTTAGAACTGGACATGGAACAAGAGACTGGTTCCAAATAGGAAAGGGAGTATGTCAAGGCTGTATATTGTCCCCCTGCTTATTTAACTTCTATGCAGAGTACATCATGAGAAACACTGGGCTGGAAGAAATACAAGCTGGAATCAAGATTGCCGGGAGAAATATCAATAACCTCAGATATGCAGATGACACCACCCTTATGGCAGAAAGTGAAGAGGAACTAAAAAGCCTCCTGATGAAAGTGAAAGAGGAGAGTGAAAAAGTTGGCTTCAAGCTCACCATTCAGAAAACGAAGATCAGGGCATCTGGTCCCATCACTTCATGGGAAATAGATGGGGAAACAGTGGAAACAGTGTCAGATTTTATTTTTGGGGACCTCCAAAATCACAGCAGATGGTGATTGCAGCCATGAAATTAAAAGATGCTTACTCCTTGGAAGGAAAGTTATGACCAACCTAGATAGCATATTCAAAAGCAGAGACGTTACTTTGCCAACAAAGGTCCATCTAGTCAAGGCTATGGTTTTTCCAGTGGTCATGTATGGATGTGCGAGTTGGACTGTGAAGAAAGCTGAGTGCCGAAAAATTGATGCTTTTGAACTGTGGTGTTGGAGGAGACTCTTGAGAGTCCCTTGGACTGCAAGGAGATCCAACCAGTCCATCCTAAAGGAGATCAGTCCTGGGTATTCATTGGAAGGACTGATGCTGAAGCTGAAACTCCAATACTTTGGCCACCTCATGCAAAGAACTGACTCACTGGAAAAGACCCTGATGCTGGGAGGGATTGGGGGCAGGAGGAGGAGGGGACGACAGAAGATGAGATGGCTGGATGGCGTCACCGACTCGATGGACATGAGTTTGGGTAAGCTCTGGGAGTTGGTGATGGACAGGGAGGTCTGGCGTGCTGCGATTCATGGGGTTGCAAAGAGTCAGACATGACTGAGCAACTGAACTGACTGACCAGTATTACACTATCAAAGTACCATAGTTTGGTAAGAAGTCTTCATTAATATCTAGTAAGAAAATCTAGCCACGTACTCTCACTTCAGTCTTTTTTAGGTATTCCTTGACTATTCTTAGGACTTTGCTCTTCCACATATATTTTATTTTATTTTTTTAAATTTTTATTTTAACTTTAGTTTACTTTACATTACTGTATTGGTTTTGCCAAACATTGACATGAATTCACCACGAGTGCACAAACGTTCCCAAACATGAATCCCCTCCCACCTCCCACCCCATGCCATCCCTCTGGGTCCTCTCCTTGCACCAGTCCCAAGCATCCTGCATTCTGCATCTGACATCAACTGGCGATTCGTTTCTTACTTGATAGTATACATGTTTCAATGCCATTCTCCCATCTCATCCCACCCTCTCCCTCTCTCTCTCCCCCAGAGTCCAAAAGTTCACTCTATAGATCTGAGTCTCTTTTGTTGTCTCGCATACAGGGTCATCATCCCCATCTTTCTAAATTCCATATATATGTGTTAGTATACTGTATTGGTGTTTTTCTTTCTGGCTTACTTCACTCTGTATAATCGGCTCCAGTTCCATCCATCTCCTTAGAACTGATTCAAATGTATTTTTTTTAATGGCTGAGTAATACTCCATTGTGTATATGTACCACAGCTTTCTTAGCCATTCATCTGCTGATGGACATCTAGGTTGTTTCCATGTTCTGGCTATTATAAACAGTGCTGCGATGAACATTGGGGTACATGTGTCTCTTTCTATTCTGGTTTCCTCGGTGTGTATGCCCAGCAGTGGGATTGCTGGGTCATAAGGCAATTCTATTTGCAATTTTTTAAGGAATCTCCACACTGTTCTCCATAGTGGCTGTATTAGTTTGCATTCCCACCAACAGTGTAAAAGGGTTCCCTTTTCTCCACACCCTCTCCAGCATTTATTGCTTGCAGACTTCTGGATCGCAGCCATTCTAACTGGTGTGAAGTGGTACCTCATTGTTCCACATATATTTTAGAGTCAACTTTATTTATTTTTAATATTTATTTATTTTGCTGCACCAGGTCTTAGTTGTAGCTCATGGCATCTTTGATCTTCCTTGTGGGATGCAGGATCTCTAGTTGCAGACTGCGGAATCTTAGTTGTGGCATGTAGGATCTAGTTCCCTGATCGGGGATGGAGCCTGGGCCCCCTGCTTTGGAAGCATGGAGTTTTAGCCTCTGGACCATCAAAGAAGTCCCTAGAATCAACCTTAAAATTTCAGAAATACTTGACCTTTTAAAAATTGGAATTCTGTTTACAGATCAATTGGAGGAAATTGGCCTCTTTATGATACTTATTCTATCTGTAAATATGGTCTTTGTTAATGAGTTTCTGCAAGATTTTATATGTTTCTCCATATATGTGTTGCATGTAGTTCTTTAAGTATTTATTCATAGGCTTCTTTTGATTTTTGTTGCTAGTATGAATTATCTCTTTTTAAATTCTTTTTTATTTGTTCCTGTTGAAAAGAAATTCAGTGACTTTCAGTTTATTTATCTTATACCCAG